>JADLZN010000940.1:0-310582 GCA_018155175.1 Sinocyclocheilus anophthalmus
CACTATAGTTATTGTTGTTATTTATTTTATTGTTTTTTACTGTTCCTTAAGTTAATGTGTATATAATAGTGCAGATTTGATGAGTATGATTTTTGATTGTAGACTTCGGTATCTTGTTATTTTGGAGCACATATTGAAACATTAATATTTGATTTAATCTCTTTTGAAGCTCTAAAGGAGAAAAATCTGCAAAGCAAGAGACTTCAGCAAGAGTCTCCATTTGCTCTCCATTTAATATCATTGAAATAGTTGAGATATTAAAGAGGTCTCATTTGTGAGTTTTCTCTCCTGCGGGAGAGCGCATATGGAACTGGCCGGCTGCCATAGCAGGACCTGATTAGAGCTCCTCTGATCATTGTGTTTGCTAATCTTAAACTCCTCGCTCCAGTCACATCTGCTGAGCCAGGCTTGAGGATTCTTTAAATATCAGCTCCTGAGTGGATCGTTTCATAGGCTATATGGTCAAAGCTGTTAAGTTAACAGTCATGAACTCCTATGAACATTTCATGAACCTGTCTCTGATATATTATACATGCAAATGAACATTGGTTACCGATCTGAGATACTTAATGCTGCTTAATGGGCAATCTTTATAATATAGTGGTCCTTTTTAATGGCTCTTTATAGGTGTGTAAATGCTGACGGTGCCTGTGAAATTGCATATCAGCTGATTCATTTGCAGATAAATTGAGGCCGTGACATCCATTTTCACTTTCAAGCTCATGCTAACACATCCATGAGCTGTAGTGTTTCGGAGAAAATTAAGTTTCCACAAACTATGAAGCTGCACAACTGTTATCATCCATCCCTCCATCCCGTATTTTGATCAAATAAATATTAACCTTGGTGGCGCATAGAGATTTCTTCAAAATAATTAATAAACTCCAAATGTTTGAATAAATAAATAAATCAATCTTTGATTAAAGCGATAATTCAACCCAACAACGAAATTCGGTCATTAATCCATCCTCACGATTAAAGGAATATGTAATGCTCTCCATTATCGCTTATACTCCCATAACAAAATATATATAATAAACACAACTTAAACTGATCTTTAATGCATCAATACAATGTTTTCCAGTTGATCACCAGAGCTTGGACGGCCTGAGAGGGGATGCAGGCCGGCCCGCTACGACTGAAGCAGCCAGACGGGAAGACCAGGTCACTAATCCAGACAGAAGGACCAAGAGACTGGCCATACATGAGAAACTGGTCATGGAATTTCATGAGCACAAATTAAAGTATTTAAAAGAAGAATATGAAATGAAGATGAAAATAAGTCACATTGAGTTAGCTATGAAGGAGAAGGGGAGAAACATGAAGCAGCACCAGTGTCAACACTGTCATGTCTGTTTCTCAAATAAAAAGAAATAAAAAACAAAATGTTGTTTTAAATTATTTGAGTTTCTTTATGAGAATGGCTCTTCCACACCAAACATGCACTCCACTAGACCTCTAGTGTGGATGTGAGCTTGGTTGTACTGCTGTTACTCGGGTGTGACTGCATGAAGATAGGGGTGAACGAGAAGTTGGTCTGTGCATGCATACCCACTGTTACCAAGTATGATTCAATTATGTTGGCCTCCTTCCAACTGAGCACACAAGAGGGGTTTTGGAAAATCCTTGAGTCATGAGTTCCATCTTTCCAACATGCAACAATTTTGGAAAACTACTGTACATAGTGGGAGTGCACACACTTTGTACATTTATTGAGAAAGTTTTTATGATTTATGTACTCTTCAGCATCTGTTGTAGAGAGACACTTTATGGGAACATAATACAGCCAGTACAGACTCCAGGGAATTGACCATATTCTTAGAACTCCACCTTGCAAATGGCTTGGGCAGCAATGATGCAGCAATGAGGGAGCATGATGTAGTTATCTTTCAGTTCACATATAGCATTGCAGGCTATTTTGCACACAGTTGGTTCCCTTACACCACACAAATATTTGTTTCAAGATGAAATGTTCCACATGCCAAATACCTCAAAGTGATCAGTGCTTACTAGCAGGGAATGAGGAATAGGCCTTCTCCTAAATGGTCGCGAAAGTTGATTTAATCAAAACCATTCAGTGGGTTGTTCCTGTCTATAACTGTCCTTCTGTCTAGTCTTAGTGGTGTTCTTTCATTATCATTAAAATAGTCCAGGTAATCCATTTTCCTCCATTGACAAGATCAACCTGGAGGCCAACATCAGTTAATCTGAAGATAAACCTGCCTCTGGCCAGGTTTAAGGTATTCCTTCACTTACACCGAGATTAGTTCTGATCCTTCTTCTGGAAATGAGACTTTATATATCAAGATTAGGGAAAGTCTGAAACTATTTTAAACCATGTCTGAGAAATGCTTCTTCAATTAGTCCATTTTAAATGAACATTTTTGACTAAGACTAATGTTAATCCCTGTCTGGGAAATTGCCCCTAGTAGTTTAGACCAGGACAAAAATTTTACGTATCACTGTTGGGGAGGAAAAAGCACAGACACTGGTCAAGGATGAATCTTTCTAGTGCACATGTGTCGAGTGCCTGAAGGTTGTGCATTTGACTATCCATGTAAAAAAAGAAGTATATTAAGCATCTAAGCATGCCACTACATCATTTATCTGAAATATTTCTATTATCTATTAGGAGGCGTATGAAAGCTCGGGTACCTTTGGCATTGACAACAATTTAAGTTAACATGAGACTAAAATAAACGTTGTCTTTGCTTGCTACATATCTAGTAGTACGTGCAAAATTCATGTCAAAAAATTTGGAAAATAAAATTGTTAATAGCTAAATACCAAACTATAAAATACCACCACCCCACACACCACACACACACATCAAATAAAATAATAATACCCAAACCTTTTAAACAAACAAATACATGCACACATACATACATAAAAGCAAAAATAGAAAATACTTCTATCTATCAGAAATAGAAAGAGAAAATATATTCACCATTTAAAAAATGGCTTGCCAATGTTATTTAATTTTGTTATTCATTATTTGTGCTATGCAATCTCCCAGAACTGGATGTGAAATAAAAGAAATCCGAAAAGGTCATCAAATAAATCCACATAAATATGTCAGGTGAGTAGGATTTAGAGTGTTAATATAGTTACACTGCTTACGTAACATGTAAAGCATAACTAAATCATTCCGTTACAAGACATATCATAAACTGACAGTACCATGGGTATTTGTCGTCTTATCCCTGTTGTAAAACACACATTTGTATTCACAAACCCACTTCCATAATCTTGCAGTAACACAAGAGACAAACGAGAATGGCCTCGAATGGCAATTAAACTATTACTCCTTGTACCTGAACACATCCTGAATATATTTGATGCTCACTAACAGATGGCAGCAGTCTGATGTTATAACCAGCTTTAGAGTGAATCATTCTAATAGGACACATGTGAGAAAACTGGTGGTTTATTTACTTTAGAGAAAAATCTCAAATAAGATTAATCTTTCTGTTCACTAATTGTGGCCTTGCAATAATAGAAAACAAATTTGATTTACATCAAGAAATGATTTTAACATATTGACCAATTTTAAGACAAATGCACTCTTAAAAAAGTAAAAATATATTGTCTTTGGTTGATAGGCCAGATCCTTTTTACAGTAAATAACATAAAGTGCCTGATAGGAGAAAATCTTATTATCTCTTACTGAAGCTTGTTAATTCTTATCTGTGTTTATGGCAGAAATAAATCTGAGTGTGGAAGTGTCAGGATGTTCAGAAATATAATCTCACTCTTGTTTGATGTCTGTGTGTGTGTGTACATATCTTTATGATGTTTATTGTGTGTCAGCCTGTGACACCTGCAGACCGCAAATTTGTTTTTCCTATTAACTTAGTGTATAATCTCTTCCATGCCTCTGCCTGTCTTCAGATGTCAGCTCTTGACCGGAATACCAAGGAGCTCAGGACAGATGTTCCGCAGGGAAGATCACAGCTGATTAGCAATTCCATGCTATTATTTTCAAGGTCACCTGTATCAGGTTGTGAAAATACTGAAGAAAGAAAATGTGATATTTTCACAACACAATTTTTAAATATTTAAAATAGTGAATCAAACTTATTAAAAAATGTATAAGAATAAACTGGGAAAAAGTGTGCTCAGTTGTACTGAATGTGCACATGAAGTGTGCTTAAAATCTTAAAAGAATATTTAAATTGTACTTGTATATCAATACAAGTACAAATACAAGGTCACTTAAGTGTGCGTAAAGAGAGACACTTTCTAAACTTTTATTTTAAAGTACATTTTAAATCATTATGTTTTGTTGTGCTTTAAAGAAGCACAACTATTTTGGTGTGTTGACTAACATCCTAAAACACATGCAAAGATTACATATTTTAAACTGTAGTTTGTTATTCAATATTATATTGAAAGGTAATATATTTTACTGCAACTTCCTCCATACAAATGTGTTTTACAAATACATATAAATTTCAATAGAAATGCATCAAAGTATATTTCAGTTTACCATTAATGCTTGTCAGTGCATTCAGCAGTACGGCATATTCACCACATTTCAAATACAATAGAAGTAAATATGAAATTTACATATAAAGATGTACTTTTCTGGTGACTAAAATTGCATTTCATATAAAATTAAACTAATGCATTTTGTTAACTTGCATTAAGTGTCTACAAACATTGCATTCAGTTCACACATGTATTTTTTTTTTCCATAGGTATGCTGTGCACTACTTTTTCACCATGTTGATCTGTGTAGAGGGCCTACTGTACATGATTGCTGCCTCTGGGTTTTGTTTTGTGTATTTGTTGTTAGCTTTGTTTGTTCAATTGTCATTTGTATGTTACAATACATAAAATGGAAAATAAAAAGATATTTGTAAACTGTACAGATAAAAATGAAGCTGAAGATTAAAGGACACTTTCATTCCTCAAAAACACAACCTTTGTTATTCAGTGAGTGTTTTGGGGGAATCTATTCTCTGTTCACTTGTCTGAATTAAACAGCAGCTGGTATCTGAAGGGCAGGAGAAGAGAAATAAAACAAAGTGCATTTCAGAACTGTAGTATTTCAAAGATTGAAATGAAGGTCAAACATGAAATTAAAGGGTAAGTTTGGATTGATTGATTTATTCATACAAAATCAGTAGCATGTCCAACTACAGTATACCACAATGTTTTGTAATAGCTTGGGTGTGCATTTATTTATTTTTCATTTTATTAATTTATTTTTTCAATAATCCAATGGCCTGCTGTCAATTAAATCTCATAGAACAATGATATTAATTGATTGATTGATTGACTTTTACATGCTTTATTAATATGTGTTCTATTGTGAGGTAGCCTAAAAATTTCTTTTTAATTTTAATTATTTAAAAAATGCATTCTTCTTAAATCAGTGTCAATAAAATGTTTTAAAAATAAAAGTTGTACCTAATATAGTGAGGCAGCATGCTGCTTTTGGTTGTTCCTGGGCAATACAAGTTGAAATATATAATAGCTGTTTTGTAGCCAATACTTAAAGGAATAATTCACACACAAATTATCAGTTGCTTCAAAAAATACTCACCCTCAGGCCTTCTAAGGTGTCGATTAGTTTATTTCACTACAGAGGATGTGTATCGCAGGTGATGCTAAATTTCTCCAGAGATCTGTTCCCATGAAGAAACCTTGGATGGCCTGAGGATGAGTAAATAGCACTCTGCAATTTTTCATTTTTTTGGGTGAAATTTATTTTCAAAAACAACCCTACTCTAAAAAAAATAAGCATAATAAAAATGAAGTGTGACAACTAGCCCCAGTCTTCTCTATAACAGATGGTTCTGGATCATTTCAAGTATTGTGGCTCTACCAACAAACTCTATATTTCAAATGTTTTTCAAGTAGTTTCATCCAAAGTTGCATGTCTGTTGCATGAGAAAATTACAGAAGAACATGATGTGTCCCTGTTAGACATTCAAAAGTCAGTACTTTGACCTTTTAGTCTTTTATTAAACACCTTTTTCCAACTTGAAAGTTGAGTTGCTGTGGTTTCATCTGTCTTTATCTAAATACATAATAAGCATACTGTTCGTTATTTTGATAAACTGGCATGTACAAACGGAGAAAAGGCAGCTGAGTGTGAGTGTATTTTGCGGGTCTGGCGTGATTTGTGGATGACACATCAGTGTTGTTTTGTGGATATGCTTCTTTGACTCCAGCGCAGCTGTTTTGTTATGCAGAGAACTCACTTGTTCCCAAAAGACCTCCAGTTCTTGTTACTCTGTCTAAAATGACAGAAACGTTGTCAAAGGACTGCAGAGCCTTCTTGTCTGCCTTGGGGAGACATCTTAGAGAGGAGAAACACTCTGTCAAGTCAATGGAGAGAGGGAGCTAATTTGATATGCTCTGACAATTACTGTCCGCATTACCCCAGTGTTCTCATCACCTGCGATTGCATTTCCAAAATTAACACATCTCTGGAAAGACTAGAAGGACTAGTCTGTTTACAAATAGACTCAAGGTGATTTGGGGTAGTGCCAACCACTGGTCAACTTGAACAATACAGTGCAGGCCAGTGGCGATGCTCATAAGGGCCAGGGAGGCACTGGCCCACTCAGATGGATGGCTGGTCCATCCATTCAAATAAGATGCAGTAATGCTTTTTGTGGGAAAAAAAAGAAGAGAAAAATCCTTAAAAAATCCCAATATATTTTACTTTCAATAAAACATTTGCATTGGGTTTGTAAAAGCTGTATTTATGCATGATTTTGTTGCATGTACTCAGTTTTGATTAGCAGGCAAAGCACTTCGAGCAATTCGAAACGTTGAATCATTTTGCAAAACAAATGGTTCAGTTGATTTAAAGCTTCTAAAATGTCAGTTTCTCACATGTACAACGGTTAATGAGAATAACAACGTATTTTTACTCCAAATTTGCGCATTTTAGCATCAATTGAAGATTTGAAATAACTTCTTTCTGTTACCTGATGAGGTTTTTTATCACAGAATTAGGCAGAAATTATATTATATTATAGTATTCTATACATTGATAAAGGCTATGTCGATTAGCATTGCCTTATAAATATACATTTATTCTTATGAAAAATACCAGAAATGGCTTGAAGAACACAAATAAACCAGATACTGTTACAGTTGTTGATTGTTTTCATGTTCTCAGTCAAAACCATTCTTTGCACTGTATTCAGCTACAGCGATAGCTGGATGCCTTTGTCCATTTGAAGGGATAGTTAAAAAATCTTCTTTTGTGGTCTGAAAAAAAAGAAGGGCATACCGCATGAGAACAACAGGGTGAGTAAATGATGACTTAATTTAAATGTGGGGGGAGGCGAACTATCCCATTAAGGGATTTCCTGGAAAGTCATTTGGTTATACTCCTGACTTTGATGGGGGCCTATCTGGTGGAGACTTAGTTTTGAAATATCATAGACCAATACCAATATATCACTACACAATTAAATATCACAATTATTGACAGCTCCGGTATATCGCAACACGAGTCCACCATTTTGGAACGGTCAATATGTTGACACTCGCAGTAAAACATGACGAATCAATGAAAAATCAAGATGCCACAATTGTGCAACCTTTTGTTTAACTGGTCTGGTTGCACTGCCAAAATTTTCATTTCGAAAAAAAAGGAATAAACTTTCACAGGTGAGAATGTGGTGCGTTGTGTTTTTAATATGTATTAACTCAAAACAGGTTATTACTTGTTTGATGAAACTACAAACCAAAACACAGCCCCCCAAATGCATAGGTTACATGGTCATTGTTTGTTTTTTTTTTTTTTCTTTGGTACCTGAAACAATTATGTTTGTGGTATTCTGCTAGTTAAGGCCTTTTCAACAATATATGACACAAAACTACCTGTTATGAATGATGCTTAACAAATTTCAGTTCATATTTTTGACCTTTTTTCTCCTTCAGGCAAAAACCAATAATGCTGTTTTAGCTGTCGAAATTCGCATCCCTATATTTTTGTCTCATGTATTGTAAAATGATGTACTTTAGTTTGAGAGCAGACACTGAGGTCCACCTTATTTCACCAAGGTCCACTCACTTCAAAATGTCTGGCCTCGCCACTGATGCAGGCTACAATCATCACTGCAGGGATTGTGATGGAGGTTTTTCTATTCACAAATACCTTAATAACACATTCTACCCATGTACACATAAAATAAGAGGTTGAATCCACTATCTAACTCTAGTATTTTGGTATGTTAGTGCATTATTGTTTGGGAAGCTATGTACTTTGTCACTGGAACATGCTACACTATAAGCTCCTCATAATGTGAAGATGTCAACTCTATAGTGTATCATATTTGCATCATATTAGAATTACATAAATTATTAACATTATTAAAACTTTGCTGAAAAAAAAACTATTATACTCAATCTCTTCATGCCTTCTGTCATTTTAACAAGAAAAAGGCCTTTTCGTATTAAAAACAGTTCAGGTCATGTGTCTTTACTGTGAAATCTTTATTGTTTTTATTAAATAAACATAAGAAGTGTGTCTGTGTGTGTGTGTTACAATTTAAAAATTAGATTTTGCTGACTATTACTTCATATGTCAGGCTTATGTTAACATCTAGTTCAAATACTCTTTTAAAAAAATAATCATACCTACAAGTATAACAGTACCTATATTCACAAAAATGAAAATTATGTCATCATTTACCCTAAAGTTGTTCAAATTGTTGTTTATTTTTGTTGACAATAAAAGCAGATATTTTGAAGAATTAGTAGCCACACAGTTGCTGGTACCCACTGACTTCCTCAGTATGTGAAAAAAAATACAATGGAAGTCAATGGTAACCGAAACTATTGGATTCCCAACATTCTTAAAAACATATATGCTTTATGTATCAACAGAGAAGGGCCATCTACAGGTTTGGAACAACATGAGGGTGAGTAAAACCTTTTTGGGTGAACTATGCTTTTAGAAGGGCAATACCTTTTAAAATATTTAACTATCAGAGCTGGTAAATGTACACCAAATGAAACTGACATTTACATTTATTAAATTAGCAGATGCTTTTAACCTACAGTAAGTGACTTACAAATGAGGATACATGACTTGCATATAAATTAGCTTTTACTATTTTTAAAATATAGCATAATTTCAGGGCAGCAGAGGTTATATCAGTATGGCTTATCTGTGCAATCATTTGATCAAACAACCTACAACATGTTTTCTATCATAGCTTTTGACTTTTACTGATATCCTCCAGAGGGGAATCTGTCTGCAAATGAGACGTTCACGTCTGTATTTAAACACTTTGTGAGTTTACATTCACATTCTCCCATCAATGTCCAGTTCAAAGTCTGAACCAAACAGACCTTTGTCATGTCAAGAATCAGTTGTCATTCCCTGAAAAAGATTAGATAAATAAATAATATACCTTCAAACAGAAAGAGCTTTGCAAGATGAATTCACCGAATCTGATCTCTGTGAAAATGGATGAAAGTCATACGAACCAGCTGGCCTTGAAGTGGGCTTAATAAATAATTAAATGTATATTAATCCATTTTCATTAAAATCATTGCTGGGCCATTCTGAATAAGATTCACTCAATCCACAGTGTCTGTTATTATAAGAAATATTAACATATTTTGTGTGCATTTCTAAAGAGACCTGAAAATGTACCATCTCATCAGCTAAAAGCCATTCTGTAAATTTTCTCATGAAAAGTGCAATATAAAAAAATACAGAAATATAAGGAAAAAAGATGAACAGTTATAGAAAAGACCTTGGAGAAAGTGAAAAGACACAGCAGGAAAAGGTTTTTTAACGCCGCAGGGAATGAAAAAGTATCAACAAAAGAAACAGAAGGCTTTCGATACACTAATAAAACACATTCATTATATCACAGTGGCCTGTGTAGCACCTTTGCCAGGTCTGGTTAATGTCATGAATTCAAATAATTATGACTTCTTTCAAATCACATCTTCTGTAATGAACCTGAAGAAATGACATTTAAAAACATGGATTGTTTTTACCTAAGGCACTAAATGGCATGTAAAAATTAATGAGGATACTCGCTCTATCTATATCAAGTTCAACATTATTATTTATGGGCATTTAGGTGCTATTAGAGTAACTACTTTTAAGCAAAAAAATAGCATATTACATACTCTATCATTCAAAAGTTTTGGGTCAGTATTTTTAAAGTCATATTTTATTTTAATGATGTTTTCAGCAAAAAATGCATTAAATTAATCAAAAGTAACAGTAAAGACCTTTATTACATTGCATTACATTATTGTGCAAACCCATTTCTGCCACAGGATTAAAAAAAAATGTATTAATAAAAAGGTCATTGCAACTTTGAATGTCACAATTCTGAGTTTTTTGTTTTTTTTACTTAGAATTGTGAAATTTAAACTGCCACTTGCAAGGGAAATGTCTCGGTTATGTACGTAACCCTCGTTCCCTGATGGAGGGAACGGAGACGTTATGTCGTGACGACATAGGGTGTTTACATGAGATCCCCAATCCAATCCAATGAATTTTGGCTAGTGGATTTTGCATAGCTGAGCCACTCCCCATGCATACGGGTATAAATAGGCGACAGGTGCATCCACTCATCAGGTTTTACGTTGAGAAGCCGAGAACGTGTCCCTAGAAACCAGCGATGGTTCAAGGTTGTGGCATGGGGACATAACGTCTCCGTTCCCTCCATTAGGGAATGAGGGTTACGTCCGTAACCGAGACGTTCCCTATCTGTCGGTCACTACGAGTTATGACGTGACGACATAGGGGGTCCATGGAAAGCGCCACAACCTGAACCCCGTCACAACCCTGTAGCACTGCAAATGCTGACAAGCAGCCGTGCGTCAGATAAATGCTATGCAAAGGTCATAACCTTCCTTACGCCCCAGCGCAAATTCTCTGACCTTGGCGCCCGCAGGGACCAAAAGGTGAGTAAATCGCTGCTGGAGATAGCCAAGCCACTGTTCCTATGACATAATTTTTTTTCTTGAGAGAAGGGATTTTGACCTTCATGAAAATTGCTTCAAGCCTTTCCTGTTTATTGTTAACAGCTTGGCAGTAACGAAGGGGAAGCAAGCCTTCCGGAGAAGGGCACTACGGAGACCACATCTGCCGTTATGGAGGTACATGTGGAGAGGGAGAATGATGAGGATTTCCAGGCCTGGGGCAGACACCTACCTATGGAATGGATCTTGAGGCAGGTACGACCTATGATCGTTTCGACCACCCTGTGGTTGATTGTACGGGACCGCGCAGGGTGCTTGGCAGGTGCTTGTCTTGCAGATGGCGGACACTGCGCAAAGCCAGATGCACTGGCAACCGCTTAGCAGTGTATTCTGAGGCAGGTTACATAGAGAGTAGGGAGGAAAAAAGCTTCAGCAGCGGCTGTTCAAGGGAAGCATGGGTTTCCCCGAGGAGTGAAACCTTACCGATGTGGAAGAATACAAATATGGATCGCCTGCATGAATCAAGCCATCATTGGCGCTAGCCCAGCAGTAAAGGGGCTGACCGGAAACCCTGGGAAGCTAAACTGATCCTGGGCTTCCACCAGGTGACTACAAGGGGGCTGGAAGATACTCAAAGGTTCACAATTATGGGACCTTACTGGAAGAGGAACAACTGCTCGCCTCCCGGGAGAGGGGGATGCCGCAGCAAGCATGACACGGCAGCCTGTGCGGCACTTACCTGTACCCAACACACGGGAAGAAACTGGCTCAACGCAGAGACTGTAGAATCTCGCGAAGGAGTTTGTTGTTGCCCAGCCCGCAGCTCTACAGATGTCTACCAGAGAGCCGCCATGCACCAGCGCATAGGAGGAGGCAACACTCCATGTGGAGCGAGCCCTCACCCCCAGGGGGCACGGCCCGCCTTGGGATTGGTACGCCAAGGTGATGGAGTCCACTATCCAGTGGGCCAACCTCTGCTTGGAGACAGCCTTCCCTTTCTGCTGACCTCCGTAGCAGACAAAGAGCTGCTCGGAGCTTCTAAAGCTCCGGGTGTGGTACACGTATATGCGAAGCGCTCTTACGGGGAAAACTCGGCCAAGGCTGGATCTGCCTCCTCCGAGGGCAGTGCTTGCAGGTTCACAACCTGATTGTAAAAGGGCGTGATGGGAACCTTGGGCACGTATCCAGGCCGGAGTCTCAGGACAATGTGAGAGTAGGCCGGCCCAAACACAGGGCACTCTTCGCTCATCGAAAATGCTTGGAGGTCCCCGACCCACTTGATGGAAGTGGCGCGTGAGATCAGGCTTTCCCAGGGAACCGCTGGTCCACTGTCATCGTGATTTGTACTGCGATACGCAGCCACTACATTAAAGGGAGGGGACAGCTTTTTTCTTGCAGTTGAAAAAGAAAGCACTACGTTCAATGTCCATCTTTGGGGGTCTTCTCGGCGAGAAGAACACCAGTTCATGAACAGACTCCACTTCAGAGCATAGGCTTGCCCCGTCGAGGGAGCTCTAGCCTGAGTGATCGTGTTTACCACCGCCGGTGACAGATCAGTTAGGTCTGCCGCATCCCATCCAGGAGCCACACATGGAGGTCCCAGAGATCTGGACGCGGGTGCCATATGGTGCCGAGCCCCTGAGAAAGGAGGTCTTTCCTCAGAGGGATCCGCCAGGAAGGGACTGTCGCGAGGACCATGAGTCCCAAAAACCAGGTACGGGTGGGCCAGTAAGACGCAAACAGCAAGACCTGTTCCTCATCCTCCCTGACCTTGCACAGTGTCTGTGAGAGAAGGCACATTGGGGGAAACGCATACTTGCGTAGGCCCTGAGGTCAGCTGTGTGCCAGTGCATCGGTGCCGAGGGGGGCCTCGGTCAGGGAGTAATACAGCTGGCAGTGGGAGGACTCATGGGAAGCAAACAGGTCAACCTGGGCTTCCCTAAATCAAACTCCAGATCAGCTGGATCGTCTCGTGATGGAGTCGCCATTCTCCGGGGAACGTGAGCTGACGTGAGAGCGCGTCGGCAGCATGATTGAGCTCCCCTGGAATGTGGACGGCACACAGCTACTTGAGACTAACTCCAGAGGGGGAGATGACGGGCGAGCTGTGACATGTGACATGATCGTAGACCACCCTGCTGGTTGATGTACGAGACAGCCGCAGTGTGCTTGTGCATGTGCTTGTCTTGCAGCAATGGCCGGAACTGCCGCAAAGCCAGATGCACTGTCAACAGCTCTATGGCAGTTGATATGCCAAAGCCAGAACACTTGTTCTGAATAGGCGGCGACACTCCAGTGTGATTGTCACACGAAGTGTACAGCGACGCCATGCCCATCTCGGGACTCGGGAGTGTAACCAGTGCTGAAGTGGTCTCATATGAAGCAATCCGAGCGGCGTGACTGCGGCTGCAGATGCCATATGCCCCAGGAGCCTCTGAAAGTGTTTCAGAGAAACCACGTGCCTGCCTCTGGAGGAACTCAGGCAGTTCAGCACTGACTGGGCGTGCTCGTTGGTGAGACGCGCTGTCATACTCACTGAGTCTAACTCCATACCAAGAAAGAGATCTTCTGCATGGGGGAGAGCTTGCTCTTTTCCCAGTTGACGAAGCCCCCACTGGCTGAGGTGCCGGAGCACCAGGTTCCTGTGATCGAACAACTGCTCTCGTGACCGGGCCATGATGAGCCAGTCATCGAGGTAGTTGAGGATCCTGATGCCCACTTTCCATAACGGGGCAAGGGCACCCTCCGCGACCTTCGTAAAGACACGGGGGGACAGGGACAGCCCGAAGGGGAGGACCCTGTACTGCCATGCCCGACCCTCGAATGCAAACCGTAGGAACGTCCTGTGTAGAGGAAGAATCGAGACATGAAAGTAAGCATCCTTCAGCTTGACCGCAGCAAACCAATCCTGGGGCTGGATGCATCTGATGATGCGCTTCTGCGTCAACATCTTGAATGGGAGCTTGAAAAGGGCCCAATTCAAGACTCGCAGATCCAGGATTGGCCGTAACCCACCGCTCTTCTTGGGTACGATGAAATAGGGACTGTAGAAACCTGAATTCATCTCGGCTGGAGGGACAGGCTTGATTACATCCTTCGCCAGTAGGACAGCAATCTCGTTGCACAGGACAGGGGCATCTCGAGCTGCCACCGAAGTCTCGAGAATGCAGCTGAACCTGGGGGGTCACCTGGCGAACTGAATCGCGCAGCCGTGTCGAACTGTCCGAAGGAGCCAGCGGGACAGGTTGGGCAGCGCGAGCCACACTTCCAAGCTCCGTGCGGGTGGCACCGGAGGTGGGAAGTAGCGGGATGGCAAGAAGGACTGGCCAGAGATGCGTGGAGAGGCAGCGCGTCTCCAAGCGCGATCTCTTGGCTGCGCTAGCCATAGGGGGCATCGTGGATGAGAGTGAGAGGACGGCAGGCCGTCGTCACTGTCACCCACGAGATGCCTACCCCGGAGGAAAAGGAACTGCTCTGGCCGTTGGACCAGCGGCGGAACAGAAACAAAACAGAACAAAGGATTCTCCGCCCGGCCCTCCTCTGGGGGAAGGAGTGGCGTTATTCTCGCCATCTCCTGAAAAAGAGCAGCTTACCACATCTCGGGTTTGCCGTGTCAGGGCCGCTTTGTCGTCTTTTTAGAGGACTTAGGGGCCGGCCGGGACATGGAGGGTGCCGCAGTGCTCCGAGAGGCATGACGCACCGGCCTCGACGGTGTCTCAGCATGGGGAGGAGGTGCTGAGGAACAGCAAAGGGGGGTGAACTCCTCAGGAGCTGCATGGGACATTCGCTGCGGGAGGAGTGAGAGGTCTGCGGGGACATGCCCAGCAGAGAAGCTCTCACTGTGACCCTCAAATCTCCCAGAGCTCTAGCCGGCGGTACCCTGCTCGTGACAGGGAAACCGGGATGGGTAAAGACAGAGGGTGCCGCTCCGTTCCCCATGAGGAGAGAGAGGCGAGATCGCAGCGAAGCCATGCTCATACGCTCATTCACGATGAGTCATTCACGAACGCAGCTTCAGCGTGTTGGATGCCCAGACACTGAAGGCAACGCTCGTGGCCATCAACAGAGGACAGGTAACGACCGCAACCAAGAAAACACGGACGGAACGGCATCTTTAAAAAGACGCGAGGACTCTGGGGGGGGGGGGGAATACATATATTCAAACAGAAAACAGCCATTTTAAATTGTTAAAAGAAATCACAATAATAATGTTTTATTGCATTCTTGATGAGAAAAATAAAAAATTACTTCCTTCAAAAACTTTTTTTTAAAAAACCTACAGACCCCAAACTTTTAATGTATAAGTCATCTTCTTAATAAGAAACTGCACCTAGGTTTGCTTAAAAGCATTTGCTCTAATATCTCTAATCATGCAAATATAATTCCTTACTGTTAACTGTTTTGAATGCATTACTTTGCAAAGGAAATATAATAGAACCAAAAAGATATGAGTCAAATTTATTTCTAGTGTGTACATCCAAGAAGTACTTAAAATCTAGATGTCCCAGGCCTGTTAGCCAATCTTACACTTATGCCCAGACAGATACATCAATACCTGAACATTTACTTGGCTAGGCTTTTATTACTTGTAGAGCTGGTGTGTGTTTTCCTTTTTTTCCAGCTTAGATGAGATTTCCAAAACAGCACACTCCATTATATGTGTGATTTGTGCTATGACTTTTTTTCTAATTTGACAGAAGTTGAAATGAACAATCCTGATGGAATTTTCCTGTGTCCTCATTCTGGTAATCCACATTTCATTTTGTGATACTAAGCATCAATGTCTAATATAATCAATGACATACTGATGTTGTTCTCATCTGGTTTTGTTCCAGGACACAAGCAACAGAAAACCAAAACCATTTATGTTGACCATAAATTATTAAATATGTGACACAGCCTACATTTCTCTGCAACCTGAAATACGTTGCTGAAATACCTGTGATCATCCACAAGAGCCACTATAAGCCCTACCATTTTTCTCCATTGCAAATACAGGTTAATTAAACTGTACAATATCATGAAAAAAATGTGGTTGTGGATACACAATGGTTGCAAAATCATAATGTATTGCTTGTAAGCAGTTAGTAATGTTGCACCACACAAGTGTGAGTAACTGTTATTATTATGTGGTCACTATTGCATTGTCTATTACAGATCGTTTGATATGTACTGAGTATTTCTGCGTTTTTAACCTAAATCACAGCAGCATCCATCTATGAAGGATGTAGGCTGTCAAAGATACAGAACTATTAGCCAATCATAGCAGTGGGCGTTTACTTCTGAGTCTACAATCCGTCACGCCTATTCAAACAGAGTGTTCTGATGAGGGGAGTTAAAAAAGGACAGAAAATAGCCTTTTACTTCTAAATTATTATGCTTTTTGACGTAAAACTCTTTATAACATTGTAAGTGGACCTCAGAGATCAGTACAAAATAAAAACAAAGGCAGTTCACCCCTATCGCAATTGAAATTAACAATAAACCTGACCGAGATAAAATAATAAACCCAAACATGTTTTAGCTTTTCATTGCAAGTGCAATGCTGTACCAGGTGAGCTACCGAGCAAGTGTACTATGTCAGAAAAAGCCATTGGAAAAAAATTTACCTCTACCTACATTTCTGCAAAACTCAAACAATCAAAAGTTGAGAAAACTTAAGGGACATTCTACCAGAAATGTACATTATATGTCCTTGACTTGTTACAGTGAATAGAAAGTATTACATCCAAAAATATCTAAAACTGACTGATGGTGATGGTTGATTTCTGTGAGTTGTTCTGTAAAGGAATATGTCATTCATTAGGTTCTCAGATATTTTTTAAAACACTTTTGAAAATTACAAATCCTGTTCTTGTCCTTGTCCCCAGCCAAATTGGACCTACAGCTTTCATAGTTTTGTATGCTACAACTTAGAAAAAAAACTCCATCAATAACAAATTTAAGTTGTTATCATTCACATCAAATGATTAAAAACATGAAATTATACATAAATTCTAAAAATAAAATTCTATTTTACAACTGTCCCCATGTTTTCGGTCAGTCCTGTCACGTTTAGATAAAACTCAACATAAAATATGTGTAATGCGCCTTTAAAGGTATGACTCAAAGGAAGTGACATAATTTGACTGAGGTGAAGCTGACACTGATCAAGGGTGAGTTCTGTCATTGAATTGTATGATTTTAAGCTTGTTTTTGTATGATTTTTTTTAGGAGGACGAGCTAAAGGGTCAGGCCCTGTCACAGTAAAACATCCCAGAAAATAATGAAAATCTTTTAAATCCAAAACATGTCTAAAAAAAGTTACTGAAATTCCTTGATTGCATGTTAACAGTTTTTATGCTAGCATGCTAGCAGGCTGAGTAATGGCAGTTTAAAATGGCCGACCATCAGGCCCTGTCACACAGTCCTGTGACATGGCCTTACAAATGAATGGCATTGTTGTTTTTTATTACCTTTATTGCATATAATATGTATTTAACGCATGCCATAGTAAAACATTATTTGAATAAATAGATATTACACTGTAAATCTGAAGCTTTTTATGCTCATCGACAAATGTTTTTAATTGTATCCCTCTTTTACCTAGGCCTATGTAGCACTGCGTATTAGTATATTAATTGTATTTCAATACATGAAATACTGAAATCATGTTTTTTCATTGTGCATTCAAATTAATCTCAATCAAACTGCAGTTGAGTTATTTTTATTAGGTTAAAAATAACTAAAAAATACAGCTAACTAACAAAATAAAACACAATAAAAACATGATAACAATAAAAAAAAACATGATTTTTGAAAATTAAAAAAAACGGAGTTATCTGTTTTTGCAATTAACTCTTCATATAATGATGTAATTGTCATCTATTGATAAGTTTAGGTAATGGAAGACTGTATTAGTCCAATTCATTAAAGATACCATGGTAATATCTACATTATTACCTAGGAAATTACATGCAATTTCCGTTATTACCATGTAATTTCCTAAGTAATAATGCAGATATTACCATTGTATTGCCCTGTTATTACTGAGCCGTAATATTATGTGGTACCACA
The DNA here is from genome assembly GCA_018155175.1 of Sinocyclocheilus anophthalmus. Taxonomy (NCBI): domain Eukaryota; kingdom Metazoa; phylum Chordata; class Actinopteri; order Cypriniformes; family Cyprinidae; genus Sinocyclocheilus; species Sinocyclocheilus anophthalmus. The sequence goes on from JADLZN010000940.1 coordinate 17,986, forward strand.
GTTACTTTACTTTGTGCTATTCAGTTAAATGTCTATACATTTGCTTTATCATAGTAAAATATACTTTATATATTATGAATTTATATTTATATTTATTACACCCGCGTACAACACAGGGTTATTGTTTTCACTCCTGTCTGAGTTTGTGCCATTCAAGTTGGTAATTGTTATTGTTAAATTAATTTTAACATATTAGTAGTACCATTACAATTTTGTTTTCACTCCTGTCTGCGTTTGTGCCATTGTGCAATTCTAGTTGTTTATTGTATCTGGCCATGTTATTGTTAAATGTAATTTTAATAAATTGTTAAATGAAATATGTTTTTATATTGAAATAAAATAAATTTAGTTTATTAATTTGTCAGTCATATTCTAATGAATTAGACCCTTATTATATGTCCTTGGCTGAACTTTACCATAGTCTAATATTACATTAACATTAAAATTATAATAATAATTTAAAATAGGAATGCTTATCAAAACTTAAATAAAGAACACAAAGCATAACTTTTTCTGCATCAGCGAAATCAACGAAGTCCATAAAGTCAGTCCTGTCACGCCTCGGTCAGTCCTGTCACGCAGGAAATTCTGTTATAAAAATGTAATATTTGAGGAAATATTGATGAATTAATCTCTGTAACTGTGTAGATGAAAGTTGGAGTATATATCCACTACTATGTTTTTGAAAAAATCTCCTATGTAAAGGCATTTTTTTACAACTATATGAGTGCCTGGCGGGGTATTCTGTGATTTTGTGTACTACAGTTGACCGGAAAGTTGCTTATATTCCTTACTGAAATTACAAAACCATGTTAGATACAATCAGGGACATGTGACCAATAAGAAAATGCTATTTATATCAAAGAAATTCATTAGGAAACCATTCTAACATGTACAAATTTGTCTGTGACAGGGCCTGACATTTTAGGGGTGAAATGCGTATAAAAATGTATTTATTTCAATCATAAAAACATGCTGAGATGGCACGATATGTGTTTCATATAGATTAACATGTCCTCCATATGACTCAACGTTCAGATTTAAGAATAAGATATTTTTTTCACCCAAGATTTTTACAAGTGGAAATGTACGTTTCTGGTAGAATGTCCCTTAAAAGTTTAAGGCAACCAGCTTCAGCAGATTTTTTGAGTTTTCTCAACTTGTTGCATTGAGGCTATACAACAAAAAGTTGAGAAAACTCAAAAATCTCTAACGAAAATAAGTTGAGAAAACTCAAAAGTCTGCTGAAGCTGGTTGCCTTAAACTTTTAAGTTTTCTCAACTTTTGATTTTTTACAGTGTGAATCTCTGCAGTTTCCAGTTGAAATAAACACTAGAGACAGTAAAACTCTTTTATTTGTATTTATTTCTTTTATCATCTTTTATTTATTTTCACCCAAATTATGGTTATGGGCCAGAGTATTGAAAAAGAAAGCCTAATCTTGCTAAGACTTCAAAACGATGCTGCAATATTTGAAAACTGATACTTTTGAACATTATGCAGTTTTATACAGGTTTGCTCCATACGGCATTAGCGCCACTCACTGGACATTTCACTTTAAAACTCCAAACCTTTATTCACTGATAATCTGCCCCATAACCATAAATTGTGTGAAAAGAGACAAAATCTGTTCGTGTTTTACTGCCTCTATGTTCATTTCACCTGGAAATTGCAGTGTAAAAACTTAGGTAGAGCCATCGTTAAATAGTGATGTTTTCCCATGAAATCGAGTTGTAGAAATGTTATTTATTTTTATTTAGCATTGTGTTTTCAACCGTGTCTGTGATCCACAACCCCTACTATGCCGTAAAAACAGGTCACAATGGTATTTTCTCATGACCTACATTAAGCATCAGCACAGCATTAGAAGTTGATGATGCAACCAGTCACGCCTGCTGCTTGGGTCCACTCTTATAATTAAGTCTGATAGGAGAGGAATGAGAAGATGAGATTTATTACAGCGGCTTGTCAATGAAGGGTCAAAGAGTCACCGCCGAAAGCACACCTCTGAGTTTAATGCTTTCTATATGGTATTTCATGCTGGGGTAATTTCCAGGATGTCATTCATTCATTCCACACTTGTTTTTGAATCAATAATAATTAGTGATTTATAGAAATCATCCTGCTTTTAGCTACATTTAATCGTCATTTATCTGAATGACAAGTCATTTGATTTAGACTAGAAATTTGGAATTTCATTAACAAAAATGTCAAATAAAGGAGATGATCTGTGTCCATGAGGTTGGAAAAGCTTTTGATCGCGGCTGGATTATAGACTAGATGAGTATAGGAACTCAGGCTTCTGACTGCCAGGAGTCTCCAAAGCCTCAGTCTGCATGACTAAAGACTGCCAAAGGAAGCTGAACACCAGCCCTCAGTGCATTAAACTGCAAGCTGACCACTAAGAAAGCGGGTCCATCAGTGCATGCACCACAGATTTTATTGTGAGAATGAAAATTCAAATATTATAATTTTCAAATATTACAGTTGAAAAAGATGAATGTATGATCTAGCTAGTTGGTGTAGTCCTTTGTTCTAAAACAAAACACTTTGAAAAAAAAAAAATCCAACATTTTAGTATAAACTTCATTTCAGAAAAAAACAAACAGATTTGAAAAAGTTTTCACTCAAGCTATTTTTCAGTCATCATCATAATTTATTTATTTATTATTATTTATTATTTAGCACAGAGCTGTTGGAGCTGTATTTTATTTCCTGTTGTGGCAAATTATGCTTCTTGAATGAAATTGGGAAGGTCTTGATTACGTCCATCAGAATTGATTAAATCATTGCCGTTTGCTAATTGTTGTGATCGCATGTGAGTAGCAGGCGCGGAGAAGGGATAGATCTTTAAAAATATCTTTTAGTAAACTGGCCTTGCAGATAATATACTAAATAAAATCTCACTTAAGTGTAAATTAAGAGAGAAACTTTCATGTCAGTTTTAAAAAGTGTATTTGTATTAGGGATGTAACGATTACTGGTTTGACGATAAATCGTGATAAAATTCCTCACGGTTAGTATTACTGTTTTTATCTTTTAATTATCATTAAAACCGTACTAGATTACCGCGATTTGAACAACTTGCAATAAATAAATACTGTCCAGCATAAAGCACAGTTTTAAGTAACAGTCTCACGTGCGCACAGAGTAGTTTCGTTTTGAGTGAAAACAGGGCGGAAAAGCTGGGAGGTTTTTCCCGGGCGTGTAATGAATTATAAAAAATAATATATGAATGAATTAATTATGAATGTACCTCTGAAGGTTCTGACTGTCTTCAGAAACGATTCGATGGCATTTTGTTTTCATCTTCGCTCCATGTAATACCTAAAGGAATTAATCGCAATGCTGCTTTGTCCACAGAGTTCACGGGAAACAGCTCTAATTCTGCTTTTCCATAAGCGCCACCTGCTGTCAGCGAGTGGATTTACAGAGACCTATATTTACATTCAGTCTGTGTGCAGTTTCTGTCTGGCCAAAAACTGACAGAATTTGCATGCCCTGCTGTAAATTTTGACCGGTTGATGAAAAACAAGCTTATGTGGATTCTACACATTTAAACCATTCAGATAAGTTATCTAGAATTATTCATGGAGCAGATAGAATACTTATAATCATCTATTAATCAATTATCATTTTGACATATCTTTTCTGAAATGTGAGGTTTACCTTTTTATGAAACTTTTTCAAAGCTTTATTTGAACATTTACATTAGATATTTCAACATGCTATTAAACTGTTGTCAGTCAAGTTGTCATTTAAAATCCAAACATCATTGGTAATGTTATTGTTTTAGTGATTATGCAAACAAAAAGTCATTTTATTTGTTGTTTGTTGATTTTTAAATATAAAACTTGGTGAAGTGATTTATGTGTCAGTACTTTTTGAACATCTCCAGCACATTTTAACAATACAGTGATAATACTGATAACCGTGATAATTGTGGTCACTATAATCGTGATAAGAAATGTTCATACCGTTACATCCCTATTTGTAATAACGTCAAAGTACATGTTTTTCTATAAACTATGTTCTAGAACCATTTGCATATAAATACCTATCGATTCTAATGAGATCAAGGTCAAGTCCTCAGGTCATCTGTTTAACCTGTCTATAAGCTATGACCCACCTGGACCTAAGGGGACAACCGGTGCTCTGGCTGCATAGTCTCAGCAAAAAAATGATGTGTGATATTTATGGCAGTGGTGATGAGGTACAACAGCCATCAGATTTTTCTTGTTCATCACTCACACAGCACTGCACTGTTCTGGTGTCACGCCCCTCCTCTTATCCAGCCTCTCCTGCTGTAAATCAGGATTGCGTCAGTGATAGAATGACAGCACTGTTGATGATTAAAAGGAGAGGCAGAGGTTAGACTTCCTAAACAATCAGAATTAATTTCAGCAAAATTGGTGTGTAACGTATTTTGGCTGCTTCTATAGATTAAGTGTTGTGAAACTATCAAAGGAAAATTGGAGATACTACATATTTTGCCAGCATGAGCGTAAACAACATCTGCTTTCCTTGCCACGTTGTTGGCTTTAGCTTGCTCACTGGTGCGATATTCTACTTAAATCTGACTTGTATTGTGAAAAGTGCTATGCGGATAAAATCAAATTGGATCAAATTTGATTATTTTGTTTGTGTTGGTTTATCTTTTTTTTAAGAAAAAAAGCTATATATATTATCTTAATATATATAATTTTAATTATATGCAAATTAAAAAAATCATCAATGTCTGTGTATAGAGAGGTGTGAGTGCAGCAGTGAAGGGGTTAAACGCACAGCACAGCCAATAATCTTCACTATTCCAGTGCCATTGTGGGAGTTTATCGGAACATGTTTAAACTGCATTTTAAGCCATTTAAACGCTCGTTTCTGTTCTGACATAGTTTGCATGTAAATTACCAACGTTTGGAGATCCGTCACGATTTTTCATGATCAAATTCAGGATGGAATGCAGGTTTGCATCCAATAATTAAAAAATAATGGAAAATCGAAGTATTTGTTTCATATCCTTGGACGTCTTTACGTTGATCTGGAGAATATAAGCGCTTTTGGGTTTTTACAGTCACTTTGCATTTTAGTAGCTGCCTTTTCACCTGTTTGGAGAGTGCGTAAAAACAACACACTCTTGATTATTTCGTACCGGGAATAGTTTGTCCATAAACGCGTTTGAGATGAGCAACGAGTGTTTCGAGGCGCGTTGGACATGTGCACTGCTGGCGATCCCTCAGAAGCCCGTTGGAGAGGAGCGCAACTTTGCTGCGTCTAGGAGATTCACCGGTGATCCGTCATCTATCCAGCGCTGTGCAGGAACCACCGGGCGCGCAGGTGGACGCGCATCCCGTCGTTTCCAGAGCTTAACCGAGGCTTGTTTGGAGTAATGCCGGGCTCTTGGATCTGGGGTGCGCTGGGCAGGTTGCTGTGGCTCTCCTTACTTACGCCAAGCGCTTTGATAATGCTGCTTGTTCCCCCAGCATCTCTGGCGCATCCACAGCCATGTCAGATTCTGAAGAGGATCGGACACACGGTGAGAGTCGGCGCTCTGCACCTGCAGCCTCGAGTGTTCAGGCAGGATTCCCTCTGGGGGAGAGAACCGGACTGGGAAGCAGACAGAGAAACGTGGGAAGAGTGGGACACGATCACCCAAAGTGGGCACGAGCCAGGCTGGAGGGGTATCAGGACTAAAAGCTCAGTGAATAACCCCCACAAGGCCTCCAAAAGTAAAACCGCACTCAAACAAGTGGGTCCGGACGCTGTGTTTCTACCTCGAGACTCTGTTCTACTCGCTACAGAGAGCCTCAATCGAGTGGCGGGGCTTTTACCCTACAACCTCACCCTTGAGATAGTCATGGCCGTGGAAGCAGGACTTGGAGAATTACCTGCTTTCTCCTTTTCCTCCTCATCTACACCTGCCTGCGCAGATCCCGTGTCGTTCCTGCAAAGTGTTTGCCACACTGTCATCGTGCAAGGGGTTTCTGCCATCATCGCGTTCCCACAAAACAGGGACGAACTGGTGAAGTTGGAATTTATCGCCACGACGCTACAGATTCCAGTCATCAGCGTCGTCCAGAGCGAATTCAAACGCCAGAGTCAGGTGTGTTTATTGTTTTAATGAGAAATACTAATGTTTACATATATAGCATTGATCTGCATATAGCTGCGTATGGTTTCTGGAGCTCCGTTTCTTTCATTTAGAAATGTAAATGATGTTGAGGGACTGCAGTATACAAAAGTACAATTAGAGGACACATGTTAAAATGTTTGGAACTGAGGAATTGGATTGGAAGCATGCATGAATGGTCAACTATTTTAGTAGTTATTTGAGTTTTTTGGGATTATAAACAATACACTGCAGACTCAGTGAATGAATCTATGATGTGTGACCTCCCACTTCTCAAATAAATGTGTATTTTCCCTTGTGATATGCATGTCATAGTGTATAGTTTATCAAATACATAATACAAATGTTGACGATATCTTAAATTGAGAATGAGCTGAGAATACAGAATGACTTTAAGCTGCATATCAACACCCAAAATTTAATTGTCACTTTCATCAGACAAATATATATATAACTCAATAACACAGCTGTAAAATGTTTTCTTTTTTTTAAATTAACATATAAAATTAACATACACAAATACACACTACATTTCATATTGCATGCATTTCTTAAGTTTCAAGTCCGTTATGTTATGGCTTGGTTATTACAAATGTTGTTAAAAGCTTATATTTTTAAGTTGCAGTGTTAAGGGGGTGTGAGTCATAGTGTAGTATATTTTTACAGAACGACCAATTAAATTTGTCAAAACTAATGACAGTGTTGTTGTTGAACATGTTTTATCCCGGACTCTTACAAATAAAGGTTCTTTATTGGTATCATTTCCAAGAAGAACCGGAAACATTAATGGAATCTTTCCATTGCATTATAGTGGAAGAAGACGGTTCTTCAGATTAGAGATATATATTTTAAGAAGATGTTCTTTGAGTAACAACCAAACATGGTTCTTTAATGGCTTTGTTGTTCTTTAATTATTTTTTTAAGAGTGCATGTCTCATATTTAGTGCATAAATCATAAATTCAGTGCTATTTATTAGTACAAAATGATGTTTTTTACCTGGTCAATGTTCTACAATATTATTTGCCTTATATGTAAATCTTGACTAGAAACTGAATGTGTCTCTGAAAGGGTGGACTTGCTTTTTGGAAATGGAATGGGAAGTTGGTTACTGGACACACCTACGACAGTCAGAGACCACAAATAAGACAGCGGATTTGAGTGGTGACACATAGTGTCTGTTAAAATGCGTTTTGCTGAGCGACCTGAGGACTGAGCTGTTTGATATCTGAGCTTTTGAAGTTAGCACCTCTTATGGTAAGGTCTTGTTTCCGCTGGTGGTCTGTTATCTGTCCAAATAGCAATTCGTCTCTCAATGTGGCGTTACTGAGCGTCATGATCGCAGCGTGTCAGAACCAGGAATTGTGCTCATAGATGGTGTGAGTAAACGCAAAACTATAGTTTTTCAAATGAGTATAGCGTTTACTGAGACCATTGCCCATAACAGACAATTCCTTGATCTTTATATATTTGGTTCTTCTCAATACTTAAATCTTAAGTAAAAGTCAGACATACATAAACAGAGATTTGTGGGTATGTGAAAATGCTGAGCAACCCTTCGATCTGGATGCATATCATTAAATACTGGATGGAAGGAAGAAAGGATGAAATAAAAAAAAATATATATTTTGAAGGCTAAAACAGCAGACATTTACCATGTGTTACTGAATACACATTAAAAAAAAAAAAAGTCTACAGTTGATGTTGATAGACGTAATGCCTATTTATTAAAACATCAGCAGCAAAACAGCCCAAAGGGAAAATCATTGTCAAGGTTTTGCAAAAACATGAGTTAACACAGAAAGGCTATTGACATTTTAATGTGTATTTAAATTAGGGATGCAATACCATTTTAAGAATCAAATTGTTAGATTCTTTCTAGAACTTGGCATTATTTTATTTATTTTTTATTTGCTTTTGTTTGTTTGTTGTTGGTCATTATTTATATTTTATTTTTTTAATTAGTATCTTTAGTATTCATGTAATTTTATAGTACATTAAAGTGAAACTTTTCATTTCGGAGATGTGTGTTTAATAGTTTAATGAATTGTATGAATTGTTAATTTAGTAAACATTACAAACTCTATTCCTGAATCTAATTTGTTTCCCAAAAGTTATGAACTTCCATTTCCATTTGAATTTCCACTGTAACACAGGTGATAATTAGATGTCTATATTATTAAAGACCATTACAACAACTATGTTATTTCACATCATTGGTGGTTTTATCATTTATCATTCCCAATTCCTTCTGGGATATTTTGAAGGTTTCAAGGTTACGAGAAGACAAACCGAAAGTCCATCAAGCCACTCTCCACAGGCCTGAAGAACTGGGCTGTATCAAATCACCCATCTTTACCCATTCATCTTCAAAGCTGCTGGAAACGCACATAATTGTATCACCCTCCAGTGCTTTTTTTTATGACACAGCAGTAATATCTGGCTGTATCCCAGCTTGCAAATCATCTAATGACACGGGCTCCTTCAAGATAAAACTTACTTGGGATTATGTAGCCACTCAAAACCTCTTAAGTGTCTCTTCTTAACTTGTTAGTGGTACTTATTACTCTCCCACTGGTTAGGCCAATTAGATTTCAAGACAACTCCTACTGAAAATAAGTCTGACTTTGTTTAGACATCTTGAGATAAATCCCTGGAAAGCTTTTCCTTAATCAGTTCTGATTAGCCTGTTTTCTGCCAGAGGAAATTAAATGGCTCGACTAAACATTTCATCTGGTCTTGATTTCCTTAGCAGGACAATGTCATGTTATTAATAGCTATTATATTATTAAAACATTGAGATCCCAGACCTTGCGTAATTAATGTTTTTGGATGTCCTTAGTGGGCAACGTTTAGATGTTCGTTCCATATCTGAAATACTCTACATCCATATTTTGGTGGGAATGCCTGAGACTCAGTAGAGTCCTAGTCAGGGTTGCCAGGTCTGTGTACTCAAAACTACTAACCACTAGTCCAATCGCATCCCTGCTTTCAGGGATTCCACCTCAGTCTAAATCACATATTAACCCACGACAACAAAAGTTCAGCTGGAAAATCACATACTTGGCAACACTGCTCCTGCTCATGCTAATGCCCATCATCAAGTAACAGGAAAATCAAACAATAAATCAGCATTTTGGTCCATTGGCCAATATTTCCTAACATTTCAAAAATAAGCAGATCATTGTGGTTAATTGCATGAGTTTTGTCTTTGGACAGAGCAACAGGATGCAGTCAGATGCAGTTAATAAATGCAAGTTCAAAGCATTTGAGGATTCTAATTGAACGGACTATTTTCAGAGGACTTGTCAACTTTCAAATGTGTTGAACTAGTTTGAAGATTCTAAAATAGATGCATTTCTATTTCCATGCATCATAAATGGAACCAGAGAGCACTTAAAATAATTTGTTTTCAAAAGCAAAGAATTGCACACTTGGACATCATGTTGGAAATCTTAATATGTGTTTTCCTCAGAGGAAAATCTGCTTTAGAAACTCAATCTGCAAACAGAAGGAGACTCTTCCATCATATCATGCATTTACGATAAATATCTGTTGGGCTTAAAACTCACGCCTTCCATCTGTTTGGCAGACAGGAAGGGATGTGTAAAATCAACTAGATGGAGAATAGTAAAAATAGTAAATACACTGTGATGGCCTAAAAAGGCCAACTGCATTTATTAAAAGATGTATTCACGGAATGTTGTAATTACTATAGATGACAACCAGGATGTACTACTCTGGGCGGTTCACATTCTCAAACTCAGAACTGTTATGCCATTATGAATCATGATTTGATTCCAGACGAACTAGTCGAAATTACCAGTTGACTAGTTGGATGTTTGACAAACAAGATCCGTAGTACTGTATTTCCAACTCTTTGTAATGATAACCTCATTTGTTTCTTCCCAACAGAACTCTCTCCATTTCCAGATGGCCATGCAAAACCCTCAAACCTCTCAAGCAGATCTCATCTTCTCCCTGCTGTCCATGAATAACTGGTATGATGTCAGTCTGGTGATGTGTCAACAGATGAATATTTCAGACTTTGTTTTCTTGCTCCATAACAACTCCAGATTTCATCTGGGGACAGTTCTCAAGATATCCACCAATGGCAGCTCCAAAAGTGACTTTCAAATGTCCCTGCAAGTTCAACTAGAGTCCATTAAGGACTCGACATCTACTATAGTGACCTTTGGATGTGACATCAGGGATATAAGGCGAATTTTTACTACCATTGCAAAGTTTGGTCTGATTCTTCCTGATTACCACTGGATTATAGGAGACTCTCAGAATGTGGAGGAATTGCGGACAGAGGGGCTGCCCATGGGTCTTCTTGCACATGGTGGCATGGGTGAGCACTCGCTGGATCATTACGTCCAGGATGCTTTGGAGCTGGTGGCACGAGCGGTGGGATCGGCTGCCATTGTGTCTCCAGAACTGGCTCTGATTCCTGGCATCACAAATTGCCTGGCAAGTCTTGAGACTAAAAATCTCACATCAGGAACCTTTCTGTCCAGGTATTTGATTTGATGCACTGCTTGGCATTTCGTAATATTTGTGTTTAATATTTGTGATATTTCGTAATAGTTGTGGCATCACATGCTCCAAATGTGAAGGCTGCAACCAAAAAAAATAAAAATGCTTCTAAAATACACTCCTAAAAATAACAGTTCTTTATTAGCATCTGTGGTTCCATGAAGAACCTCTGCTTATTCAAACACCGAACTTCAAACCCATTGACACCAATTAGACACAATGGGTGCTGCAATGCTCTTCTCATCTGGTGTGTGACCTCCTTTAACTTTTTCCCCACCCGCGTTTTTTTTATTTTTTTTTATGTTGCCAGCCACTTCCAGCATTTTTGAGCACTTTTCCAGCATCATGGCCCCAGAATACTTTGTTGTATGAATATCCGAACATACAATATGTCAAAAGAAAGAACAGCACCTCTGCTTTTAAACAAAACACAATGTTTTATTCAAGCTTCATGCATTCTTTTTTTGTCAGAAAATAATTCGATACATCTGGATCGGATTCAGAACAATGATCAAAACATAGATGAAGTAGATCGCTTCCATCAACTTCCCCAAAGCTTCACAGTCTTAAACCACTTCCTGGGCTGAGATTTCATTCAGTAACATTGGGCAGTTTTGATTTATATGCTGTTTAATGCTTGATGATCATGTTAATCTACCATAGCACTGCTTGTTTCGGATCCTTTTCCTGCATTTGATAAGAGAGTCAGTAATCTTTGAAAGTGAAAAGTGCCTCCTACTGTATACCACAGAAAGCCGGAAAATTCCGAGTTATTGGCATCTGTGGTTCCATGAAGAACCTTTAACATCATCCACACAACCTTTCCATGGCAATAAAGGTTCTTTATAGTGGAAAAAGGTTAATTATTAAATTGTTCTTCACACTAAAAAAAAAAAAAAAGTTATTTTTAAAAGTATTCACCGAAAGGTTCAAGGTACCTAAAATAGTTTTTCTATAGCATCACGGTAAAACCTCCTTTTTGAAACCTTTATTTTTAAGAGTATATCTTCTTTTGGCTTACGTTTGCACAGAAGACAATCTCATAATGCATTTCATCTTCAATTACTAATAAAAATAGCTCAGTCAAATAATAAAAAAAATGTTTTTATGCTTGTTGGAGTGTATTGTCATCAGCTTAGCAATATGTTAAAATCAAACAAATACCAAACATATTGGAATTAAAGATTCCTGTGCACTTAAAGGGATAGTTCACCCAAAAATGAAAATGTGATGTTTATCTGCTTACCCCCAGGGCATCCGAGATGTAGGTGACTTTGTTTCTTCAGTAGAACACAAACGAAGATTTTTAACTCCAGCCGTTGCAGTCTATCAGTCTTATAATGTATGGCAATTGTAACAAAATCTATGTGAGTAAAAAAAACATGCACAGACAAATCCAAATTAAACCCTGCTGCTCGTGACGACACATTGATGTCCTAAGACATGAAACGATCGGTTTGTGCGAGAAACCGAACAGTATTTATATAATTTTTTCCTCTAATACACCACTATGTCCAACTTCCTTGAGCACGCGCACGGCATCTGGTGCGTGAGGTGTGTACGCGCTCTGACGTAGTTTACGTTAATGGGTGTGTTGATATCCAGCCGAAGAGCAATCAACCATAACTTCAGGCGAGCAGGCTCAGAAGTTGGGAATACGTGGAAAGTCACCACTCCCGAATGAGTTCGCGCGAGAGAACGTAATCTTTTAGTTTTAAGTCGGTTTGAACAATCCGGATAAGCGAAAGTAAGTACCATTTACCTACAATGACTGTGCACTGTGTAAACAATGAGTGACGTATACGCGCGAGAGATCACTTCCGGCGCTTGCGTAAACTACGCCAGAGCGCGTACACACATCACGCACCGGATGCCGTGCGCGTGCTCAAAGCAGTTGGACATAGTGGTGTATTAGAGGTAAAATATGATATAAATACTGTTCGGTTTCTCGCACAAACTGATCGTTTCGTGTCTTAGGACATCAATGTGTCGTCACGAGCCGCAGGGTTTAATTTGGATTTGTCTGTGCATGTTTTTTTTACTCTCATAGATTTTGTTACCATTGCCATGCATTATACGACTGATAGACTGCAACGGTTGGAGTTAAAAATCTCCGTTTGTGTTCTACTGAAGAAACAAAGTCACCTACATCTTGGATGTCCTGGGGGTAAGCAAATAAACATCACATTTTCATTTTTGGGTGAACTATCCCTTTAAGGAGTGCTACTTGTGTGACACAAATACTTGCTGAGTAGGTAAAATGTTCCAAAAAAGTCATTCAATTCCTTTTAATTTAAAATGGACAACAAGGCAGGAGCTGAGCTACTCTTGCAATTTCCACCAGCCTTTCAGGAAGGTTAGTTTTCACATGATGTAAAATACCCAGAGACATTATATAGTGAAGAATTATATAGTGACTTCTGATCATCTGGGACTGGAATACTGCACCTCTGCATATTCTATAAGGATTATCCTCTTCATCCACACTCGAGAGGGTTTTTTCTGAATATGTCAACAGAATTGAGCAAAAAGCAAACAAAACATTCTCATAGTGAGCAAGAAAAGGCTGCAGTTAGTGCTATGAAAAGCAGTAAGACACGACATTAGCCTGTTGGCAAACACGCTCAGAGAGACAGCATATCAAGAGCGTTTTCTCCAACACTGCACTGTCAGGAAACAACTCCGCCAACTTCCAAGCAAACTACCTCAGGGCTTGAATTTCAATTGCTCAGCACTCCTATCATTACTGATTTAAAAGGGTTACCGTTAGCTACACCACTGCAGAAAAAAAAATGACAAAACGAAATTGAAGATAGTACGGTAATAAGACAGTGATAATATTCCCTAAACTGAAAGGTCAGTCAAGTAGCTAAATAGCACATTTTACCCACCGGGAAGTGGGTTTACTGTGAGATTGAAGCATTAAAGATAAAATGACAAGGCATTCACATATTTAACTTCTGTAATACTACATATTTTCAAATGCAATAGAATATCCAGTAAAAATAATCAGTGTTAGGGAAGCTAATATGAGCCTTTAGATTTCCAAGTTAATAATAATTTAAGGTGGTTAATCTGCATATAAATGCTAGTAGTAAAAATAACATCGTCAACTGGAGCCATTTAAGTGGCAGTATGTTATAAGTATATCATACGATACAGCCTAGTTTATCTTTTGCAATTAGAATAGTATTTATGTGGCACAAAACAATAAGGGTCTCATAAAAACAAACAAAAAAAGTACATAAATACATTTAAATACTCTAAACTGTTATTTTAGAGAAATGTGCACTGAAGAACAGTTCAAAGTAAAGGTCCGTTCATACCAAGATGAATAGCTATAATGATAACTATTTTAGCGTTCACGCCAATGCACAATAACATTCTGATTACACTCTAAAAAATATAACTCAGTGTTGGGTAAAATATGGACAAACACAGCGACTTGTAGTTTTATTTAAATCAACTATTGTTTATAAAAAACATTTTATGTCTGGCTGAAAATTAGCCCAGAATAGGTTGTAAATTAAAAATTAGACACATAATTTCTAGAGGCATCAGCGTAATCAAAAGGTAACATTTTTAAGAAGGCCCTTTAAAATATATATAAATGTATTATTTATTCAATTTATTAAGAAATGTCCATTTATTGAACAAATGAATAAATGTTAATTTCCAACCTATTTTGGGTTCATTTTTAGCAAGAAATACAGTCATTTTTAAGCAATAGTTGAGTTAAATAAAACTAAACATAAAACATTTAACCCATTCGCTGGGTTTGTCCTTATTTCACCCAGCGCTAGGTTGTTTTTAACCCAGCATTTTTGAGAGTGTATTATGTGTGCTGCAGTTTTGTCGTCTGCCGCTTTAAAATGCTCTTGAAGCTCTTTAAAGTTGGATGGATTCTGATTGGTTGTTCATCAGCTGGAGAAAAAAAAACATTATTAATGTGAATGATATTGTGTCGTCTGTGTCATATTGTTAAAGCTGTGGTGAGGAATTCACTATTCTCAAAGAATTTGAACGATTATTTAAACTTTATAGTTATCATCCTCACTGTGAACGGACCTTTAGATCAGACACATTTTGTTGCAAAAAGCAAATCAGGTTCATTTTGCTTTTTAACGTTGCATTTGTCAGAATTAGATTGGATGAATTTCTATGGATTGCAATGATATATGATTTTCTTATATTTTTAGATACATGGCCAGCACGTCTTTTGACGGCCTAAGCGGCTACGTCAATGTTCAGGAGGAATCAACCATCATCTCTGAAAGCCATCACTTCATCTGGAATCTCCAGCATGACCCGATAGGCAAGCCCATGTGGACGCGCCTCGGCAGCTGGAAGCAAGGCAAAGTGGTTATGGATTACGGAGTTTGGCCTAATAAGAGACAGTCTCAGACAGGAGTGGACTGGAGGCATTCCTCGCGTCTACACTTGCGCGTTGTCACCCTGGTAGAACATCCGTTTGTCTTCACCCGAGACGTTGATGAAGAAGGCCTGTGCCCTGCTGGTCAGCTGTGCCTTGACCCCCTAACAAATGACACAGCCTTATTGGAAAGCCTTTTTAAGGGTTTGCAAGGTGCCAACGACAGCGTCCCCATTGAGTTTAAAAAATGTTGTTATGGATATTGCGTTGATCTTTTGGAGAAGCTGGCGGAAGACGTGGGCTTTGACTTTGACCTCTACATCGTGGGAGATGGGAAATATGGAGCTTACAAGAACGGTCGCTGGACAGGGCTGGTCGGGGACCTCATGAGCGGAGCGGCACATCTGGCTGTCACTTCCTTTAGCATCAACTCAGCACGCAGTCAGGTCATCGACTTCACCAGCCCCTTCTTCTCCACCAGTCTGGGAATCCTCGTCAGGACTAGGGATACGGCCGCTCCCATCGGCGCCTTCATGTGGCCCCTGCACTGGAGTATGTGGCTGGGAATATTTGTGTCTTTACACGTGACGGCCGTGTTCCTGACCTTGTATGAGTGGAAAAGCCCATTTGGCATGACTCCGAAGGGAAGGAACAGGGACCGTGTCTTTTCTTTCTCCTCTGCGCTAAATGTTTGCTACGCAATCTTATTCGGCAGGACTGCCTCCATTAAGCCGCCAAAGTGTTGGACCGGCAGATTCCTCATGAACCTCTGGGCCATTTTCTGTTTGTTCTGTCTTTCCACATACACGGCTAATCTCGCCGCTGTCATGGTTGGTGAGAAAACCTATGAGCAACTCTCAGGTATACATGATCCCAAGGTAAGAGCAACTTACGCGTATCATTTTCAAATTATGTCAAAGACTGGCAGGCTTAAGAGGTTACAAATATACTTGCTGGTTGATGAAACCGGTCCTCTTGCTTTTCAAGCTCCACCATCCATCACAAGGTTTCCGCTTCGGAACCGTTCGGGAGAGCAGCGCTGAGGACTATGTGAAAAAAAGCTTCCCAGAGATGCATGAATACATGAGACGATATAATGTCCCTGCAACCCCTGATGGGATAGATCTTCTTAAGTAAGTCGTAATCGTTATTGCAAAGTGGCATCGATCATTGAAGCTGCACTAATTTTCTGGATGCCCTCTACCATGTCCTTCTTAGATGGCTGTCGTGCAAATCCATGAGGTTTCACTGTATAAGACTGGGAATGAATAGACTTGACTAATGTTTAGACTGTGTTGAAAACACACATTCCTACTGATTGAATGATCTGGGTGCATGGCTGCAAAGCCCACATTTTACATGCTAAAAAATATTCCTTATTACTAACTGCATTGCTGGAATGTCTGACAATACACGCAAAACATATATTCCTTCATTGCGAAGTATACATTCTAAATATCAAGCAATACATATATTAAAAATCATATATATTTTAAAATGCGAAATGTCAGATGTTTAAATATATTTTCATAAATATATTTAAACATTTATTTTCAATCATTTTCAGTTTGTCCAAAATATATTTAAAAAATATATATTTTGCATTTACTCAATTAATTGTATTGCCCATTTTGTAATATAATTTGCCGTTTAAATGTTTAAATATATTTAATATAAATATATTTAGCATTTATTTGAAAAAATTTTTTTTTTTAAATAACAATCCATGTTGAGGAAGCAAGTAGGTCATTTCTGTTATGCCGTACCTCTTGAACCCTTAAAATAAAAATTAAAAGTAGGCTTTTGCTGCAATGTAGGGAAGTAGTTATGACAAGGGCAGGGCACTTAAACCAAAAGATTTGTGAGCTAAAGTTTTTGCTGTTGCTTATTGATGGATGGACAGAATGGAAAATGTAGGACATGGAAAACAACGACAACGTGATCATAAAATAAAATAATATAAAATAAAATAAGCTTGTGCCAACACTCTCCAGATGTCACTTGAGTGTTCGACAGGCCACACATAACTAAATTTAGAAGCGGTTTTCCTCCTTTCATATCCTCTGTTGCAAGTCTGAAACTCCTCTTTTGAGTTTCCACAACCTTCGGGACATGATTTGATGCAGTCCTCAAATCAGACCGCATACTCCAAAATATTGCCACAGTGTATAATTCCTTCAAGCAGGGCAGAATGAATAGATTTCAGGAGACGTAGATGAAATTTGCAATATTTTCCTAAGAAGGTTAGCCAGGTCTCTCTTTTTAAATCAATCCAGCACGTGTTTTTGCAAGATAACATACACATTTAGAATTGCATAGGATAAACAAGAATGTAACTGCTAGTAGTAAATCGGCCTTCTGTGTTCCCTTCTGCAAGCGTGTAGGTATCAAAACATCAAAACCAATTTTAAAAGTGCATATTGTGAATGTCTGAATGCAGCAAATGTCATTATATAATAGCAAACTGTCTGATGCCATTCCAGGGATGATCCCCAAAAGCTGGATGCTTTTATAATGGACAAAGCACTTTTAGACTATGAAGTGTCTATTGATGCAGACTGCAAGACGCTGACAGTGGGAAAGCCTTTTGCGATTGAAGGCCAGTAAATGCATGCTTCTCACTTGTTATTGTTTCTAAGTTATGGAGTGAATGAACTACTGTGCACATGCTGATAAAAATATATATTTCCCATCCGTCCACAGGCTATGGCATTGGGCTCAAACAGAACTCTCCTCTCACCTCAAATATCTCTGAGCTGGTCAGTCAGTACAAATCTGATGGGTTTATGGACATGCTGCATGATAAGTGGTATAAGGTGGTACCCTGCGGTAAAAGAAGCTTCGCAGTCACAGAGGTGAGTCTGATACAAACTCAAAAATCAGAGATGCTGTCATTTTGAAGATGTTCACTCAAGAAAGTGGATCTATCTAAATGGCTTGATGACACATTTCCTTTCGAATCAGGAGCAGCAGATAAGTAGGGGCTGTCTATTTTTTTAGGACTGAAAATAACTTTTTAAAATGAATTTGTGTTAAGGGGCCGTTCACACCGAATGCGTTTTTCCATTCCAGTGCACTACGTTTCCATTGTTTTTCTAGAGAGCTCTGAGTGAAGAGGAACGTTTTCAGAGGATAATAGCTATGATTTGTTCCTCGTAGAAGACTTGGAATAGAGTGCACAAGTCATTCAAACTACTTCTGTGATGGTTTAATGGTGTTAATCTTTCTTTGCCTTTAAAAATGTCTACTTATATAGAATCGTCATTTATGATTCTTCAGAAATCATTCTAATATGTGACCCTGGAGCACAAAAGCAGTCTTAAGTCGCTGGGGTATATTTGTAGTAATAGCCAAAAATACAAATCAAATTAATTATTGATTTTTCTTTTATGCCAAAAGTCATTAGGATATTAAGTAAAGATCATGCTCCATGAAGATATTTTGTAAATGTCCTACAGTAAATATATTAAACTTAATTTTTGATTAGTAATATGCATTGCAGAGTAAGGAAAACCTTGTACGTTCATTTGGTGCAAATTCCCCTCACCACAGTTCTCAATATTTAGATTTTTTTTGCACCCTCAGATTCCAGATTTTTCAAATAGATGTATCTCGGGCAAAAGGGAGAGAAAAAAGAGGGGGAGTGGTCTCAGTCGTTTTTGTGTTGTACGTCGAGGGGGGGAGCAGGAAGGGGAAGAGGGAAAAAAAAAGGAAATCAAGGTGGGGTCAGTCGGGCTCAATCGTCATGAAAAACTTCGATCAGAGCAGAGAGGGGCGAGGGGGGAGAAGAAAAAAGAGAGAGGAGTCAACACGCGTAAAAGTGAGAAGGCAACAACAAAGGGGAAACATCAGAGAAGAGGAGGGGGAAGAACAACAGACGAAAAAAGGGAGGAAGGGGGGGGGGGGAGCAGGTACAAGGGTCGACGGCGGGGAAGCAGCAGGGAGCTGTCGGGTCGGTAACTAGGGGGAAAACAGAGTGACATAGATGGGACGATCGAACTCAGGACAGAAGTAGCATAAACGGACAGCGGGCTCGAAGTAAAGACGAGGGAGGGGTCGGGTGAAAACAAAGAGGAAGTTAGGACGTCGAGCTGGGCGCGGGGAAGACCCGACTTTCAAAGAAGACAAATTACAGACGGTTGCAACACCGGAGAAAAGGTAAACTGCTTTCATAACAAATGAGCTTTTCAATAATGTCTAGCATTCAAGCAACATGGACGTGCTAAAGTAGTGCCATTCTCAGGAAACTTTGCTATTTCAAAGCATTATAAAAAGTGAAATCTAAATGGATTGATCTTTCTGACATCATATGAATCAAACAAAATAAAGATTATCTTACAAGCTTTACCAGTATTTTGTTGCAAGTCCTTTAATATGCTTTACTTATAACTATATTTTCTTTAAAGTACTGTTCGCTTCTGATATATTATTAGTAATTAAAGACATCTTTAAAGCAATATTTTAATTTAAAAATTAGAATTCTGTCATAATTTACTGTACTTACCCTCATGCCACTCTAAACAATCAGTGCTATTTCAGTGTTATTTATATATTATTATTCATTATTAAGAATTTAGTAATATTTTCAGTTAGCTTTTTATTTTTTAAGTATTTAATCTAATGTTTTGCTATTGATATTGATATTTTATTTCAGCTTTAGTTTAATTAAAAATAAACTTGCTGCTATTTTTCATGCAATTACAATGAACAGGAACTTTCAAGCTTCAAAAATGACATCAATCACCATAAAAGTAGCACGTCTTTTAAAGTCATTATTTGTTGATCTTTGTCAGACTAGTTTTGTGAAACAGATCAGGCAGTTAATTTAAGGTTTGACTTTCAAGAACACTTAATTAATGACGGCTGCATCTCTCAGGAACATGCCAAGGAAATCTAGGTTAGATGTGAAGATTTTAAGCTATTATATGGCTTCAGAACACTTGGTATAAACAAATAAAAACAGATCAGTTTTGTTGCATATGCATGGAAAGGCCAGTCAAAAATTATCTTTTTGTATTGTACCGAAGAAAGTCAACAAGTCAATGTTTTTCATTTACAACTAGAAAAACTGCAGAGTTCTGGTATGAAACTCAAGATGGCGCAGTCCGATAGGTCTAACTCAATCTGACCTAATGACATCATTATCACATGGCACAGCTGATTGGTTCTCCCCTGTATCGGTAGCCAGTGAGCTCGCTGCTCAACATTCAAATATATGACTAGTGCTTACCATAGCAGTGCAGCTTGCTTCAGAAACCCTCCACCTTCCCCAGCTCCACCTGTATAGATCTGCTACGAGGTGATTCATGTACGCTATATGGGGGTTATTTCATGTATGCTATATTTGCAGCAGCAATATTTGTTACATGCTCACAGCAGCATGTTGTGGATGTATTGGCAGTAGCAAGTCTCGGTACTTGCTCTGCTGCAGCAGCAGCAATGTAGCAGATCTATTCTGCCAAGACCAAATACATACATTAACATTGTCATGTACATTACCATGCCAATCCCTCCGAGAGTTGTCATGACAGAACTATAACTTATCATGGCATACTTCTTAAAATTCTGTTTATATACTGATAATGTGGTATCGTTCTTGTCCCCATTAAGCTGCAATGTTGGAAACAACCAGCAAATGCCGTTGAACTCTTTGGGAACCTCCAACTGCAACAGACGAAAACTGTCCAATCAAGAGGGACAACAAAATGACCTGGAATGTTCTCACTGTAAAGAGCTGCTGTCCCCACAGGACAAGAGACAGCTTCCGTTACAGACCACATCGAACGGAAGAACCGACTTGCTGGACCTTTCCCAGAACCCCATAGTACAGGAACTGACAGACCTGGAAACACAAATCCAGCTTATCAAAAAGCAACTACAGCTTGCCATGAAGAAGAAAAAAGAGCTGGAACAGTATCAGAAGACAAAGACTTCAATCGAGTCCTAGACTCGTGGGAGATGTGGCTGGAGTTTTATGGGTTATATTGTTCAAAGGCTTGGACCTACCGGTTGATTATTTCAATTGCGGCTCCTAAGGGAAGCAAGACTTTCTCTGCACATTCTCTGAAGTCCTTTTTTTATTTAGACTTTTTTTTTAGTTTGATTCCTCATTGAACTGAACTTGAAGAAAAAGGACAGAAGAGAAGAAATGAAGTCGGATATAAAAATTGGATATAAGCAGTGTGTATTTTGTAAATTCTGAGGATACTTTGTTTGTATGCGGCGACGTGGAAAATTACAGTGCATAACTACCTAAAGGGAAGACATTTATGTGTCAAAATGACATTTATTTAAGGTGTCAAACTGTGATGTATGATAGTGTCTCCTGCCTATTGATACACAGAGCTGAGAACGTTTTTTAAGAAGAAAGCCGTGCCGTCGTCTCTGGAGTTGTAACAAGGAAGTGTTAACCTTGAACACACGCTGTTAACCTTGAATTGTTATGTTTCTATGAATTAAAATGGCTTTGAGATATATGTCTGGGAGATTAAGTTTTTTAAAATCTTCTTAAATTAGTTTCAAGTGTCTATTTGCAATATAATGAACTGTAAGAGTTTTGACTAAAGGGTATACTTCATTATACTTTACAGTTCTGACTTCAAATAACATTTACAGTTCCTTATTTTTTTTAAGTAATATTTATAAACAAACAACAAAACTGTGTTGAATATCTTAATTTTAAATGAGTCATGAAATGCAGTTTTAGATTTGTATATACTGTTTCTCAGGGTTAGTTCAAAAAGTTTGCAACGTTGTTTTTTTGTAAAAAAAAACAAATAAAAACAATTACCTCTTGCAGAAACAGAAGTAGACACCCACTGCTGTGATTAGCTAACTTCGTTGCACTGTATCCATGCCCTCCTTTACAGCATGTTATGTTTTGATACTGTGATAGAGATATGCAGTCTCAGATAGTAACTGATTACATGTAATCAGGATTACTGTATGTAATCAAATTCCGAAAAAATAAGTACTTGTAATTCGATTATATTAATATACTCGTATTCAGACTATAGTTACTTGATTGATTACATGATCACATATTATTAACACAGTGGGAATAAATGTATGGATTCCTTTTTAAAATACCGCTTATATACACGCCTTCCAGTTTCCAGATCAGACAAAGAATTAGGTGGCTTTAATAACACAGAAATTTGAGAGGCCATGTAACATTTGACCACTGGGTTTACAAAAATTCAATTTTAAGAATTTTTTTCTCAACATTTCAACATTGTATCAGCTAAAGATGAACCCATTTTTTTTTCGGTATACAGTTTTAAATGTGCTTGTATTACCCATTGTGTTCTAAATGACTCTGCATGATTTTATTAGCAACACTCAAAGAATGATGAGCTTGATGTCTTAACAGCATTAACCACTGGTTTGACGCTCATTAAAAAACAAAGTAAGTTTAAAATTAAATGTGCTTAGCATGTTTAGAATAATTCACAAATCAGTCCATTATGAAATGTAAAGAACAAACAATAACTGTATCTATCAGTTGCTCAGGCACATTATTAAAAGTAAACTCGGGTCATAAATTCATGATACTCAGATCATCATGAATTCAGTTTTTGGAGGAGTCCTGTTGAATTTGCATGTGCAGCATATTAAACTCTTCCACCACAAAACATATGCAGGTAAACACCAAAAGAGAGGGAAGAACTGAGAGATATACTTGTTTGGAAAGGGTTATATGCTTTTTTAGAATGCAAGCCTTTTCTAAATGGAAAAGACTAATTTCATTATTTGTTATTGTATTTATATTATATTTTATTATTATTTATTATATATTATATTTATTATTTCAGTGGTTATGGGAGCACCGCTGCTGGACATTTCAACAGATAATAATAAACCGGAAGAAAGAAAACCTTTATAGGAGCAACATGCCTCTCTAGCACCAGCTAAAGTCTGGGTTCATAATTCAATAATAACGTAATATGCAGGAAGTTAAGCAAGCAGGCAGGGATGTAGATATGTGAGCAGGGTGTTTATTAAAGTAACAAAGCAAGCAAAAGAAAGTAAGCAAGCAGGAAACATGCAACAAATAAGAAGGAGTGTGCAAAAAAAGAATGTAATACAGAGAGAACAGCATTTTAGCAGTGTGAGGATGTCTGTAGGGATGTGTAGTCCATCCAGTTATTAGTTTTACTAATATTCATTTAAATTTTCACAGAGTCTATGGTAAGTTTTTTTTTTTACCAAAATGTTTCCATTTGTGCAATATTACATTCCGTTTGAAAATGTACAACCTTTTTGTTCTCCAAATAGGCAATAAGTCAAAAGAGAATATCAAATATCAAAACCTTTTCATGTCACTATGATCATTCGTAAAATGTTAGGGTGCTACGAAGAACAAACATAAGAACACAAGCAGGCAAGATATGTTCAGCAGATGTTAATTATCGCAGAGTCTGAATGGGAATCCTCTATAGGCAAAGTTGGCTCCTCTGTGGCATAGTTAAACCATCCTAACCCATCAGCTCACTGCTGCTTCAGTGCTCTGCTACATGAACTATCTGCATCTGAAGCCCTCGGGATGTTTATTGCACATTTATGTCAACTTTTCATTCTCTTAATGACTTGAGTCATAACTTGAATGGCTAAAGAGGCTGAAATCATGCTATAAGTAGCAGACACTCTGATTCATTGGTCTGTTAATGACTGCAAGTCATTCAAACCCTGAAGCAGCAAACATCCCAACACTTTGACTCTCAAACCCACTGCACAGCTGGATTTGGTGCTGATGGGCAATGATTTGTTTACACCACATTTAAAGCTATGTGCATTCAACGTTTACTGTGAAGGATTTTATTTGCCCATATAACTATAAAGAATTAAAGTCCACGTTTTTAACAGACTGCTCTCCTTTGGCTGTATCTCATGTGCATAGAGTTTCTCTGTGAAGAGAAGTGTGTTTTAGTTACATTTGAGAGGAGAGGTCATATATATACAGTGGGTACGGAAAGTATTCAGACCCCCTTAAATGTTTCACTCTTTGTTATATTACAGCCATTTGCTAAAATAATTTAAGTAAAATTTTTTTCCTCATTAATGTACACAGCACCCCATATTGACAGAAAAAACACAGAATTGTTGACATTTTTGCAGAGTTATTAAAAAATAAAAACTGAAATATAACATGGTCCTAAAGTATTCAGACCCTTTGCTGTGACACCCATATATTTAACTCAGGCTGCTGTCATTTCTTCTGATCATCCTTGAGATGGTTCTATCCTTCATTTGAGTCCAGCTGTGTTTGTTTATACTGCTTGGACTTGATTAGGAAAGCCACACCCCTCTCTATATAAGACCTTACAGCTCACAGTGCATGTCAGAGCAAATGAGAATTATGAGGTCAAAAGGAACTGCCTGAAGAGCTTAGAGACAGAATTGTGGCAAGGCACAGACCTGGCCAAGGTTAAAAAAATTTCTGCTGCACTTAAGGTGCCTAAGAGCACAGTGGCCTCCATAAGCCTTAAATGGAAGACGTTGGGACGACCAGAACCCTTCCTAGAAATGGCCGTCCAGCCAAACTGAGCTATCAGGGGAGAAGAATCTTGGTGTGAGAGAGGTAAAGAGAACCCAAAGATCACTGTGGCTGAGCTCTAGAGATGCAGTTGGGAGATGGGAGAACGTTGTAGAAAGTCAACCATCACTGCAGCCTTCCACCAGTCGGGGCTTTATGGCAGATTGGCCCGACGGAAGCCTCTCCTCAGTTGCAAGACACATGAAAGCCCGCATGGATTTGTGAGATGGTGAGAAATAAGATTCTATGGTCTGATGAGACCAAGATAGAACTTTTTGCCTTTAATTCTAAGCGGTATGTGTGGAGAAAACTAGGCACTGCTCATCACCTGTCCAATATAGTTCCAACAGTGAAGCATGGTGGTGGCAGCATCATGCTGTTGGGGTGTTTTTTAGCTGCAGGGACAGGATGACTGGTTGCAAACGAGGGAAAGATGATGCGGCCAAGTACAGGGATATCCTGGACGAAAACCTTCTCCAGAGTGCTCATGACCTCAGACTGGGCCAAAGGTTTACCTACCAACAAGACAATGACAATGACACAGCTAAAATAACGAAGGAGTGGCTTCACAAACACTCTGTGACTGTTCTTGAATGGCCAGCCAGAGCCCTGACTTAAACCCAAATTGAGCATCTCTGGAGAGACCTAAAAAAATGGCTGTCCACCAACGTTTACAATCCAAACTGACAGAACTGGAGAGGATCTGCAAAAAGGAATGGCAGAGGATCCCCAAATCCAGGTGTGAAAATCAATGTTTGGGATCTTTCCCAAAAAGACTCATGGCTGTATTAGATCCAAAGGGTGTTCTACTAAATACTGAGCAAAGGGTCTGAATATTTAGGACCATGTGATATTTCAGGTTTTTTTTTTAATAAATCTGCAAAAATGTGAATAATTCTGTGTTTTTCTGTCAATATGTTGTGCTGTGTGTACATTAATGAGGAATAAAAAATTTACTTAAATGATTTTAGCTAATGGCTGCAATATAATAAAGAGTGAAAAATTAAGGGGGTCTGAATACTTTACGTACCCACTGTATATATGAAGAATGGTGGTTCCAAAAAGCTATAAATCCATTTTGATTAATTTGAGTAAAATGTGTTTTCTTTAACAAGAAAGTGACAAGATTAAAACCAATATTTTCTGTTTCAAACTTATTTACTCTCATTTACTGTTCAAATCCATTGAATCAAGATTAAACTTTATTTTCATATTGAACTATGAAATACACAACCTAGTAGATTGATCCACCTATGACAGCTCTGAACTGGTCATACTAATCGTTATATGAGGCTACTGGACAAAACTAGGCTAGATCTGGTTAATTTAAGGCTATAAATTAATTACAAAACAATAAATTAATTCTCATGACCATACATGAAAACAATATCAATTAACCACAGAAATTCTCAAAATGACAGTCCTAATTCAACTTCCAACACAAGTAGCCCAGACACAGCCTTTGCGATGTTACGCATTTAGTTGGACTAATGTTACTCACGCTGTATCACAAAAACTCCATTAATAAAACAATTACATGCACAGCTACGCAATATCGCGTTCAGAATCGAATGCGACTCATCTAGCGGATTGATTAGACATGATATGGCCAGTGATATACAGCGATGTGTCCAAATGCGCCATCGAAAGCACGTGTGGAGATTTAACTATTGATTACAGAAACGGCTTTAAGACGAGTATGCGCATGACAGATCACATGCGATCTTATAGTGCAGCCCAATGACGGAAGTTCACACTGCCGATTTCAAAGTCGTCGGGTACACCCTGTTTCACTACTGCACGCGACTATCGCAGGTAGCGTCAGTCGGTGCTGTGCTTCATATGAACGAATGGATCGGCACAGGACGGGTACACACTGCAGACTTTCAAAGAAGAATCGCCCGAAACTCGGTTGGTCCGCAAACTAGTTCACAACAAAACACACGCTGAGACCCAGTGCTGCGTTCAGACCGGAGTTCTCGAGCAAGAGATATATTAAAGACTTATAATATATATATATATAGCCGCAACTTGTGTGTGAGGGATTTCGTTACAAGGAGAAAAAGAAAAACAGATTATGCAGGACGGAGATGCAGGGAACAGGGATTGGGTGATCTGCAAAGAGAGTTGGAGTAAATCATTTTGCAGTAACTGTTATGCTGACGTTGTGGCTGGTCAAGCAAATGTTTGAGCTTGTTTCTGTATGATATAATTGTTAATATATCTATTAAAATACTGATACTCTGATCTATAACTCCTCCCCGAGCTTCCCTCAGCCCTGTATCTTGGTCTCTCATTGGCCGTAGGTCAATGCCGATGTGTTTTTCAGTCAGAACTAATTTCACACAGCGTGATTGTGAATCGCCAACAGCTCCAGATATTTAGCATGCCAAATATTTTGAGGGCGTCAGCGATTCCCTCAGATCGCATCGTTGATAATTCACACTGCGTGATTGTCACACGCGTGAACGAGCACCGATTTGCCTACAGATTTCGGATTTGTCTGCGATTTCGCAAAACCTGTCGGCGAGTGAATAATCTGGCTAAAATCGTGCAGTGTGAATTCGGCATAAGTTTGTTTGTTGATCACAAAGTACAAAGTAGATGAGGAAAACCAGGATGCCGGGCGTATTCAAAGCACCGTCATTACTGTCTAGAGTGCGTGGAATGATGCTCTGTGATTGGTTGAGCAGATATATCACATTCTGCAGAGAAGAGAGACTGGCGTTTGTCACGGTTTGGAAAGAAAGGAGAAAACATGACAGAATAACACGGCAGATATCGCATTTTGCATAAAATTAAAAATTGACTTTTCAATACCGACCAGCTGACAATCGATTTGCGGTAAACTTCAATTTTTTTTTTAATGGCGGTTAATAGCTGTTTTGGAAACAATGTCTCTCTCTCTATATATATATATTATATATATATATATACTATATATATATATAAGATAGGATTGTAGGTTACAGTGTGCCTCTGTAGTCTTGTAGTCCTCTGTAACGGCGTCCAGAATAGACTATTTTTAAATTAATAAAATCGCTATATAGGCTCATTTCAAGTGTTAAGGAGTTTGGGAGTATTATCACACTTACTACTGTATGACATGGCTCAATTCCTTGCTTTTTTTTCCTGTGGAAAGAACTTAAAATAAACGTGTGACTAGTTGACTAGAAAAAAATCTTTAGTCGGGGGCAGGCCTACTTACTTGGCACAAGGAACCGATCCATTTTTAAAGGGGTCATATGATGTTGCTAAAAAGAACATTATTTGGTGCATTTGGTGTAATGAAATGTATTTATGCGGTTTAAAAGTTCAAAAACACATTATTTTCCACATACTATGTTCTCCTCTATGCCCTGCCTTTCTGAAATGTGTCGATTTTTTACAAAGCTCATCGTTCTGAAAAGCTAGGTGTGCTCTGATTGGCCAGCTTTCTAGTGCGTTGTGATTGGCCGAATACGTCAAGAGTGTGACGGAAATGTTACGCCCATTACCATACTGTGATGCCGTTCTTTAGTCCCGGCCCGAGAGAGTGGCAGGCTGACGACAAACAACAACTTAAAAAACATTATAAAGATTACCTGTGCATTGTGTTGCATCAAGTGGAGGCATAATTACCAGATTAAATGACCTTAGTACTGGCTTTTACGGGTACATAAAACACATGTCTGACCATTTGTGATCGGATAAATGACAAACAAGCGCTACCGTACACTGCACTCAAACTCGCATTTAACTATCCACGTGGCAAATCCTTTAGATGAAACGTCATTACGTTCGTGAGTCAGAAACAGCCGGCAGTCAGTTACTCTCTCCAGGATCAGGAAACACGTCCCTCCACATAATGTGCTGCCACACATCTGAATCTTTGGGTTGTTGAACTAGTCTGGAACTTATACACGTGTCCATGTAAATGCTTAAAACTTAACCACTGATTTCTAGTCGTGTACTTTTTTTTGGAAGACCAAACAAAGTAGTTTTTGTTTTCACAACGAAACACACGGCGGCCTAGAGTGAGCAGAGGACGCGGGGGTGCTGGCTGCTTGATGTCGTGAGCAGAGGCAGGTGGGCTTGAGAACGGCACGCCGGCGGATTCGACGAAGGAGCGGCAGGGCTTGCGGCAACCACAGGTGACGACCCCGGGCTGGACTGGCCAATCTGGCTATCCACAGCGCAAAGTTGATGTATTCCCTCAGCGACCAGCACGGATCAGCTCTAGGCATGATGAAGCTGATATTGTCCTCTTTTGGAAGACCAAACAAATTAGTTTCACTTTCACAACGAAACACCTGCACCTTCATCGAGAATAAAGTTACGCTGCTTTATTTGCGTGAACATTTTGGGCGGCGTTATGCAAATCTTCCTACATTGTGACGTAGACATGTGGGGGCTTGTTAGAACGAGCCATTTTAGGTAGGCATTAAGTTAGGTTCTTAACTTTTATAAAGAATATATCTCTTTGGATTTGAGACTTTAAACTTTGCAACTTTACAGATCTTCTTTAAACACCAAGAGCTTGTAACACTTCAAAAAAGGAAAAATTTAAATCGCATCATATGACCCTTTAATAAAAGCTATGCATTACGATACTGCAAATCACGTCACATATTGCATTGCATGAGTTTATACTGTTCTGTATATTCATGTAGTTGTCACAATTAATGTACAGCAAGTGTTTTATAACATAAAACTGATGCTCGCTGAAGAAGTTCTGGAGAAGTTTCTGAGGATCAGTTATGTAAATATTTGCATAAAAGGCTTCAAATTCGCTTATTCAGACAGAGGAACTATTCACTGATGACATCGACCCGCCTTACGATCGCCAAGTCTCCACACATTCAGAATGTTTCATTTTTCATTTGTATTTTGGTATGGCAGGATGACTTGTGCATATTTGTTAAAGTTACTGTATAATTAAGGTTTATGTACTTTTAAGTACTTTTAGTTGTAAAGAATATCTGCAGTGACAATTTTGCCCAAAGCTATGTATTGATTTGGAGAGGAGCGGGCCCCTTGGGAGTAAAAAAAAAGTTAAGATCACTGCTTTAAATATTCCAATGCTGAGAAGCTAACGACATTAACCCATAAATGTTTAAGAATCACTTAGGCTACCTCTGGGTGATTCATGAACAGGTAGATCTTGAACTGCACGCTCACGCCAGAAAACTACTAATTGGCCAAAATGCTTCGTTTGACTTTTCGGAGATCATCTACTCTTCCCTGTGGATTACCTCTGACCTACTTTCTCTACGATCTGAATTTCTGCGTCATGATTTTAGATATATTGAATTGATGTTCCAAATTCCTCTTGACAAACTGAAGCTTGTGGTGTTTAAAAATGGAATTTGCAGTCCTAGATTCAGAAACCAAAAAAATTGCTATGGAAAATTAACATACTCTATAAAACTCTGCACTAAAAAAAAATATTGCAGTGTGTTAAATGTCAAATGTTAATCTTCAAGTAAAAAAAATAAAATTTCAGAACTAACTACATTTAACTATTAAATGCCACATAATATTCCGTTTTGTTAAATGACACTTGTCAATATGACACAATACATTCAATTAGTTTTGTCATATTATAAGCTACATACTTTGTGAGCCATTTGTGAACATGATATCCTAAACCAGGTTGGCTGTATCTAGGTTTGTTTCAAATCTGCAACTCTGAGTTGTTCATATCAACTTGTGCTCCGGCCAACAGGTCTCATGACCAAAAAGGTACCCTCCTAGGAATTTTTTAGCATAGATGCGAATATGTTACCAATAGTAACATTTTCACTGCAGTTCCAAAGAAATGAAAACTACAGGCGGTTTTTATAGACCGCGATCCTTTTTTAATCAATTTCATGCACAGTTATGTACAGCTCCATAGGTTTCGATTGTTTCCGGCACGTAAACATGCTAGCTCGGTATCAGCTACAGCCGAGCTGGACTTAGGATGCCGAAACGGATTAATCCCTTGGGTAAGAATCCCTATCAAATGTACGCACGATGAACGCTCCAGAGATGAGAGATCGAAAAACAAGCCCTAACCACCGCGCGCTGTGCGGATTGCGCTTACAAATCACATTCACTTTGTTTCAATACTATCGGGTAGTTTAGGTGTAGTGCAGATGTACACCACACAGAGAGGAGCTTACTAAGCCCTCCCCCACCTCTGTGCCTCAGACCACATCATTGTCATGCTAATGCCTGCATACAGACTGCTCTTTAAAGTCACCAAACCAGTTCACAAACAGATAGAAGTGTGGCCGGAAGGGTCGTCAGAGGTTCTTCAAGACTGTTTTAACACCACTGACTGTAATATGTTTAAGCAGGCTGCCACATATAATAACACCACAGACCTCCAGGAGTATTCAGAGACTGTCACTGCCTACATCACCCAGTGTATTGATGATGTAACAGTCACAAAGAAAATCACTGTCTGGGCCAACCAGAAGCCATGGCTAACAGGAGAGGTCTACAGACTCCTGAAGACGCTGGAGATGATGGGAGGCCTGAAGAAAGATAGGGACTAACCTTTCACGCGAGCATAAGAGAAGCGCCAAACGACGTACTACAGGAGGGGATAGCCCATCATTTCCAGCGACAGAGAGCAGAGACAGTCGGAGGCCTTGTGGCAGGGGGATACAGACCATTAGGACTACAAGCCCCCACGACCCTGGACAGAACCATCTCTCTGTTGAACGCAGCTGAACGTCTTTTCGCTTGCGTGAGGAGCACCACAACCAGCATCCACTGCACAGAAGACTCCACCTCCTCCCGGCGACCAGGTGATGACGTTGTCCCCGGACAGCGTGAGGAGATCCTTCAGCAGGATCAACGCACGCAAAGCTCTGGGTCCTGACTACATTCCTGGGCGTGTACTGAGAGACTTTGCAGTGGAACTCACCGATGTCTTCAGACATTTTCAACATCTCGCTAAGTTAGGCTGTTGTCCCCACATGCTTCAAATCTACCACCATCATTCCAGTCCCGAAGCAGTCGTCTCCATCCTGCTTCAATGACTACCGTCCAATTGCACTTACCCCCATCCTCATGAAGTGCTTTGAACGGCTAGTCATGCACCACATCAAGTCTGCCCCCCCCCTCCCTGGACCCCTTCCAGTTTGCATATTGGTCCAAACGCTCGACCGATGACGCCACCGCCACTACCCTCCACTCAGCACTCACACAACTGGACAAAAAAGACTCATACGTCAGAATGCTGGTCATAGACTTCAGTTCAGCATTCAACACAATCATCCTTCAACAGCTCATTCACAAACTGGTCCAGCAGGGGCTCAACACTTCGCTGTGCAACTGGCTGTTGGACCTTCTGACTGGAAGACCTCAGGCAGTTTGGGTCGGCAGCAACACATCCAGCACCATCACACTGAACACTGGGGCCCCCCAAGGATGTGTGCTGAGCCCCCTCCTCTTCACTCTGCTGACACACGACTGCACACCATCACACAACTCCAAACTCTTCATTAAGTTTGCGGATAACACGGCTGTAGTGGGTCTCATTAGCAACAGACATGAGACAAACTACAGGAGCGAGGTGAACCACCTGGCTGGGTGGTGCAGTGACAACAATCTCTTCTAAATGTGGAAAGAAAGAAGGAGACTGTTATTGACTTCACGGCAGAGGAGGCTGGAGTGCGCACTCAGCATGCTCCTCTGGCCGTCAATGGTGTGACTGTGGAGAGGGTGAGCAGCACCAAGTTCCTGGGTGTGAACATCACAGAGGATCTCTAATCCCTAGGGGTTGATTGAAAAACACCGCAGCACTGGCCCAGAAAGCACAGCAGCGTCTCTACTTCCTCCTCAAACTGAGAAGAGCCAGAGCCCCGGACCCCATCATGTGCAAAATTTCTACCCCCCCCCCATGCGGCACCATCGAGAGCATTCTGGACGAGCTGCATTCACTTATGTGGTTATGGTGCCTGCACACATACGCCATCAAGAACTCAACGCATAGTGAGAGCAGCTGAGAAGATCGTTGGTGCTTCTCTCCCCTCCCTTCAGGACATTTATAACACCCGTCTCACCCGCAAAGCCCACTGCATTGCAGGTGATCCCACCCACCCAACACAGAGCTTCTTTAGTCTGCTGCCATCAGGTATGAGACTGCGGAGTCTTCAGGCCAGGACCAGTAGACTGAAGGACAGCTTCATTCATCAGGCTGTCAGAAAGCTGAACTCCCTTCCGACTTTGCCCCCCCTCCCCTCTTTTGCCCCACTCACCACTGAACTCTGACCCTCTGACGTTCTCTCCCACTCCCCCCTCCCTAATACACACACACATGCCTTAATCAGTCTAATAAAGCTCTTTTGCACTACAAATTATTAGTATCAGCATCGTTGTCCTACGTTCACTGGGTTTGCACTCTATTGCCATGTGCCTTGCATGCTTAATAATATTTTTTACATTTTACCTTTTTTGTATATTTGTATAGTTGTATTTTATTTTTTAATCTGTATCTATCTGTATTTATGTTTTACTGTTAGTGTTATCTGTATGCACCAAAGGTCTGAGAGTAACGCAATTTAAATTATCTGTATATATGTGCTGTACATGTGGAAGAATTGACAATAAAGCAGAATTGACGGAACTGATCTGATGATGGTTTGTTATTTGAAATCGTTCACGGGACCGCATAGAAATTTAGCACACCTCAATGGAGCAGTTCAGTCAGACCTGCGGTGACACCTACACAAAACCAATGTCACATAAAAGTAGCGTAAGTGTACAGGTGAATCTCAATAAATTAGAATGTCGTGGAAAAGTTCATTGATTTCAGCCCCCAGTATTCACTTCAAATATGTGACATGTAGTAATTAAAAAATTTTAGTAGCACACGACTGACGTAGTTTAGTCTTTGGTCTTTTAATGTGATGATTTGCGTTCAAATTTAACAAATAACACACCAATTCCATCTCAACACTTCATAAGGTTCAATATCGTCATAAAGACAATAAAACACACATTCTTATTGAATTGGTGGTTCTCTGGAAAGTATGTGTTTATTTACTGTACATGTACTCAATACATGGCAGGGGCTCCTTTTGCTTTAATTACTGCCTTAGTTCGGCGTGGCATGGAGGTGATCATTTTTTGGCACTGCTGAGGTGGTATGGAAGCCAGGTTTCTTTGACAGTGGCCTTCAACTAATCTGCATTTTTTGGTCTCTTGTTTCACAATTTCCTCTTGACAATACCCCATAGATACTCTATGGGGTTCAGGTCTGGTGAGTATGCTGGCCAGTCAAGCACACCAACACCATGGAAAACTTTTGGTACTTTTGGCAGTGTGGACAGGTGCCAAATCCTTCTGGAATATGAAATCAGCATCTTCAAAAAGCTGGTCAATAGAAGGAAGCATGAAGTGCTCCAAAATGTCTAAACGGGTGCAGTCAAGTCAAGTCACCTTTATTTATATAGCGCTTTTAACAATACAGATTGTGTCAAAGCAACTAAACAGCATTAATTAGGAAAATAGTGCCAATAATGCAAAATGACAATAGTAAACACAATTTTTTCAGTTAAAGACAGTTCATCAATGAATTCAGTGATGTCAACATCCAGCACAGTTCAGTTTAAATAGTATCTTTGCAATCAAGTCAACGATAATCGCTGGAAATGAAGTTTCCCCAACTAAGCAAGCCAGAGGCGACTGTGGCAAGGAACCAAAACTCCATCGGTGTCAGAATGGAGAAAAAACCTTGGGAGACACCAGGCTCAGTCGGGGGCCAGTTCTCCTCAGACCAGACGAACCAGCAGTACGGAAAAAATCTATTTAAGACGTAATAAAACAGATGATGAATAATATTAACAGCAAATATTATATGATGCAATCAAACTTATAGCAAAATGTGATAGTTCTGTAAGTTGTTTCAGGGTTGACATCATCTGAGGTCCTATGAGGGGTTTGCATCATCTCTTCTCAGGTGATCTGGATCCAGACTGAAGCTTGTGTAAATCCTAGTTACCACGGGATGTCAATCCAGTGGCAAAAACAGAGAAACAAATACAAACATAACTAGCGTAGCTGCTGTTCCAACCAAGAAAATTTATTTGTTTAACCCCAACTAAAGAATAATAATGTGCATTTGAAAAGCTATAACTGCAGTACAAGATTATGAGATGATATTGAAGCTTGGGCAAAGAGATGTGTCTTTAACTCTAGATTAAACAAGATGAGAGAAGATAGTTAGGTAAGCCGGAGTAACCCATTTAAGGGCATTATAGGCAAGGTAATAATATTTTGTAACTGATCACGGAACTTAATATGGTAGCCAGTGCAGAGGACTGTTAAAATTAGGCTCGGAATAGATCATATTTCTTGACCTGGTAGGACTCTAAGCCTGCGCATTTTGCGACTACCTGTAGCTGTTTAGTGAAGGTTGCAAAGGACTTTGGTTTCCCAAAAACACAACGACCAACACAGCAGAATGACAATGCACCCAAAATCATCACAGACTGTGGAAACGTAAAACTGGACTTCAAGCAACTTGGGATATGAGCTTCTCCACCCTTCCTCCAGAATCTAGAACCTTGGTTTCCAAATGAAACACAAAACTAGCTCTCATCTGAAAAGATGACTTTGGACCACTAGGCAACAGTCCAGTTCTTCTTCTCCTTATCCCAGGTAAGACGCCTCTGACGTTGTCTGTGCTTCAGGAGTGGCTTAACAAGAGGAATACGACAACTGTAGCCAAATTAATTGACACGTCTGTGTGTGGTGGCTCCCGATGCCTTGACCCCAGCCTCAGTCCAACTCCTTGTGAAGTTCACTCAAATTCTTAAATACATTTTGCTTGACAATCCTCATAAGGCAGCGGTTCTCTCAGTTGGTTGTGCATCTTTTTCTTCCACACTTTTTTCCTTCCACTCAACTTTCTGTTAAACATGCTTGGATACAGCACTCTGTGAACAGCCAGCTTCTTTGGCAATGCAAGTTTGTGGCTTACCCTCCTTGTGAAAAGTGTCAATGATTGTCTTCTGGACAACTAACTGTCAGATCAGCAGTCTTCCCCAACCCCCCATGGTTGTGTAGCCTAGTGAACCAAACTGAGAGACATTTTTGAAGGCTCAGGAAACCTTTGCAGGTTTTTTTTGTGTTGATTAGCTGATTGGCATGTCACCCTATTCTAATTTATTGAGATAGTGAATTTGTGGGTTTTTTGTTAAATGTGAGCCAAAATCATCACAAATTAAAAGAACCAAAGACTTAAACTACTTCGTTCTGTGTGCACTGAATTTATTTAATACACGAGTTTCACAATTTGAGTTGAATTACTGAAATAAATGAACTTTTCCACGACATTCTAATTTATTGAGATGCACCTGTACGTTCATCTGTTCTGTATGGGGGGGAAAAACGAACACTCCATTTTAGCGGCACCCAGTAGACATTTCACATCGAATATGTCAAAAACGTACATGACGGTACGTATTTTGCGTCTTGTGAAAAAGTTCCCAAAGGTAAGTTTTTTATCATGAGACCAGGTTGCATAAAACTGTGATGTTTTACAAAACAACAAGCTTTAAAACACTTAAACAAAATGAAATAATTTACTGTGAAATCCATTTTCTCTCAGGTACATCACCAGTGTAAGCTTCATGGTGAATGCTTCT
The DNA here is from genome assembly GCA_018155175.1 of Sinocyclocheilus anophthalmus. Taxonomy (NCBI): domain Eukaryota; kingdom Metazoa; phylum Chordata; class Actinopteri; order Cypriniformes; family Cyprinidae; genus Sinocyclocheilus; species Sinocyclocheilus anophthalmus. The sequence goes on from JADLZN010000940.1 coordinate 54,184, forward strand.
ACATTACTCTCGTCAACGTAGTCCATAGTTACAACAAAAATTTATCTTGACTTTATCTAGTGGGGGGTTACCCCAAGGGAGCGTTTTCTCCCACTCTACCCAAAGTCTTTTGACATTCAGATCCAGATATATAAAATGTTACTTTTAGAAAAAAGGAGTCTTCAGTCAGGAAATTCAAGAGAGAGTAGAAAGGAAGGCGAGGCACGAAGGTGAATCTGAAATGTAACCAAAAAAACAGAAAGAAAGATGAGAGCTGCAAGATGTAGATGCAGTATAAAGTATAAATATGGTCATAATTAAGTGACAGGAAAAAAAAGTTTTACAAAATTACATGTTAAATGTTCCTTATCAAACAATGTCAGCAGCACAATGCATATCAGTTGTTTTGAAATTTGGTGAATTTATGAATTTTACTTAATATGTTTGATCATATGTATTAATAATATGTGCATTATCTCAGTGTCCACTGGAATATACCTCCCAAATAACATATTATATAACTGAATTCAAAGGAAGATTAATTTACAAACGAGACATTGCTCATGCCCCAGTAAAACGAGATAGCACCCTTGGAATAAACCATGCATTTCATAGCATTTACTGCATTAAAATAAAGTTTTAGTGTAACAAATTAAAAGTTATTTTTTGTCATTAGAAATGTGCTCAAGTAAGACTTAAAGAACCCACCTTTAAATGTACTCTTAAAAGTTTAAGCTAAATGTACTCTTGAATGTTAAAAACTCAAGAGTTATTTAAGCAAAAGCTTAATATCATCTATAATGCTGGAACATTTTTATAATAATCCTATTATTGCTTGAAGGAAAATGACAGAGTGGTGTTAGACGTGAAATCAGTAGTTGGCTAGAAATAAGATTGCAATGCAGAAAGTTTGGCCATGTCTAAATCTTGTGAAACTACTGTTTCATCTGAAATAACTGCTGTGAATAATATTTCTTTTTTTCTCTCTCTCTTTCTTTTAGATAACATGGTAGCAGGTAGACTATGCAGATCCTAGAGTTACTAGGTTCCATAGTTTTCTAAGAAACATTTTTAAAACCTTGTATCTCATGATTTTTCAGGAGTGTAGTATTGAATGGATTTTTTAATTTATTTTAAGCAGAAAGGTCTTGCCCAGAGAACCACACACACAATACAAAACCAATTTTTTATTGAGGTGCTATGAAGCTTAAAGTACTGAACAGATACATTTATTGCAATAAAAGTTATATTGCAAACTTTTCTTTGCGTTTAAGATGAAAATGGTTTCTGATCAATGTATGTGTTAAACAAGTAATAATTTATACTAATTTTAAGTGAATCATCTTTATTTGTTTATTTTGTGAAACTGAAGAAGAATATGTCATTTCATTTATCATTACTATTTTGAGTTATTCTGTGAGTGATGCCATTGGTAGTGGACCGGTCACACCTGCTCTCTCAGAGAGTCAGCCAAACTCTTCAAAACAACAACAGCATACAAAGCAATATTTACCCGCTCATAAGATATATTTGATCAGACATCCATCTTTCTTTCTTTATCAGTTTATTATGGAGGTGGGTCTTGATGCTGTTAGTGAGATTATCACCGATAATGGATAGACTATAAAAAAAATTCAAAGTTGTATATGAAACAATGATTATTGGAGTGTGTTTTACAAGAAAACACTATTTCGGTCTTCTACTTCAACATCTGATGTTTAATTAAATGTGTTCCTTGACATTTCTTTGCAATTATTTTTGAAACTTACTAATAATTATTGAGTGTTAATCCTACTGAGTAAATCCTACACCGATTTTTTTCCAGTGTATGGTTTCACATACTATTTTTAAAAACAAATAGGTAGAACAAAATTGATACGGTGGAGTAGTAAAGTGTGAAATTAATATTTCCTTCCAAGCAGAGTAAGAGTATCATCCCATTTAAGCACATAGGAATAGGTATAATATTTTACAATCCCTAATTAATCAGCTTTGATGAGATGTACACTGGGGGAGTGGTAATAAAGGGAAGGGAGAATTATTAGAGGCTACCAATATGACTGAGGTCATCAGGTGGGCACTTGTTTTCCTTGATGTTTTGCTGATAAACCCACAACATCTCCAGTGGGCTCAACAGCGAACCTTGCAGGACACCCCCCTCTATTTATAACCTTTTTTCTGTTTATAATGATTTTTTCTCATTTGAGGCCTAAGTATAGTCCATTCTTTTCAGCCATAGCCAGTTGCAACTTCTCTCTACAGTTTCAGACAGGCATCTGATAGCCTGCCGTAGATTATTTCCTCGGAATACCATGTGTTTAAGTAGCCTACTGGTGGACACAGATACAAACCCTCTGTAAATTATTTTGACTGGGAAAACGTGTTTCCTATCCCCATTGTCTTTCCTCCTCTGCAATATCTGTGTATTTGGACTTCTTGCATTTGTTTGCTTCCTCAGCTGCATCTTCCTAAGGCACCATTGGCTCTATGATATATAACAGTCAGAGTCAAATCGCAGTATCAAATCTGGTCTAAACTTAGTGGAAATAATTTCATGTGGGAAAACAATTTTCCAATCCAGATAAGTCTGCAATTTCTTATCTTGAGCAGTGTGTTTATCTTATTCTTGTTGAACTGCTCGTACCTTGCCCAGCTGATATAACGTGTGCTTATATAACAGATGAGGGGAAGGACATTTGAGCAAGAGTTTCACCAAAAATTTAAATATGCTGTTATTTTTCTCACCCTCAGGCCATCAAAGATGTAGTTTACTTTTACAGTAACAGTAAAGAAGATTTTTTTTAGCTGAAACTGTGGTTCTTGGTGATTCATAAAATGCCTGAGCCGCTCCAGCTATAAAAAAGAGCATATCAAGGAACACAAAATTAATACCTGTGGCTCCTGAAAATATATTAAGATCTTATGAAGCAAAACGATTGGTGTGTGCAAGAAACTGAACATTATTTACAACATTACTACTTGTAATCCAGAGCCTCAAGCAAACAAATCTGATTATTTTCCACAAACTGGTTCTTTCGGAGTTCATTTCAATGAGCTGGTTCAGTTTCTTAGTTTGTTTTTTATGTAATCATACAATGACTTAACATGTACACAATTATATTATTAAAGCACCCAATAATGATGTGGAACTTGGATGTGTTACGAGTCTAAAGTGAATAAACTAATCTTCATCAGCTCAACGTTTTACATAAACCATAAAAACTGTCATATCAGCGGCTCATCATCTTTGTTCTGAGTTCCTCAGTTCAGTGACTGTTGGAGGAACTGGAGCGTTGAATGAGTTGGCAAAAACCAGCATTTTAAGTCGGAGTGACTGTCCGGCCTGTCTGAAAGTAAGTTTTGATTGAAAAACTTGTAGATCTGTGCTGCTTGAACCGCGAACTGTTTCAGACGCTTCAGTCCGTTTCAGTGAACTGGTTGAACTGATTCACCAAAAAGAACTGGTTCAGAAGAATGATTCGTTCGTTAACCAGACTTTACTCTGTTTGCCTGAGGCTCTGGATTACAGGTAATAATGTTGTAAATAATGCTAATTTTCTTGCAATGATGGATCGTTTCACTTCATAAGACTTCAGTATATCGTCAGGAGCCACTGGTAGTAATTTTGTGTTGCTATGCTTTTTTGATTTTAAGTGACTGTAGCTGCTGAACTTTTTTGAGTTAATCAAATCTGCTCCCTTTCCAAAATGTGCATGTCGATAAACACTCATCCATTCAAAAGCATCAAGGTTTGTCTGGCTAGCTCCTGCTGGTAGATGTCAAACACCACCATGGCTGCAAAAGCATGTTTTTAACCAAAGTGGCACTAATAAGAGTACTGTAAAAACATTCTTGTCATGAGATTATGGCACAAACAGCAATCAAATACATTACCATTCTTAAAAAATGAAACCCACTCAAGTTATTGGACTCAGCTACAGACTATTTATTTGACAGACTACTCAGGAAAATATATTTAGCATTTCAAATGAAATGCAAACTTTAAAGAAAAAACAAAACACAAGTCGAGAATAACAGGTTATTCAAACAGTGTTGTGTATTTCATGCTGAGTACAAGGCCATTCAAAGATGCCAGAGGAGAATCCGATACAACGACGTGTAACAATTCAATACGTTTTCTTTAAATCTTACACCAAAAAACAGGTATACCAAAAACATTCCTGGAAAATCAGCAGGCAAAGTTGATCAAAAATGCTTTATACAGCTAACAAAAAGAATACAAAATGATCTTTGTCCAAAAATGTACAGGAAAAAAATTAAAATAAAATCATTCTTTGTACAAATACCACATAACAACATCGATGTTTGAATTACATTATATATAGACTGTATATATTTACTTTTTGTGATGTAAAACATGACAAAGAAGGCAGAAATCAATGAATTGAGCAGTGTCGACATTATGAGGGAAAAGCTACAGCACTCTCTTATACAAAATGTACAAAACAGCTGCTTCTAGGTACAACTAGTTACAACATAATACTCTTTTTTTTCTTTTCTTTTACTTTTTTTACAGTATGCCACAGTACAAAAAATTATTTTTGTGCCTAGAAGTGTTGAGGTGAAGCAAACGTGACCCGGTGCTGCCCCCTTAGTCATGTGACTTCAGTCATGGACGCCGAATGGTTCTGAAAGACAAGCAAAATTGCATTCAGAGTTGTGCTGTGCCGTTCCAGACGGTAATAAGCATTTGACTCGTCGCGTAAATGCTTATTACCCATCAGGCTCATTTAACAGGAACACCAGAGAGCCGTGGAGCAGAACGTGTAATTTCACAATGCCAATTCCTGTTGAATCAACCATTTCGATTATCGTACTTGGCCAGATCGTGACAGAACACCTGATTTCCTTGTTTCCCTAAACACATTGACTTGCATATTATGGTTTTCTCAGCCACTAGGGTGTTAAGCTGGTGTTGGAAGCAAAGGAGAATTCCTCTGACCCACATCTGCTGCTCAGGTATTTCACTGGCTAGCTGTCAATAGAGACGTCTCACAAGATTGTCCCTGCTGTAAACAGTGTCTGAATGAATTTGTAGAAGCAGCATTGTATTTCCCTGCTGTATAAGGTGATAAAATGCATCTTTTGGGGTGTTTTGGAGAGAATAAATGGCAAACTGCAAAATCAAAGCCTTTGGATTTTTTACTCAGCGGCCAAATAAAGGAAGTACTGCAGGGACAGCTTAAAGGTTCAAGTGGGTTTACAAAAATAGCAAGGTTAATTTCAGCCAAATATGCACTGAAGCTAATGTCGGTGATACTACTGTAGGTAAATACAATCTTCATTATTACAAAAAAAATCATATTGAACTATTTTATTGTAAATTCAATTATTGAGTACTGTCCTAAATATATCAGATCCCTCTCAATTTATACATCATCTTGGTCTTGGTACCAGATTTATTATAGCTACTAAAGCTAAGGCTAAAACTAAATCCATTAACTGAATACATACATACATACATACATACATACATAAATTAAAATGAATAAAATTTTTTTTTATAAATAAACAAAATTAATTAAAAAAAAAACTAAAACTATACCCAAGATTAAAATGAAAACTGAAACTAAAACTAAAACAAACTAATTCAAAATATAATTACACATTATAAAGGTATCTCAGTAAAACAAAATATTATTGTATAGTGCTTTCTGGAGAATTTTTTACAGCTGAACTGTGTTTAATTTTACAAAGTGCTCATGGCAAAATACACTAAAAAAAAAAACATTGTGACAACGCAATGGCCACAAATGTCAGTCTGCATATGTATACAGACCAACAGTTTAAAAAAAAAGGACAAAAACAAAACATAAAAACCCAAGTCTATCTCAGACAAAGCTACTCTATTGCAAAATGCATTGCTGTGTACTGAAAACCAGTGACAGTGGAAAAGCTGGCTTTTCTCAGCAAATAATTATGTATGAAATTCGTTAGAGAAATAAATAAATAAAATAAAAATAACCACATTCCATGTGCCTGAAATGTAAGTTACTCCATATTAAATGATTATTTATAGAACTGTAACATACCATTTGTGCTGTTGTACTGAATATCAATATGGCCTCATTCTAACAGTGCTGACATTAAGTGCAACAACACTCTTACTTGAGTGATATTGCTAAAATAAATGACTTGGTGAAAGTGAAAGTGACTTGACATGTGGCCAAGTATGGTGACCCATACTCGGAATTAGTGCTCTGCATTTACCCATCCAAAGTGCACACACACACCGTGAACACACACCCCATGCGTGGGCATGTCCATTTATGCTGCGGCGCCCGGGGAGCAGTTGGTGGTTCGGTGCCTTGGGCATCTCAGTCGTGGTATTGAAGGTGGGAGAGAGCGCTGTCCATTCACTCCCCCCACCTACAATCCTTGCGTATAGCCGAACCCACAACCTTTGGTTTATGAGTCCGACTCTCTAACCATTAGGCCACGACTTCCCCAAACTTAATTTAAGTTATTAAGTGTTGTCAAATTCAAACTAGTAAAATAGCAAGATCCATACTACATACATAAAAACACTGATCACTGTGAGCAGGCTGAGAGAGAGATGCTTTCCTGAGATGCAGAAGACTCTACCTGTGCGCTGAGTGTCTCAAGAGGGTTTTCCACACGGGGGAATGTCATCAAGGGAAGGCCGCGGTAATCCTCCTGCTTCTGTTTGGTAGGAGTGGAGTGAGTCCCTTTGAAGTTGTTCACTACACAGATTCCCTACCAAGAAAAAAGCAATTTTTGAAGATTGCGATAGTTACAGTACCTACCAAGTCAAAAAAATGTATTAAATTAGAAACTGTGGCACAATACTTAACATTATTTAATTTTTGCATTTATTTATTAATTGTCATGAAAACAAAGAATGCATTATTACTGCTTTATTATTATTAATAATAATCCATAATAATACTAATTTTACGATTATTAAATTTAACTGACCCTTGTTAAAAATTTCTGCTGTTTATTTTTTATGTACCGCAGGGCTGTTTTTTGAGTTTTCTACTGTTCACCATTCAAAAAGTTTGGGGTCAGTAAGATATTTCAAACTTTGAAAGGTGGAATAGTAGAAACTCAACAACTACCCCTGCGGTCCACATATATATATATACACTGAACAAAATTATAAACGCAACACTTTTTCATGAGCTGACTAATACTTTTTTCTATACACAAAAGGCCATTTCTCCTCAAATATTTTTGTTCACAATCGTCCTAAATCTGTGTCGTGGCCTTCTCCTTTGCGCAGATCATCATCCTCATTCGCACACAGGTGCAGTTTTATCACACAGCGCAAATGCCACAGATGTCGAAAGTTTTGAGGGAGCGTGCAATTGTCATGCTGACTGTAGGAATGTCCACCAGAGCTGTTGCCCGTGAATTGAATGTTAATTTCTCTAGCATAAGTCTTCTCCAAAGGCGTTTCAGAGAATTTGGCAGTACATCCAACCGGCCTCACAACCGCAGACCACGTGTAACCACACCAGCCCAGGACCTCAACATCCAGCATCTTCAACTCCAAGATCTTCTGAGACCAGCCACCTGGACAGCTGGTGCAACAATCGGTTTGCATAACCTAATAATTTCTGCACAAACTGTCAGAAACTGTCTTAGGGAAATTCATCTGCATGTTTGTCGTCCTCATCGGGGTCTCGACCTTACTGCAGTTTGTCGTCGTAACCGACTCGAGTGGGTAAATGCTCACATTCGTGGTGTCTGGCACTTTGAAGAGGTGTTCTCTTGATGGATGAATCCCGGTTTTCACTGTACAGGGCAGATGGCAGACAGCGTGTATGGCGTCGTGTGGGTGAGCGGTTTGCTGATGTCAACGTTGTGGATCGAGTGGCCCATGGTGGTGGTGGGGTTATGGTATGGGCAGGCGTATGTTATGGACAATGATCACAGGTGCATTTTGTTGATGGCATTTTTAATGCACAGAGATACCGTGACGAGATACTGAGGTCCATTGTTGTGCCATTCATCCACTACCATCACCTCATGTTGCAGCATGATAATGCACTGCCCCATGTTGCAAGGATCTGTATACAATTCCTGGAAGCTGAAAACATCCAAGTTTTTGCATGGCCAGCATACTCACCGGACATGTCACCCATTGAGCATGTTTGGGATGCTCTGGATCGGCGTATACGACAGCGTGTTCCAGTTCCTGCCAATATCCAGCAACTTCGCACAGCCATTGAAGAGTAGTGGAACAACATTCCATAGGCCACAATCAACAGTCTTATCAACTCTATGCGAAGGAGATGTGTGCACTGCGTGAGGCAAATGGTGGCACCAGATACTGACTGGTTTTCGGACCCCCCCACCCCCGGATTCCCAGTACAGTAAAATGCACATTTTAGAGGGGCTTTTTATGTGGCCAGCCTAGGCACACCTTGGCATAATCATGCTGTTCTAAATAATCATCATCTTGATATGCCACCCTTGAGGTTGATGGATTATCTCGGCAAAGGGGAAGTGCTCACTAAAGCCTGGCACACACGACAGGATTTTTAGGCCGATTTAGCCCCGATTTCCCCCTCCCGAGAATCAGAGCAAATCTTTTCGGAGCCCCCGATCGCTCCCCGATGTTCGGGCACAGATTAATCTGTAATGTGAGGCGTTCACAGATCGAATCTTGCACCTCCCGATCTGCTCGCACACAAATCGGGGCCGCCCCGATCATATCAGACATGTTTGATATTTAGGATTTAAATCGGGATGATGACGGTTATATGATTACGTCAGTACTTTCACAATAGCCAATGCGCGACCGCAAAACAGCTACTTTACGGCTCCGTTGGATAGTGGAGACGGAGGAAACCGCTTCTTGACGTTTTGTAGTAACACGACTGTCTGTATAATGTGTCGAAAACGTATCACAACCGTAAGGAGACAGAGAAGTGCTGGAGTGAAATCCCTCAGTTTTGAACGTGTATGGTGGTGTCAGTGGGGGGGGTCAAGAGCAGGCGGGCTGGGGCCTTTTACTCAAGTTAAAACACTTTTCATCATCCTCATGAATGTATGCTGATTTACCTACTGGCTGCGACACACACCAGTTTTTGTTCTGTGCTGATCACAATCGAATCCTTTCATTATAACATACAGAGTGTTTACACGACGATGTTAATAATATATTAATTGCACAGTGTGAGATTCATTGGTCATAACAGAACTTTGTGAGATCACGATGAACTAAGAGTGACCGTTTTTAGTGGTTAAAAAAGCAGCGCTCTTTGCGAGCTTTAGGCAATAATCCATTTAAAATGTAGAACTTTCGGCCACAACACACATGGCAATGTTTCGGGAATGACATCTGCATATTTATGCGGGATTCGCTCTGAAGTAGCAGTGATTGACATAGTGATCCATAGCAATAGATGGGACAAAATATGAGAAAATGTGCATTAAGACTCGAGCACCCTCACTAATGTCAGAAGCACCCTCAGTGATTATTTCTGGTTGGTATACGCTTTTATTGTATAGCCTACAAAAACAACAAAATACAAATGCACTAGATAAAATTATTTAATAAATGCATATTTACAATTTAAGCACTTAACTAAAATAAGTATTGAATGTTGCATCAAACTAGAGAGGCTGATCTAACCAGTTGCTTCCATTTTAGTAAGAAAGGCCTAGGCTACTCTTCACCTGAATTAGAAATAAAAAAGCTCTTCTGGTCTTCAATGATGCAAGGACAAAGTTTGAACGCGCACACGGAATATCTGAGTGAGAGCAGAGCCAATTCATAAAATAAAAAAAACAATGTATAGTTAAAAGCACACGTCCAGTTTTGTCTGAGTGGAGGAAATCCGCTTGCGGATTCTTGCGGTGAGATTCTTGTTCACGCATTACATGGATCGCATAACATTATGCGCTCTCGACATTTGTCATTAAGATCACGCTATAGAAACCGCTTAAAATTAAGTATAAAGAAGAGAAGAAAGCGGTCCTAGGCAGCTGCCTACACAGGATCCGCCCCTGCCAGATGCAGTTATAAACCTGGGTGGCCAGCCCTGGGTTGCCAACCAGATTTTCAGGGGGGCCGGTGCCACCCCTGGCCACCACGTAGACACGCCTCTGGTCACGAGGCGATCACGTGAGGCGCTCCGTCTGGCATGATATTCTTAATAATATCTTGTAGTGTGTGATGCGCCATGATGTTCAAATCTTGTAGTGTGTGCATGTTTAAGATTTGAGAGAAGATAATCTGCAAAGATTCTCCTTATGTGTGTGCTGCAACCAGATTTCATAATCGGTTAGGATTTTAAAACTCCTGTAGTGTGAGCCTGGCCTAACACAGATTTAGACAGATTTGTGAACAATATTTTGAGAGAAATAGGCCTTTTGTGTACATAGAGAAAGTCTTAGATGTTTGAGTTCAGCTCATGAAAAAAAGGGGCAAAAACAAAAGTGTTGCATTTATAATTTTTTTGTGTATATATCTATATATCGATATATATATATATATATATAATATATATATATGTGTGTGTGTGTTGTGTTGGAAACATGAAACCCACCAGGAAAAGAGCTATGAGCTTCCAAATGAATCCAGCAATAACGTCTGAGCAGTGATTGCGGTATTCTGATACACGGTTCAATCCAGTCAAGAAAGCAGCGCACAGGATTCCCAGACAAAGTACAGGCTTTGCCAGACGACTGCTTTTTGTCCTGATGGTGCTCGTGATGTACATCTGAAACAGGCAAGCGCACACACACAAGCTCAGGAACCGATTTATTCAGCATGGTGCATATATGGGTGCTGTATATGCAGCAGGTGACTGTGAGGAAATCAAGCTTAAATAAATAAACGCCGCTCGCTCCACCTCAGGGAAATTATGGCCAATTAAGGGCGAATGAATCAGAGTAAATACCCTCTTATTCCCTTAAAGAGAGAGAGAGGAGAGAGAGAGAGCTGCTCTAAACTCACCTCAACCAAATAAAAGACTTCATCACAAACCCTGCGATTCAACATCACTAACCTGACATCAACACACTGAAGATCTATTCCAAATCAGTGTAAGAAACCTGATTTCTCGCATCAATTTCAACAAAATGTATAGTTACACTAATTGCCTTTGTATGGCAGACTTCATGCTGCAGTAATTTGATGAAAAATACAGTAAAAACAGTGAATAACTAACTAATTAACTGTGTGTGTGTGTGTGTGTAAAGTTTGTTTCCAGACTCCGACAAATAAAAGTACAAAATAACAGCCTTTATTAAAAATATAATATCTCGTGGAAATCCTTTTATACATCATCGAGAACTGTCTTTATTGTCACTTTTGATCAATTTAATGCATCTTTGCTGAATAAAAGTATTAATTACATTTCTTTTTTTTCTGGATTATCTCTAACATTACTCAAAATCAGTGTGAGAACATTTATTTCAGTTTTGGCAAGATGTGTGGTTACACTTATTGCCTTTGTATGGCAATGTACAGTAGGTGATATCAGGTAAATACTGTACATGTGTACACATTTTTCAATGTAAATCAATATGTGTGTACTTTTTATATACTTATGTTTATATCTATATCTAGATATAACTTTTTTCCCGCCAACCATGTTTGCTTGAATACTGCTGTTAAATACCTGAAAAACATCAAACACTTATTTATTTACATTGATAATAATATTTAATTTCTTAAATGTGTATTTAATAGCATATTAGTGTTTGGTTTTGGTATCTAAATTGGGATTCACAGTTGTGAAATTAAATTAGTATCGGTAACAACTTTGCATAAAAACAAGCTGTACAGATATCCGTTTAAAAAAACGCAGTTCAACTATGTTTTCCCTGTAAAATCAATACATGACACTAAATTAAAACAACAGGCCATTTTTCAAGCATCCTCATTTTTCAGGGTCTGTCCAAAACTGAACATGAACACATTTGGATTTTTGACCAATTATATTTCAAGACTAATTGCTTTGGTCCTGGTTGGGACAACTTTTGTGTAAAGCAAATGTATTTTCCAGGTAAACAAACCATGAAGTATGAGCCAGCTGAAATCAAGTTCAACACATAACCGACAAAACCCACACTGCAGTGCCTTACAGTAATGTAGACGGCGGAGTAGACACTGAGCGAAGCGTCTTTGGATGGGAAGGACCTCCTGGCTCTCTCCACCACCACCTGGTTCCCAGTGCAGATGTTTCCATTGGCGATGAACTGGTGGTTGAAGCGGCAATCCATCCCGGTGTAATTTGGCTTGCAGACGCTCAGGAAGTACGGCGCCAAATTGCCAGTCGCTACCTGGCCGGCGTTGACAAAGATGTCGGTGGCGAACAGGCCAAACGCGAAGACACCTGTGGCGAAAAACAACAACAACAGAAAACTATTCATCTTGTTGCTCCCAATCAAGTCTTGAAAATATAAGCAAATCAGACAAGGGCTTGGAGGACGCCTATGAATACCAATGCGGTCTTGATGGAACGATGTTATTTTTATCTTCAACCAGAAGTAATTACAAATGCCCACTAGAGCAAAAGCTATATTTGCATACATCATCTGGCACAAACATAACTACTCTACTAAGCTTAGTATCTTATGCATGTAATTATGATGTTCTCTAGTTATGCCAACTCTCTCAGATGGACGTTTTCCAATTGATTTTGTGGAATACGATGGTAACCGACTTGCTTCACCGTGAAACTGTGCGTATGTGAAGTAGATTACAATTCATGGTGAGCAAAAAGTTGAGCTACTGGAGAGAGATAGACAAAGGATACTGTACTCTCCGGCCACAATTGCTCAAGAATGCAATCCGATGGTCCACATCACCGCAATCCCAAGCCTCAGAGGACACCATTACCAGAGTCTCTGCTATATTATGCATCACATCCAGCAAAGCAACACTCCCCATGTTTCTCGTTTTATTTTACGTCAGGCTTTGGGTGGGCAGCATGGACATGTGTACTGAAACCAACATCCTGTAAATATGAATGCATCAAAGAACCACTGCGAGGGAAAGTTTTATTGGAAAGTTGTGTTGATTGTTTCTGTCATTATGTCTGTAGCAAACATTTAAAACGGATGTGTTGTGGAGGTAGTGTTGTTCGTTCGGTCTGTTACTAATCAATAAAACAGCCACAGCTCAGCAGTTTTGCTTGAAAACTTGCACTTTTAAAATCTCCAGGTAAATCATACCATCCTAACAAAGTCAAAGATTTATTGGATCTGTGGTGCACTTTTACTTTTGAGAGCTCACTAAAGTATTATTAGTGATATTTGCTTAGTACTTTTTTCTGCAGTAGAAGTAGTATTAATGGGTTAAGTTGATTAATAAGCCATTAACAAATAATCTGCAATGGACAAGGTGTCAAAACCTACCTAATTAATAAGCACACATACTTAGCTACACTGGTTATAAATTCTATAACCAATCCTTAACCCACACTCTAACAGAAATAAATGAGGATGTCCCGCAAAATGAGGTTTTGTCAGATTTAACGCACTTCTGGGTACAAATTTGTCCTCAAAACATAGTTAAGCACATTTTTATGTGCACTGATCTTTTTATCAATGTGAGCGTTTACGATACCTTTGTTAAATGAATAATTTTAAATGATAGCCATTCACCAATATACATGAATCATTTTTAAGATTTAATTAGCAAACTGCAGGCCAATGTTTTGTTTACCATTAATCACAGAACATGATCTTGTCTCATTTTTTTATTATTTCAATAAATTTACACCAATCATCCCATAAACATACTAACAAATGTCTCATTTCGCTTTGCATTTATTTATGACAAATAACTCCAGATGTTTCTGTCATCACTCTATGTGCTCTCCTGTTTAAACAAGGGATGTCTGTTCATTTTCTTTTTCCTTCAAAAGATTATTGTACACATTAATTGCCATACTAAATAATTAATAAAATTCCTTTGCTTTGCTGAGCCAGTAGCAAAAAACCTGCGAATAGCACAATCATATAAAGCTCTCCACAGGAAGTGAGGAAACACATAATTGTAGCTTCAGGAAGCGAAATGCTGCATGAATTAATTATGCGAATTATTTTTAGACATATAATATATATAATTATCCAATATTACTTCCAGAAATTAAGACATTATCGTCCCAGCCCTAATATATGCACACAGTATCCACCCCAAAATGACTGTCAATGTATTAGATTAAAAAAAAAATTATATATATAAGTATGCATTATCTCACCATGCTCCCAAGATATCAGTTTCAGCCACTGACAAATCCATATTGGAACCAAAGGATACTGAGCTTAAGTGTTAATAATAAAAAGCTAAGTTAGTAGTAGAAAGCGAAGACTCACCAATAAACCTAATGATTCTGCGGATGAGAGGGTTTAGGTAGCAGCACTCGCCCGTCACAATGGTTTTCTCCTGGGCTATGAGAGCTTCTTTAGTAGACTTCATGATATACATGGAGATCTCACCAATAAATATCTGTGGAGACAAGAGAAAAATCATTAGATTCAAGCATTTAATGCATCTCATGTAAACACAAGCGAGACTCATGTCTATTAGAATATTTCTGATCTTTTGCTCATCCCTTGAATTGCAGGAATTCTATTCTTCATTTAAGCCCTTATGCTAAGGTGTCAAAGTTTTGGTATCAATGTCATCAAACCTGGTGTAACAATTGCTTCAGTTTTCAATCTTAACGCAATTTAGTTTAGTTTATTTATTTGGTTTGAACCTTTAAGACATCTGTATGCAAATGAAAACAGGAGTAGCTCACTCTGGTTCATCAGGAATAGGCGTTAATATGTAAATGTGTCAATTAATATGTTAATGAGCTCTTGGTCCTGATGCCATAACCATGACAAATTCTGAGCGTTTTGAAGTCTGACATAAATCAGAATCAGAATCAGAAAGAGCTTTATTGCTTGCGCATACAAGGAATTTGTTTTAGTGTCACAAGCTTCCAGTACACAGAGACAACAGCAACACACAGACAATAAAAATACACACATATGTAAATATAAATAGACACTTTTTTTTAATAAAATAAAATAAATTTAAATAAATTGTATGTACTGTTGTGCTATAGATTATAGAATAGAAGTAGAATAGAGTGGGATGCAGGGATGTACTAGGATGTAGGTGGTAACAAATAAATATAAGGTTATTGAACATATCTTTATTCCAATGGTGGAAACATTTAAATTTAACTGATCATGAGGTCGATTGCCTGGGGGAAGAAACTGTTCTTGTGCTTGCTGTCCTGGTATTTGGGGCTCCGTAGCGCCAGCCAGATGGCAAAAGTTCAAAAGGGGATGGCTTGGATGTGATGGTTCCAGAGTGATTTTCTGAGCCCTTTTCCTCACTCTGGATGTATACATTTCTTGAAGGGTGGGCAGGGGAGCACCAACAATCCTCTCGGCAGTCCGAACCGTTCTCTGTAGTCTTTTGGTGTCTGATTTTGTAGCTGAACTAAACCAGACAGTTATGGATGACACGGACAGATTCTATGATGGCGGAGTAGAACTTTTTCAGCAGCTCCTGTGGCAGGTTGAATTTCCTCAGCTGGCGAAGGAAGTACAACCTCTGCTGGGCCTTTTTTGCAATGGAGTCTGTGCGAGTGTCCCACTTCAGGTCCTGAGAGATGGTGGTGCCCAGGAATCTGAATGACTCCACTGTTTTTACAGTGCTGTCCATGAGGGTGAGTGGGGGGAGTGCTGGGGGGTTTCTCCTGAAGTTCACTATCATCTCCACTGTTTTGAGCGTGTTGAGCTTCAGGTTGTTAAGACTGCACCAGACAGACAGATCTTTAACCTCCTGTCTGTAGGCAGACTCATCACCGTCCTGAATGAGGCCGATGACTGTGGTGTTGTCTGCGAACTTCAGGAGCTTGACAGAGGGGTCTTTAGAGGTGCAGTCATTGGTGTACAGGGAGAAGAGCAGTGGGGAGAGGACGTAACCTTGAGGGGCACCAGTGTTGGTGGAGCGGCTGTTTGACATGAATTCCCCCAGTCTCACTAGCTGCTGCCTATCAGTCAGAAAGCTGGTGATCCACTAACAGATAGAGCTAGGGACCGAGAGCTGGGTTAGTTTGGTCTGGAGGAATGTTGGAATGATGGTGTTGAAGGCCGAACTGAAGTCCACAAACAGGAACCTCACATAAGTCCCTGATTTGTCCAGATGCTGCAGGATGAAGTGCAGTCCCATGTTGACTAAGGGTTGACAGTAAGGGTCTAGTGATGTCCTTCAGATAAGCCAGAACCAGTTTTTCAAACGACTTCATGACCACAGACGTTAGAGTCACAGGTCTGTAGTCGTAAAGTCCTGTTATCTTGGGTTTCTTTGGGACGGGGACGATGGTGGAGCGTTTGAAGCAGGCAGGGACTTTGCACAGCTCCAGTGATCTGTTGATTTTATCAGGGACTTTGTGCTGTGAATGTTAGAATGACACAGTACATCAAACTCTTTCTATAGTTTCTATAATACCTCCATTTTATGCGCAAAATCAGGTTTTCAAAAGTCTTTTGTGGCGTGAAATTGAGTGAACCTCTAATGATCAGCTCACTATGCCCTTGTATTATTTGGAGTAAACCAACTGTAGCTAAACACAGTGTTTCGCACTAATGATATCAATAATGACGATACAATAACAAACAAAATTCATACTTTGACTCCTGGCACAAGGCATAAATATTAAAATCCGTATTCAAAGCCGTAAATATCAAATGTTATAAATACTTTCAGAAATTAAGCAATATTTCAGCCCAAAATGAAAACCGTCATCATTTATTCACCCTCATGTTGCTCCAAATCCATATGTACAGTTTACAAAGCTCTCTCTTTCTCTCTCTCTCTGTCTTTTTTCTTTTCCTTCAGAGACAATGGATTTTGGTTATGATTAATTTTGTTTATAATACTTTATGCACCAATTTTCAATCTAAACAGAAATGTAAGATAATTGAGAATTTAAAACTTAACACACACACACACACAAAATGTGTCTTTAGAAGATTTATGTTAAAGTTTAAAAAAATAAACAACAAGAGGGAATGTATAGGATAAAATTGGATGCATAATTTTTTTTTTACAGCATCAGTCACATGTTGGACATGTATGTGTCTCTAGTGAAACTAAAAACAGTTAACTAAACAAGAAGTCAAAAGACAGAATTTACTAAGAAAGACCCGCTGATGGAATAATTAGCATAAAATGGATGTGTTTGAGCTGAAAAGAAATGATAATGACAAAAGTTGAGCCGTTTGGGGATTTGCACCTAAAAGGTACAGCATTTCACAGGCCACTTTGAAGTCAGATATTTCTCAGCCACTGACCATTTCTGAAGTTAGCAAACGCAAAGGAGGGGTTCTATTTAGTTTCATGTTCTCCCACACAGAGGAGAGAAAGTTTGTGTCGTAGGGAGGGAAAAATCCACGAGAAGAGGCGGTGGCTGCTGCAGTTCTTTGTATCTCTGGAGTCAAACTCACTTTGGCTTATTTAAGGCTGCAAACACATGAGCTGATTTCTGTGCTTGGAATGATGGAATCGTCTCTGAATAATACAGCACAGATGAAACGCTGAAAACCTGCTGCTTGAGATACAGACTGAGGTATAAAGATGAACTACACTGTCCCATACTGTATTAAAAAGGTTCAAGAAACCTACAAGATGTTCTGACATGCATATTTTATATTTTGGTGAATGTCATAAAGGCGATCATGGGTCATATTTGATATAAAAATCAAATGATTTTTTAATATAAAATTATGCAGTCATTATTTCATTTATTTTTCCCCTTCAGAAAATGAAGCCAATTTTGGTTGTATTGTGGCATTTTCTCCACGATACTTACCTGCAGTCTCCATATCCCAAACAAACAAATAAATAAATAAATATACATGCATGCATGCATAAATAAATAAATGCATACATACATAAATAAATATACGTGTGATAACAGAACGTCCATACTGGGATGAATTATCATGTAATTATTCTTGATAAAAAGTCAAATTAAAATATTATATGCATCCTGAAGGTGTGTCTAATCTGAAAAATGACCTCTGTAACTCCTAACTGCTTCATTGCACTTCTGATAAAGGCCCAAACAAAGGCAGTAAAACTGAGACCATCATTCTCAGCAGAAATAAAATGTATTCACTGTAATTTGACTTTAGTGGTCGATGTTTTATGATCCGTGTGGTTATTAAAAGGATATGAGTCACACTGAAACTCCACTCTGGAGACTAAATTTAATTTCCCCTTCATGTTTTACACCTGCTCTTAATTGAAATGTAAAGTAATAATATTGCTAATTTAATAATAATACAAATCTACAAATAAATTCAAATAGTTTAGTTACTGAATTCTTTGACCTAAAATAAATAAGGCATGTATGTAGTATTTATTGTATGCTGGTACTGCAGTGCCCTCTGGTGTTCATGTCCAACAATCACAAAAAAAAATAAAACTGCAGAAATCTTTATTGAAATAGTCCATTATTTACTTGGATCTTTAATGGGGGGGGGGGGGGGGGGGGGGGGGTTTATTTAAACTTATCTCTATTTTACAAATCCATCTGCCAGAGATTCTTAGATGCCAGTTTCACTAATTGTGCAACAATCACATCACCTGGTGTAGATGGTTTTATTTAAATAATAATAATATTAAATTATATTATATTATATTATGAAAAATATAATCCTGTGAGTTTGGAATGAAACTCAAATGGGAGAACAATTGGTTTAAACAACAACAAAATAAATAATAAATATAATATAATTATTATTATTATTATTATTATTGTTGTTGTTGTTATTATTATATAGCCATATTGTCATAGAATCATAACATTTTGGCCAAATTGTTTAGCCCTGCCAAAAAGCACAGGAAACCTGGAAATTAGTTTTTAAATCACTGTCACAATTTTAAATCAGAAAAAATCTCAATATCATATTTTCCTCAAATTGTGCAGTTCACTTGTTGGAATAGTTCACCTAAAATGACAGAAATTCTCAAAATAAATAATTCAGTGATAATATCGTCTTCCACCACAGATCTTAAAATGAGCAGTTCTCATTTAACCATCATAGACTTAGATTTTGTTCAAATCCCTAAGTATTAAAACTTAGTCACGTAAATTCCCCACCCCCTCTGAGCTTTGAAAGACCAGATTGTTGTTCATGTTTACATATAGCATTAAAAGCAAAAGGATACTGAACCTTTAAAATTTAAAAAGTTGATTACATCACCAGAAACTAAAAATCAAAACATAAAAACCCTAAAACAAGTCGAGCTCACTAATGAACTAGTGTGTTGTTGGTGATCTTGAGCCAATGGTACTCACGATGGCTGTGGGCGCAGCTGCCACCACGCAGTAGAGGATGAGAGGAGGGATGAAGCTGCTCTCCTCCACCCCGGGGTACGGCTTCATCAGCTCAGCATCCTTACAGAAGAAGCCCTGGATATGGATCCCAAACGTGTCTGTGCATTCAAAGTAGTAAACCAGCAGCACCGTCCCGGCCATGATCACCAACTGGAAAGAGAACAAAGAAACAAACTTAACAAAAGTATCTGTTGAGCAGTGTCGGCCAGTAACTAGTTACTAGTGACTAGTTACAGTAATAATATTACTTTGTAACTAGTAGTGTAACTAATTACTAATAAGATTTCAGTAATAATATTACAGTTACCATCCATAAAACAGCTCGTTACGTAGTTAATTTTGATGACTTAAGCCCTTCTGATTTGAAGTCCAACAATCCAATAATTCCTAGATTTATTTTCATAACTTTCACGACTCATTAACACATGAATCACCAGTGCAGCAGGCAAGCTTGGAATATGGAAAAGCTTATATTCAGCAGATGGAAATATTGCCATTACATAGATTTTGTCAGATTTTTTGTTATGTAAGTTGTGGCATTACTTTACTTTACTGTGGGTGGGTGGCATTATACACCCACATCCCTCTGATCCTGAAATAAATTGTATTACAATAATTAAAAATCGAAAACGAAACATTTTCTTACGAACTTATGCTATTTCCTTTGATAAAATACATCATGAAATATATTCGTATATGGGTACAAGACAAATTATAGCTACAATTAACTCACTACACATGACAATTAATGAAGTTAATATAACACTTAAAAGTCACTATGAGGTTAATACGACACTATCACTATTGTAATAACTTCTGACTGTGAGCCAATGTGGAGATTTTGGTCAAATGATGAGGCAGAAATATACAGGTGCATCTCAATAAATTAGAATGCTGTGGAAAAGTTCATTTATTTCAGTAATTCAACTCAAATTGTGAAAATTGTGTATTAAATAAATTCAATGCACACAGACTGAAGTAGTTTAAGTCTTTGGTTCTTTTAATTGTGATGATTTTGGCTCACATTTAACAAAAACCCACCAATTCACTATCTCACCAATTAGAATCTGGTGACATGCCAATCAGCTAGCAACTCAAAACACCTGCAACGGTTTCCTGAGCCTTCAAAATGGTCTCTCGGTTTTTTTCACTAGGCTACACAATCATGGGGAAAGACTGCTGATCTGACAGTTGTCCAAAATACAATCATTGACACCCTTCACAAAGAGGGTAAGCCACAAACATTCATTGCCAAGTAAGCTGGCTGTTCACAGAGTGCTGTATCCAAGTATGTTAACAAAGTTGAGTGGAAGGAATAGGTATGGAAGAAAAAGATGCACAACCACCGAGAGAACCGCAGCCTTATGAGGATTGTCTAGCAAAATCGATTCAAGAATTTGAGTTTGAACTTCACAAGGAATGGACTGAGGATGGGGTCAAGGCATCAAGAGCCGTCACACACAGACGTGTCAAGGAATTTTGGCTACAGTTGTCGTATTCCTCTTGTTAAGCCACTTCTGAATCACAGACAACGTCAGAGGCGTCTTATTTGGGCTAAGGAGAAGAAGAACTGGACTTTTTGCCCAGTGGTCCAAAGTCCTCTTTGATGAGAGCAAGTTTTGTATTTCATTGGAAACCAAGGTCCTAGAGTCTGGAGAAGGGTGGAGAAGCTCATAGCCCAAATTGCTTGAAGTCCAGTATTAAGTTTCCAAAGTCTGTGATGATTTGGGGTGCAATGTCATTTGCTGGTGTTGGTCCATTGTGTTTTTTTGAAAACCAACGTCATTGCACCCGTTTACCAAGACATTTTGGAGCACTCTGCTTCCGTCTGCTGACCAGCTTTTTGAAGATGCTGATTTCCATTTCCAGCAGGACTTTAGCACCTGCCCACACTGCCAAAAACACAAAAAGCTGGTTAAATGACCATGGTGTTGCTGTGCTTGACTGGCCAGCAAACTCGCCTGACCTGAACCCCATAGATAATCTATGGGTTATTGTCAAGAGGAACATGAGAAACAAGAGACCAAAAAATGCAGATGAGCTGAAGGCCACTGTCAAAGAAACCTGGGCTTCCATACCACCTCAGCAGTGCCACAAACTGATCACCTCCTTGCCACGCCGAATTGAGGCAGTAATTTAAAGCAAAAGGAGCCCCTACCAAGTATTGGGTACATGTACAGTAAATGAACATAATTTTTCGTAAGGCCAACAATTCACTAAAATGTTTTTTTTATTGGTCTTTTGAAGTATTCTAATTTGTTGAGATGGGTTTTTGGTGGGTTTTTGTTAAATGTGAGCCTAAATCATCACAATTAAAAGAACAAAAGTCTTAAACTACTTCAGTCTGTGCGCATTGAATTTATTTAATTCACGAGTTTCACAATTTGAGTTGAATTACTGAAATAAATGAACTTTTCCATGACATTCTAATTTATTGAGATGCACCTGTATTATAGTATATAATTTTTTGGGGTAAGATACGCAATTACAACTTCTGTGGGGCTTGAAGGAAAAGTAACGTAACTAGTAGTGTAACTGATTACTGTTGCCAGAAAGTAATAAGTAACGTAATATTACTATTGTAAGGAATAACTAGTACCAAGTAATAAATTACTTTGAGTAACGAACCCAAAACTGCTTTTGAGAACTTAATTTCACCAACACACATGAAAAAAAAAAGTCAAAAATTTGTCTCATCTCCACGTACCAAACCTCATGTAAGCATCTGTTTTCTGTTTGCAATAGGCCCACTCATAAGTTATATTTTTATCCTCTAAAACACTCCTCAAGCGTTCATTTCCAGCAGAGTTACATAAAGGGCCTTTCATGAAACATGCAAGACAGTGTCTCTGAGAGCACAACTCAAGACACGGTATGCTTAAAGTGATGTGTTATGTAACTTACACTAGGGGTCAGATCTTGATTGATTGATTGATTGATTGATTCATTCATTCATTCATTCATTTAGAAATTAATATGAGTATTTAGCAAAGCCGATTAAACTGATCAAAAAAAAAAACATTTATAATGTTACAAACTACAAAAAAAAAGATTTTCCAAGTCAATGCGGTTATTTTGAACTTCAATTTCATCACCCTGAAAAGAAAATCCACATAATAAATATGAAACATTAATAATTAGGGTTTTGACACAAATTTCACGATTCGATTTGATTCTCATTCACAAGCTTGTGATTCGATTCAATGTCGATTATTTTGGATATATCAGGTACAGTACATGCAAAATTTTCTCAAGGAAAAAAAAAATCTCTCAACTAATGCTGTAAAAAATACACGAGAGTCAGTTGGTTTTCCATTACTATAATATTGAAGGTTAAAATTGACTGATTGATAGGGTAATATACAACTGCTAAAATTACACTTAATGACGTTTTTAAAATAATAAAGTTACAATTAGGCTACATAATAATATTTCTACTTCAATTCGTTTTTTTGAAATATAAGCATAATGGTGGCTGTCAAAAACTTGATGGATTTATTCAAAAATAAATGAAACATTGAAGAACAGTAAAAAAACAAATGAATATGTTATATGGTGCATATATTAAGCAAAATGCCCCTCTCTAAAGTTTATTTTTCAGTCTGACTAATGAGTTTATGGTCACCGAATATTTTTCTGAGGTAAATGTGACGTTACGTGGCATTGTTTACAAGACGTTATATTGACATCTTTGCGCGGCTGAAACACTAATTGAGAGATTACATGAGACAGGATTGTAAAGTTGTACTCTTTCTTTTGACTTACCTTCGGATGTTTAGTCATGTTTATTTTGTGCTGAAAACTGGTATAATGTGGAGGAGATGATCATTTTCAAAAAAAAAACAACAAAAAAAACAAACGTGCGCCTTGCGCGCTGCCGCTTTTACTGAACTGCGGCGCGCCGCTCTACAGCGATCTGTCACTTCACATTAAACAGCGCCAAAACGGCATTTATTGTTTATATACTGCAATACAATGGACAGAATTTTAAATCTGAGACTTTGTTTCATATTAAGAGTACCAAAGCACAATGCTTACTGCGATATATTGGATGGGAAGTCAAGTCAAGTCAAGTCACCTTTATTTATATAGCGCTTTTAACAATACAGATTGTGTCAAAGCAACTGAACAGCATTAATTAGGAACATAGTGTCAACAATGCAAAATGACAATAGTAAACACTAATTTTTCATTTAAAGACAGTTCATCATTGAATTCCGTGATGTTATCATCCAGCTCAGTTCAGTTTAAATCGTATCTGTGCAATCATTTGCATCATTCAACGATATCTCTGGAAATGAATTGTCCCCAACTAAGTAAGCCGAAAGCGACAGCGGCAAGGACCCAAAACTCCATCGGTGAGAGAATGGAGAAAAAACCTTTGGAGAAACCAGTCTCAGTCGGGGGGCCAGTCCTCCTCTGACCAGACAAAACCAGCAGTTAAATTCCAGGCTGCAGCAATGTCACATAGTGCAGAGGACTCATCTTTACATCTGGAAGGTGCCCCTTCAATGTTCCCATCCAATTAAACTAACTGAAACAAAACCGGCTAGAAAACAAAATTCTATCTTAGTGGGTTTTAAGACTCGATCACTTGTTCAAAACAACGTAAAAACTAGAAAAGCACACTCGATTAATCGAACATATCGATATTTTTTTACCCAGCCAATAATAATCAGAATTGTTTCTAATAATCAGCATATTACACTGATTTCTGAGGATCATGTGACACTGAAGACTGGAGTAATGACTTTTGAAAATTCAGCTTTGCTATCACAGCAATAAATGACATTTTAAAAATATATTAAAATAGAAAAACATTATTTTTAAATTTCTCCTAATATTTCACAAAATGAAGGTCCTTGCACACTGAGTCCGAAATTTACGTATACGTTTTTCCAGTTTTTGTTTTGTGTTCGTCATTCATTCCTATCAAAATGCTTGCTACGGATGTGAAAACACAGAAAATCGAACCTGATCCGAATTGTTTTATGATGGACGAAATTTTCGGAGGCAGTGTGTAAACATGATTAACACAACGTGAGGTTGTATTTCATTTTAGTGCTGTCAAAACGATTAATCGCGATTAATCGCAGTCGCTGTGATTTTACCAAGTAAGACATGTTCCTGGACCAACATCTTTTGTTGATCCTGGATCAAAATTACTGTCCAAAAATATAGACTAAACCCAATCCCTAAACCTAACCTTAACCTAAACCTAACCTTACCCATAATTTATTCCTAAAATCAGAGGGAAATGATAGCTTATTAACAAGGGTGTAGAAGCACATAATCCTGATTGTAAGCCTAAAACTGATATTTCCTGAAAAGTTATCACTCATTTCTGATTGGTTGTTTGGAATGATGTTCCAGGATCAACAAGGATGTTATCAGTGAACATGTGTTGTACTTGGTGACAATCACCTCACCATTAATCGCTCCAAATAAAATGTTTTGTTTTGACATAATATATGTGTGTGTGGTGTGCACTGTGTAGATTTGTTTTACGTTTATATAAACACACACCATCCCACAGCAGGTAATAGTTAAGAAACACATGTTACATTATATATTAAATATATTTATATCTATATAAATATGTAAATCAAGTAAAGATTTTCAAAATTATGCTGTATGTGTGGTGTAGTTTATAGACGTAATAAATATCCACAATACACCATTATGTAAACAAAACTTTATTTTGGATGTGATTAATCGCCATTAATCGTTTGATGCACAATTTATTTTGTAACGTGCAAAAATTTCAGACGAGAAGTGTGCAAAAACTTTTACTGTATCAAATAAATGCAGCCTTAATGAGCAAAAGATACTTCTTTTGACATTTGAATAATTCCACTTTTGTCTTCCGTTTTACTGCTTGGCGGTATACCAAGTTCATACCGATACCGTTGTTTTTTTTTTGTTATTATATGAATTTTAAAATACTGCAATACTAATGCAATACATACAACATATGTCTCTTAAACAACGTTCGGAACGTGACACTGTTTGAAAGGGGTCCCTTTTCACTGTTGCACTGTGGTGAGGGAACAGCTGTATGTGTTACTAAGCGTGAAAGTTCCGAAACTGAAGCTGTAGAACTAATAGAACGTGATGACACAGAAGAACTCATCCACAATATCTACATTGACCGCCACAATTATCCACCGCCCCCTGCCATCAGCTCCAGCATCTCACACACACGAGCGCGACTTTAGCACTAGATTTAGCAACTTTCAGACCCTTTTAGCAGCTTTTTTCCATGGAATATACATACTGACAAACCTAGCGACTTTTTTGGATAACCTTAGTAATGGTTCAGTTGGAAGATTTCGCCAGTGCTGTCCCGCGAACGCGAGGTCTGACTGTCACCTGTCTCTGCGTCTGTTCTGTGCAGTGAGCGGCAGAGAAGCAGCGCATTCAGCCAGTAGCACCTCACTGCAGAACAAAGATCCAGGGGGTGTGGTTGGATCCAAATCTAGGGGGTGGAGATGGTAGGTTTAGGGGTGGAGATTGGTAGGTTTAGGGATCAGGGGGTGGAGACGGGTAGTTTTAGGTATATGTAAGGTGGGAGGAGTTGGATCTGGATCCAACCTCGCCCCCTGGATCTTGTGTTCTGCAGTGAGTACCATCTCGCAGCCGACTCGTCAATAAAATGAGTACAAAACAGCGTTTCCTAGCACCTGTCGCTTACTGATTGTTTGTAATTATAAATAGGAGTGTAGTTCGTCTGTTAATACCACATGCACTTTTTTGTTTGTTGTTTTTTTTAGTTTGTTACTCAGACGCAGACAAAAAAGTAATCTAGCCAAAACAACTGCATAGCCGCTCTTTAGTGTAGATGCATGTTGATTTTATCAAGACGATGGCGCGATTATAAATGAGAGTGACTCCTGGTTAACATGTATTAAAAGGGGTCGTGTTTAGTCAGTATTTAGTGTGGTATTTTTTGACAATATTCACTCATCATGATGGTAAAATAGGGCATTCTAAGTCAATATACTGCAGTATTTCCTCTCTCAATCAGTAGAAAATATGATTAACACCCAGTCATGCATGAAAAAAAAATCCCGTCATGTACCGTGAAACCGGTATAATTTAGAAAAATACCGTGATATTCATTTTTGATCATACCGCCCAGCACTAGCTAGCAGGCTTATATGGTCATGTATAGGGGTGTTTTCACACCTTCACTTTCTCTTCGGTTCATTTAGGCATACATGAACACATTATGCTCCATTCTGCACCAAAACAATCAATCCAAGATCGACTGGCCCGACTGAAAATGAACTCTGGAGCGGTTCGGTTGTTTTCAGAAAACAATGCAACCCAACAAACCAAATAAACCAAGTTGCATCATGATTCATGATGGGAAATGCATTAAGTAAAAAACAACAGTGTCTGATTCTGTTGATGAGCACATCAGTTGTCATCACAGCTGAAATCCTAAACTGTTGTGTAATTGCTTTTCTCCTCACAAAGGCTTGATTTACAGTCTAACTGATATAAATATGGATGATGCTATGAGGAACATAAACAGGTGCGCTCTCACCAAAGAGAGGACAGTTTTACTGTGACTTAAACACATTTTGGTGCACTTTGAAAAAGAGAGCTGAACCAAGAAGTAAACGCTACGTAACAACAATGTAACAAAGTCCCTGTTTCGAAACGAAGATCTACAGGTCTGAAAATGCCTCGAGTTCAAAGATAAGATTCACTTCAAAACAGTGTAAAAGTGGTGTATTTCAACATTACTCCCGCTCAAATGCCGTCCCAAAAGTCCTCCACTGTAAGTGCATCTCTATAAACCCATCTTTTTGTTTTTACAAAGTAAGAAGATGATATGGTTGTCTCTGGTTACACCAGCATGTCACAGACGTCCACAGAGTTTAACTTTAACCACTAGCTGCCAATGCCGACCTCTAAATCAAATCACAGTCCACATCAGAAGTCATATCAGGACAGAAGAGAATATCAAAGCGGGTTGAATATGGTCTTTATGCACTCTGAAACAACACAATCTGAAGCCTGCAGCAATGTACTGAGTCAGCGCCTCGTTAGTATTTCATGAGCCCACGTACCATGATTCCTCATGCTTGACTTAAACCTTAATATAAAGGGCATCATATGGAGCCGAAGGGGAAGCGCGTCTGGCAATAACAGTCACGATCCACTGACACAGCACTGTTCTTTCCAGTCGCTGAATTCAGAAAATCGGCCTCAAACTATAGATGGAACATAAGGTTAATTCAGGGTAAGTGTAATATTAACACTTCACTGAAACAAATAAAAAAGTACTGAGGTGATGGTATTAGATAGCAAATGGTACAGTAATTTCATTTACACCACGGTACTGAATGAATACCGCAATCAAGCACCATGACGTCATCTAGTGATTTTCAAGTAAAAAGTAATTGAAAAGTTTGAAAGTATTTGGCAACGGTGCTGAACATGAATTAGAGGCAAATGCTATCAGTTTGTTATTCAATGCTATCTCGCTTGACAGCATTTCAGCGCGACACATTTTAATAGCTAGCTATAGTTTTCGTTATGTAGGCTTTTCCATCATTGTGGAGAAACAATTTGAGTGTTAACCCTATTTATTGAGCTTTTTGTCTTGTGCTTGATTTCCATCCGTTTTAAATGCAAACTGGGGCTAAAACTACTGTGAAAATAATGGAATACAGTCATAAAATGATTTAACTCTGGAAGTTTAAGGCTGGAATACACTACATGACTTTTGCCCTGATGTATAGTTGAAAGTCAGTGCCACACTGCAGATTTGAGTTGCCGGATTTAATAGAATATCATGTAATATATGATGGTCACAGAAAAAAACCCCCGTTTTTAGCTTCTACTCTAAATCACCTCCAGCCCGAGGCTTCACATGTTTTGCTATTTCATATGATTTAGAACACGTTTTCATTTGTCACGCATCTCCTATAAAGGCACGTGTTTCTGCGTGAGTTTGTTGTGATCAGAATGACTTTAAAGTCTGCTAGTGTGTAATCCTCAGTCATTTAGTGTATGGTGGTCAGTTTTTCCTCTGTGACCGTTTAGAAAAGTCGGTAAGTGTATGATGCCTAGCGTTTTAAAATCTATTATAAAACGGAGAGTTCCGGTCCTTGATTCTGATTGGTTGAGCCGCGTTCAAAGCCGTTGTAAAATACTCTACAAACACACACCTTTGTTTACTTCTGTGTGTTGCTCGGCAATCACTTTGTTGGAACCACAACTGTTTCTGAGGAGCTACATTGTTTGGTGGAAGAATACTGTTTATATTATCATTACACTTTATTTGTTGTTTTATTCTGTGAAACCTTACTATGTTTATAGAATAACCGTTTTATAAAAGCAATAAGCCCCGTGAAGCCGTGGTTTACAGTGAATTTATAACAGCTAAGAGGGTTTTAGGCACTCCGTTTCGCGTCGTAGCAACGCCCCTTAGCGGTTATAAATTCACTGTAAACCACGGCTTCTTAGGGCTTATTGCTTTATTCAGATTATAAAAGTCGAGTTGTGTTTTCGAGCATTTAGTTGTTTACAGTTGACGAGCAATATTGTAACTTGGTGTATTTCAACTCAATCTCAAGAAGAGTGGTGATTTCTTATGAATCCAGACAATATGTTTTGTATGCAAATGAACCATTTTTATTTAAGGTAAGCACAAAAGTCCACTGCTAAACAACCATCAGTGGGGCACAAGCAGATCGTATGAAAACGTACAAATTACATTGTACAAATTCATATGAATTAGCCACCAATTTGCAAATTGTAAAATAGCTATGAATTGCCTTGAGTGTTGTATATTTTGTAAGTATAAGTATTCAACTTATTTACAAATCTGTGAATACTGGCTATTGAACAATGGCTTCAAATGTGGCTAAACCAGATGCGATTTTAAAAGTCAAAACTTTCCATTTTTGTATTAGTTTTAGGATTTTGTCTTTCGTTTTTAACCAACTGATTTAGCTTGATGCACTGTTGTATTTGAATGTTTTCTATTAAATAACCAGCAAGAAATGTTATTTGTTCCAAATATGTTGAACTGTTGTCCTGTGAATGCACAGAATGGCAAACTAAAGCGTACCTGTGGGTAATAAAGCCTATTTCCAGCAACGTGAAAGTGTTTTTCTCATAACCCCTCGGGACTGAGCACAGTACAGTTACAAAGTGCTCGGAGCAAAACCCACTGAGATGAATATCCAGAAAACAAACGTCCTATGCACTGCAAACAACATCAGGATCTCTCTAGACCTTATTAAACAGACTTTCATATGACTGAAGGAGAAACTGCCCTACAAATCATTCATATCCGTCACGCTGATGGACTGAGCTGTACAATTTCCACCATGCTCTATTTTTATCCATTAGATTTATTTTCATTTCTTAATTATTGCACAGATGTCATTCGATTTGTGTATTATGTACATTTGATGTAGTCATGATATAGGCAATATTAACATATTTAGTCATTAAAAATGACAAAAACTAGGTAATACCTTTGTGAAAAAGAGCTATCGTTTAAAAAGAGTACCAATTATGGAAGTCATATTCTTTAAAAGAATGTACCTGAATCTAATGCATTGTTTTTGGAAACTTAATTGCATGTAAATTACAAAAAAAACAAAAAAACATTAGATTACGTTTATATTAAATGCAATTAACTGAACTTATTTGAAGTACGATTTAAATGCATCTTTATATTTATATGATGTTGAATGCACTGACAAGCATTTATAGTAAATTAAACTGTACATCATGTATTTGGGGCCTAATGGTTAGAGAGTCGGACTCATAACCCAAAGGTTGTGGGTTCGAGTCTGGTACCGGCAGGGATTGTAGGTGGGGGGAGTGAATGTACAGCGCTCTCTCCCACCTTCAATACCATGACTGAGGTGCCCTTGAGCAAGGCACCGAACCCCCAACTGCTCCCCGGGCGCCGCAGCATAAATGGCTGCCCACTGCTGTGTGTGTGTGTTCACGGTGTGTGTGTGCACTTTGGATGAGTAAATGCAGAGCACTAATTCCGAGTATGGGTCACCATACTTGGCCACATGTCACGTCACTCTTTTTTTTTTTATGCATTTAAATATTTGTGTAATTACACATTTGTAATGATTAAGCTGCATTTTACTACATTTAAAATATAGTAACTTTAAATGTAATATCAAATAACACACTACAGTTAAAATGACATGCAAATGCTATGCATGTGTTTAGTATATGCTAGTCAACATCGAAATAAGTATACTTCTTTAAACTTCGACAAAATATTACTAAAACTATGATTTAAAGTGTACTTTAAATTAGCTTAAGTGTAAGCAACAGTCATGAAAATTTACTATTTTTAAGTACACTTAAGTGACCTTTTATTTATTATTCAACCATTACCGTTTATTAATGCACGTACATTTCAAGCTCATGCAAATTTAATACAATTAAGTGCACTTTTTTCACAAGGGTAATGAGACAAACTTCTATTTACAACCGTGAATACTCATCATAACACAGTAAATATTTAGATAACACCATTCTTAAAATTTAGGAACTATATTTAAATAACGAAATTGTCATTTTTCGGAGTTTTTAAAAATGACATTTCGTAGTCTCGCAGTATCCTCTGGAGGCGTGGGTTCGAATCCCACTTCTGACAGACCTATCATTTGGGGGGAAGTCGTGGCCTAATGGTTAGAGAGTCGGACTTGTAACCCAAAGGTTGCAGGTTCGAGTCTCGTACCGGCAGGGATTGTAGGTGGGGCACTCAGCACTCTCTCCCACCTTCAATACCATGACTGAGGTGTCCTTGAGCAAGGCACCGAACCCCCAACTGCTCCCCGGGCGCCGCAGCATAAATGGCTGCCCACAGTATGCCAGTATCCAGAATATGTTTGTGTGTGTTCACTGCTGTGATGGGATGGGATAAATGCAGAGCACTAATTCCTAGTATGGGTTACCATACTTGGCCACATGTCACGTCACTTATTTCAGTCATATGTCTACTATGACAGCGTCGTTAATATGCCTTTTCACTGTTCAGAACATATCATCTTAAATGTATTTGTGATGATTGAGACCAAATCTGTTCTGCTGTGAAAGTGATTGTATGCTGAATAGGCTAATTACAGCTTGGTCCTTGAGATCTCTCTCATTTCCCAACACACAATGCAATACTCAGCATGATACAGCACAAGACAAAACATCAAACATGCCTCTGCTGTCCTACAGGGGGCAGCGTGTGACTACAAACACCAACAATACGGCAAAGACCAACAGAATGTGTGTGTGTGTGTGTGTAATTCAGAATGAAACCAGCTTACTACACACTGATCAGAATTCACTGTACTACATACTATTCTAGTAAGTCAGACAGTAGGCACTATCAAAATAGTACTATGCTACAATACTGACACAGAACCTCATCTCGTTGCCTGCGAGAGACTTCTAGTTATGTTTTAACGTTCATTTGGGAACACAACATGCACCTGCCATTTTGAAGGGCTTCCTGTGATTTCATTGCCATTAAAACTAAAGTTTCAAAAAGTAAAACATTT
The DNA here is from genome assembly GCA_018155175.1 of Sinocyclocheilus anophthalmus. Classification (NCBI taxonomy): domain Eukaryota; kingdom Metazoa; phylum Chordata; class Actinopteri; order Cypriniformes; family Cyprinidae; genus Sinocyclocheilus; species Sinocyclocheilus anophthalmus. Next base: position 86,075 of record JADLZN010000940.1, read on the forward strand.
GAAAAAAGAAGACAGCCACAAATATTTGTTTTGTAATTTTACAGTTGTAATGTAAAATAAAATTATTATTATTATTATTATTATATAGCCATATTAATATATAATAATAACAACATTTTGGCCAAATGGTGCAGCCCTGCCAAAAAGCACAGCAAACCTGGAAAATTGTTTTTAAATCACGGTCACATTTTTAAATCAGAAAAATCGCAATAACATATTTTCCTCAAATTGTGCAGCCCTAGTTTGTGTCATCAATTGAGCAATTAAAACTAAATGGCAATGGATGCTAAGCTGCTTTAAAGCAATAGTTCACCTAAAAATGACAAAACTTCTCAAAATAAATAATTCACTGGTAAAATTTTCTTCCACCACAGATCTTAAAATGAGCAGTTCTCATTTAATCATCATATAACTAGGTTTTGTTCAAATCCCTAAGTGTTAAAACTTAGTCACGTAACTTGTCCTGAAATGTGTTTCATACACTCAAATGATGCTGCAAATCATGGTGCTTGAAAAGAAGACATGTATTACTCTTCTCAGCAGTCAGACTTGTGATTTGCAGTGTGGATGATAAAAAGGTCCCACTGATAAAACAAATCCCTTTGACTTACACTGAATGAGGAACGAGAGCTTAGCTCGCTCAAAAATGAAAATTCAGTCATCTTTTACTTACCCTCATGTTGTTCCAAACTTGAATGTACAGTATTTATTTCTTCTGAGGAACACAAATGTTGAGGATTCAAACAACACTGGACCTCACTCACTTGCATTATGTGTTCCATAGAAATCAGGGCTCGCACAATTTCAAAATCTCTGGTAGCCTTTAAAGTTCTGTTTAAATGTTTGCCGGTTCCTGCCTCCTTCTTCCCGTAACTACAAACGTTTGTTACATTGGTGCCGAAACCCGGGCGGAAGGAGGGACACGCTGCCAGAGATCCCTCGCCGCTGTGGTGAATCCGCGGTGCCATCGAGCATGGCGGAGCAGTCTGCCGTCATGGAGGCTCGAGGCGGTGGGCTGGAGGGAGTTGCCGGGGGGGCGGACGAACTCGCTGCCGGCCGCCTGGGCTGTGGAGGGACGGCTGCCGTCCGTGAGGGAGCGGAGAAGTCACCGCCATTTGCCTGAGGCCGGAGCCTGCTGCCATCCGCCATGATGGGGGTGAGCAGGGAATGGGGGACTCCTGCCGGCTGCCCGAACCCGGAGGAGCCGTCGCCGTCCACCGGGCGGCGGAGGAGTGTCGGGCTGTCCACCAAGGGCTGTCCAGTGCTGATGGGGGTATGTGACGAGAGGGGCGGGGCCGAAAGCCATGGGAACGGAGCGAGGCCGGTGGAGTAAATGCTAATGCACGACACCTGCGCCACTCACCGGTCTCGAGTCCCAGTAATATTACTAGAGGTCGACCGATGTATCGGTTTTGCCGATTAATCGGCACCGATAGTTGATTGCTGGAACAATCGGTTATCGGCATCCATTGCTGGAGCGGCTGAGAAGGGTCTGCTGTCATTATACAGTGCGAGAGCGGTCTCTAGTGGTTGAAATCACTGACAGCACGTGCTATTTGTTCAGACACGTGATACTGCACGCTGAACAGAGCGGGAAACTTCAGACGCGGATTTAAATGCAGCCGACAGAAAATCCTGCCACGCCACAGAGCACCATTCACATAGTTTTCCATTAAATTACATTATATTGGTCCCGAATCGTTGTTAATGTACATAATGAATTGTGTATTGTGCATTTTCAGCAAAACGTTTGTCTTTCTGTGGCTCTAATAAAGTCTGTGTGCTTCATTTATAGAGCTATAATATAAGTCGCGCTTTCTCTTTCCGTTTGCTCCGTTTTTTAAACACCGAACCTCAAACTCATCTATGCCACATTGTTCATTCAAAAGTAAACTTGTGTCCGTTTGGTGATTAAATAAACAAATTTAGACCGCTGCTCGACTTGAGCGCGATGCGTCCGGAGTGTGTGTGATACCGGTGAGTTCTCCTAGACTCAGCGCTGCGCTTTTATTTTGATTAGATAATCATCAAGTGTTCAAGGATAGAAGCAGCTATTTTGCGAGCCCTGGAAATACAGGTTTGGTATGACATAAGGGCAAGTAAATGAAGATAGAATTAAAATTTTGGGGTGAACTATTTCTTTAATAGACCAGAATATCACTGGATTGGTTTGGCTTTTGATTGGACCAGCAAAACACCACCCAGACTCCCAAGCAACTAGCTCACATTACACTAAACACCACTCCGAACACCCAAGCAAAGTGGCAGAGAGATTTGCAAGCACCACTAACATTTCCTTCAGAAAAGTGTACTGTAAAAATCCAGTTTCCCCATAATCCCTAATAGATAAGCAAGCACATCCCATCAGCCTCACGTCCAGCCAGAGCAGATCAGAACTAAAACTAAACAGAAGGGCAATGCTACAGCTGTTCCAGACAAGCAGAATCAATCATAACGGGCCGTATGCATCATAAACACAAGAGCTCGGCCAACTTACAACCCCAGCGGTTCACTGGGACATGGCCCTAAAGCGCACATGATGAACGACTTCATACAACCATGATTCATCATTCTGTTCGCTGCTGAATCAAACGCATTACAATGGTTTGATGGTTCACTCTATTTTCGGAAAGCGTGCTGTAAAAATAGTTTACAGTGTGCTCTGACACCGCATGATGAAATGAGGCGCATTCTGAGTTTATGCAGATATCATAATAATTGATCATCTTCTACTTCTGAATTTAAAGAACTCATCAACACATGCTTTCTGAACATGGTTGTCTTACTGCAATGGAAGCAGAAGCTGTGTTCAATTTTTATATCAACGTATTAAAATTATATTTGGGTTAATTGTGTAGTTGATTGAAATAGCTCAAGCTGATTGCAAATTTAAGCAAATGAAAAGAAAAAAGAAAAAAAAACATTTGCATAATGATTCGTTCTGATAAAATAAACATCAAAAGGAGCTCGCAAACAATTTGGTATTTAAACAGACATGGCCTACTGACTAACTAATGTGACCAGACTTCAGATATGAAAAAGATGAAAAGGTTCACATGCTTAGAGGAGCACATCATTGTAAATGATCGTCATTGTTTATTTATAAATAAATGTTGCAACAGATTTATATTTAGAAGTTATGGGATATATAGTTCTTTTGAACGTTCTATTCATCAAAAATCTCTTTCAAAATGTGTCAGAGTCTGCACAAAAATATTAATAACAACTGTTTTTAATGTTGATAATACTATGATTTTTTAGCATTAAATCAGCATGTTAGAAAGATACGGGAATAAATTACATGAAATTTTACATTTTTTATTTTAAAATATATTAAAACAGAAAATAGTTATTTTAAATTGCAATAATATTTGACAATATGTTTTTACTGTATTTTTAATCAAATTGTTGCAGCCTCAGTGAGCACTCATCATATCTACGCCAAGCGCTTTGAAAGGTAAAGCTCCAAAAATGACCATCAAAACACCACTGAAGCTAGATTTCAAGAATTCTGAAGACATACAATGGTTTTGAGTGAGAAAAAGTAGAAAATTCAGGCTGTTATTACCTGAAAATATTCTCAGCTGCAGCAGCATTTATGTGGATTATGCATATTAGCACTTTGTGATCAGTTACTGCACGTGTCAAGTCATTTAGTTACTAAATATTTCTAGTCTAGAATCTACAGTAACATCATGTTCACACAGCGCACACAACTCCTCTGCACTTCCTCCCGATTTCTCAAGTTACTTAATACATTACCCTCAAAACCTATTTTAATTTTTAAGCGAATGTTTCTGAGCTTAATGTGAGCTTGTGCAAAGAGAGAACTGTTTACTCAGTCATATTTGATTCAGCTCATTTATTTTAATAGGTTAATTAGATCTTCTCAAAAGTATTCACCAGTGGGCCTATCCTAAACTCTCATACAAATAATTAGACAGACATCACTTAAAGCATTTGCTGTGTTCAGTATTCAAATTTGTTGGCTCTCAGTCCTGCCAAGAGTTTCTAGTGCATGTGTCAATCATGTTTGTACGCCTGGATTTGAGCGGGTTTCACTACGTTCTTTCATGAACATACTGTCAAACTGTCTTGTGGAGCATCTGTGATCTGCACTTCACCAATTTTTTTTGCAAGGTTTAAAGAAACGAAACTCTGTTATCATTCTTGCATCTTCTGACTGGTTATGATGCAATGCATTTGAAATCTTATACACAATCGAGTATCAACTGACAGCACAATACATTCGGTTCATGTTGAAACAGGTTTACAACAGTGCGGGTAAAGTAGACTAAATGTCTTCAGGTGAGCCATCCAAGGACTAAATCTGTCTCTGGCTGAGGTTGGCTTGCTTGTTGGCGTTGGCAGGTACAAGTGTGTTCACTGGGAGGAAACATTTAAGCCAGACTTCAGATTTCTACGGACTTCTAGTTTCCTGGGTAGTCTTCACTGATCAGCCACAACATTAAAACCACCTGCCCTGGACTCCACAAGACCTCTGAATGTGTCCTGTGGTCTCTGGCACCAAGACATTAGCAGCAGATCCTTGAAGTCCTGCAAAATGTGAGGGGGGCCTCCATGGATTGGATCTGTTGGTCCAGCAAAACCCATAGATCAGGGGTGCCCAACCTCGGTCCTGGAGGGCCGGTGTCCCTGCAGAGTTTAGCTCCAACTTGCCTCAACACACCTGCCTTCATGTTTCTAGTATGCCTATTAAGAGCTTGATTAGATTAGATTAGATTAGATTCAACTTTATTGTCATTGCACATGTAAGGTACAAGGCAACGAAATGCAGTTAGCATCTAACCAGAAGTGCAATAAGCAGTAAGTACAGGATATACAGTGTCTCCAATATGTTACAAATGTACAATAAATATACAGATAAGGCAGTACTATGGACATAATTTACAGATTTTTAAATACTATCAGCATGATATACAGATATGTGTACTATGAACATACTATACAGATGGATTATGTAATAAGTTTATGTACACTATAAGCAGAAAAGTATGAACATCATTTACAAATTAATATGTAAGCGATACATTAAGCTGTACAAAACACAAGTGCAATGGACATTTTAAAAAGTGCATAGAAAATATTCCAGTGTGGCAAATGGGATGGATTCAGTATCTTGATGTACAGACGTAGTGCAGTATAACAAGTGTAACATTTTTTTTTTTTTTTTTTTTTTTTGATAAACCAGATGTAGTAATGAGTAGGGGTGAGTGTGAGTGTGGTGTGTGTGGGGGGAGTCCGCGGGCAGAATTCAGTAAGGAGACAGCTGTAGGGAAAAAGCTGTTCCTAAGTCTGCTGGTCCTTGTCCGGAGGCTCCTGAAGCGCCTCCCGGAGGGCAGGAGGTTAAACAGTCTATGGTCAGGGTGAAAGGAGTCCTTAAGAATGCTGCGAGCTCGACGTAGACAGCGTTTCCTCTGGATTTCCTCAATAGCAGGAAGTGGTGTCCCTGTGATGCGTTGGGTGGTTTTCACCACCCTCTGCAGTGCCTTGCGGTCAGCAACTGAGCAGTTCCCATATCAGACTGAGATACAACTGGAAAGGATGTTCTTGATCGTACACCGGTAGAAGTTCACCAGGATGGTTGAAGACAACTGGTTCTTCTTCAGTGTCCTAAGGAAGGAGAGGCGCTGGTGAGCCTTCTTGACCAGTCTGGAGGTGTTTGTGGTACAGGACAGGTCCTCCGAGATGTGGGTTCCCGGGAACTTGAAGCTGGAGACACGTTCAACAACTGTCCCGCTAATGTGGATGGGGTCATGCATGTTTCCTTTCTTCTTCCTGAAGTCCACAATAAGCTCCTTTGTCTTACTGGTGTTAAGGAGCAGGTTGTTGTCAGTGCACCATGCGGCCAGGTGCTGTACCTCCTCCCTGTAAGCAGTCTCATCGTTGTCTCTGATGAGGCCAATCACTGTGGTGTTGTCTGCAAACTTGATGATGGAGTTGCATCCATGAACAGGCCTGCAGTCGTGGGTGTAGAGTGTGTAGAGGAATGGGCTCAGCACACAGCCCTGTGGTACGCCGGTGTTGAGTGTGATGGTGGTGGAGCAGGTGTGACCTGACCTAACATGCTGAGGCCTGTTGGTCAGAAATTCCATAATCCAGTTGCAGAGTGAGATGTTAATGCCCAGGTCTCCAAGTTTAGTGGTCAGCTTCGAGGGAATGACAGTGTTAAATGCTGAGCTGAAGTCAACAAACAACATCCGTACATATGTGTTGTTATTGTCCAAGTGTGTGAGTACCGAGTGCAGCACTGTGCATACTGCATCCTCTGTGCTCCTATTGCTACGGTAGGCAAATTGGTCTGGGTCCAGTGTGGGTGGGATGCAGTTCTTAAGGTGAGCTAGGACCAGTCGCTCAAAGCACTTCATAACAATAGGTGTGAGTGTTACGGGGCGGTAGTCATTCAGGCACGTCGGGGAGGAGTGTTTCGGCACTGGCACAATGGATGTGGACTTAAAGCATGTTGGCACAGTTGCTTGGGTGAGGGGCAGGTTGAAAATGTCTGTGAAGACCCCTGCGAGCTGCTCTGCACATGCCCTAAGCACACGTCCAGGAATGCCGTCGGGGCCAGCAGCCTTGCGTGCGTTGATCTGGCTCAATGCGGTGTAGACATCTGTGGAGGTGAGTTTGAGGGGTTGGTGGTCTGCTGAGAGTGTGATATTGGTGGCCGTCTCCTTGCTGTCACTGTCGAAGCGAGCATAAAAGTCATTCAGCTCGTTAAGGAAAGAGACGTCTGTGACCGTTGGAGTGGAGGCTTGGCTTGTTAGCTGGTTCAGGTGTGTTTAATTGAGGTTGGAGCTAAACTCTTCATGACACCGGCCCTCCAGGACCGAGTTTGGGCACCCCTGCCATAGATGCTCAATCAAACTGAGATCTGGGCACTTTGTAGGCCAAGGCAACACATTGAACTCTTTGTAATGTTCCTCAAACCATTCCTGAAAATTTTTTTTTTTGCAGTGTGGCAGGTGCATTATCCTGCTTTTGTATGTGCTCTGATACCTACAAAACTATGCCGAAGGCCATGGATTTGTGTTAGAATCAGGACTGGTAAGAAAACACTGTGATTTTCCATTTTTTCGCCTTCAAACGAAAAACATACTGTTTCAGCCTGCAAACTTTAAATTCCGTCTGGCTAGCGCGCTTCAACAATACATCCCATAATGTTAAAGAATTAAGCCAGTAAGCAGAAAGGAGGCTGTTCGAACGCATTTGACCACATGAGCATCTACAATATGAAAGTAATCCAGTTGAATACTTTTTCAACTACTTCTGGAAGCAGTCGAAAGTGGACAAACTTTTCAGACACCTGTATTTAGCATTGCCCATTTATCATTGGATCACCAAAAAATACATATTTAATACCAGGAATAAACAGGGCCCAAGATATTTTCGCTTGCCCATTTTTCCTTATTCCAACACATGAAATGCAAGAACTGCCATTCTTGAATCAATGTTATTCATGCACTTCACCTGTCAGTGGTTTAAATGTTGTAGTGTATTTTCTACCTTGAGGCCTACAATGTTAGCCTTTCAAACAATGTTTAGATTCTTGCATTCAAAAGTGAACACTTTATCTGAAAGTCAGTTTGTATATGCAACAACAGTCCTAGATTACAACTAATACATGTCAGAAGAAGGATGTCGCTTGATGAAACGGCTTTCAATTAAATATTAATGAAAACGTGTCCTAAATATAACAAAATAACACACATCAGCCTTACAAGTGTCAAAGAACTAGATCTCTACTGTTATAGACAGAGAGACACAAAAGCACAGCTCAAAGTCCCAATGGATGGCTGAAGAGCAAGAGCACAGCACTTTGTGGCTGGACTTTTAGGATGAATAATTAATTGTGTCTGATGTTATTGGGGAATAGGTGGCTTGCTGGGAGCAGATCTTAAGAAGCAGGTTCAATGTGCTCTGTCTCGAAGGCAGGGTCCAAAATTAACTTTTTCCTACACTAGCTAATGGTGGGTGAGGTGAGAACATTTGCAAGCCAAAAATATTTTTGACAATGAAACTGCATTTTGCCTTGTTAAAGGTCAATTTCTCTGATATTGTTTTCTCCTGGTGAACTTTCCCATTACATATCCCAGACTGATCACTTGTTAGTTGAGTATCAGGGACGCATCAGGGCAGATGAACGTTTACACATGGGGTCCCGTGTTTCTGGCTAACTCCATGTGGTTTCAGTGATGCGATCCAATGATGTTTTGGAGCCCATTTACACCTGTATTTCTACTTGTGGTAAGATCACAACATTGCATGTTAATAACTATTCCCATGTTGTAAACTATTTAAACTACTATATATCATGCTGAATATAATGTATGATAATGCAATGTACATAATTCAAAGCATTTGTGTGTAATTTTAATTTACTCGTGCGTAATTTAAAAGTATTGTATGTAATTCTGTTTTTTGTCAGAGTTGGATTCCAAAATCTACGCCCACGACAGTTTACAGATACGAGATTTTGTGTGTTTGTTAAGAGTACAACTCCAAAATGTACGACTATGACAGTTTACAGACACAACGCTTGTTTTCACAACAACTCTGTTACACGCATGACATGCGAATTGTGACCACGAAGTGCGGTGTGCGAAACGACTGTCAAAAATACGGCATCCATTGTCACAGGCATTACTATCCGAGGGAAGATTAATCGATTCCACGAAGTGCCACAGTTTTAAACCACTGAGCCAAAATGGCGGATCCAGCCACGCTCTCACATCTTTTTTTTTTTTAATTGAAAGAATAACAACAGTTATGAAGTAACGTGGTGCTAACGAACATCACATGAAGTTAGACAAGCTACACAAATTAACAAAATATACCAATGATAAAGAAGAAGAAGAAAAAAGATAGCTTTTAAAGATAGCTTACAATAGACTCAAGAATGTTAAAAGTTTTAGAAGCCTTTGAGTTCAAAGGATTTGACATATTCTTAGAAGTAAAAAGGGACTTTATATCAGATGAAAACATTCTAAAGTTAGGTTTGCAATGAATGGTTCGGGCTTTATGAAGGTGAAATTTACCCAGAAGACAAAGCAATAAAACAATATGTTCCAGATTAATGTCCTTGGAATGAAAATCTGACAAAAAAAATGATAGATTCTGTTATTTCTATCATTTTGTTACAGCAGGAAAAAATTAACATTGTAACTTCTGACCAAAAAGACTTGGTGAATGGCCAATGATAAAACATATGTAGAATAGATTCTTCATCAGTATTACAAAGTGAACACATTGTGGATATATTCTCAGAAAATCTGCTCAAAAATAAATTGATGGGTAGTATCTATGAGCAATTTTGAAATGGAGTTCTTTAATTTCATTGGGGATAAATAGCCTGTGAGGAAAGGTCCATAAGTTTTTTTAATTCAGAGTTCGGATAACAAATCCTCCATTTAGATTGTGCTTTAGAGGGGCATCCTGCGGTTGAAGAAAGAGCATTTCTAATAAAAAAGTTATTGCATTTTTTATCTAATACATAAACGCCATTAAATGCAAGTGTAGGAAAATGGTTGTTTACACAGCCATAACATAAATGCGCTTTAAACAAAGTTTTTAAACTGACAGGGATACTTTGTCACCTTATTAAAATATCTTAGTGAGATTGATGCACCTTTCAAAAACACAAAATCAGAAAAGGAAAGAAGGTCCCCATCAGAATTGAACAAATCGGAAACAAAAAAAAGATATTTTGATTCGCCCATTCAATGAAACAGAGTGATTTGTTAGCAGACAATATATTTTAATTGTTCCAAAGAATACACGTGTGCGGGGAGAAATTATGTTTAAAAGCAATCTTCCAGGATTGTTTATGAACATTTGACAGTTTAATAGGTAACTTACTACACAGTTACAGGACAATAAAAATTGAAGGCCACCATAATGTTTGAAGAATAGGTTAGGGATCCAAAACCAGGGTAACTCATTATTAGATAAACCATTCTTGATCCAGTTAATTTTGAAAGTCTGGTTAATGATATTAAAATCTAAAGCATTAAGACCACCCTCCTTCCACGCGCTCACTCATCGTCTCAGGTAAGTGATTTATTTTTCAAATTCGGCCATGTTTAAGGGTTAGTTATCACTAATGAACAGAGAGGATAATATTACATAGTAGTTTCACTAAGATGTAAGATTAGCTCTTGGTCTACATTTTAGGGTGTCAACCATGGACTTGCCCGTGTCTTGTGATAGCTGGGGGCGCGGCTTTCCGCTGACAGCATGGTGTTAATCCAGTATAGCCTAGTAAAGTCACTTTTTCCGTTCAATAGAGCAAGATACATAGAAAACTGAGCCGTATTGTCCGTACAGTATCTGTGACTTTACAAACGACCCAACGGAATGGCCAGAGGTGTCATTTCCCGGCATTTGATATTCGCAAATCTAGGAACCATCTCTAAAGTTACATACGACATTGGTATACACTTTTCGAACTTCAATAGCATTTGAGGAAAATTACTTACAGTAACACAACCAACTGTGAAGTGTTCATGTAGTTCTCGGTTATAAGGCACACCTTTTAGATTTTTGATATTTATTCAAATAAACTGTCAAATCATATGTAAATATTGCTGTTTTTTTCTTTACGAATATGGGCTCAAGCACAAAATATGCCATAATTTAAAGCTCAATAGCATTTGAGGAGAATTACTCACAGTCATAAAACCAACTGTAAAGTGTTCATGTAGGTGTCAACTATAATGCACACCTTTTAGATTTTTGATATTAAAATAAACGGTAAATTCATATCTACACTGTAAAAAAAACTTACTCTAGAAATTACAGTAACTAACTGGCAGCAGTTCGGTCGTAACTTACTGTAATTTTATTTTGTAGCAAAAATACTGTATTTTATTTTACCGTGTCATTTAACTTGCTGTAAATGTATTTACAGTGAAATTGTTTAACTGTAAAATATTTTATTATTGTATTAATTTTTTGGTCCTTTCTTGAGTAATGCGTTTTAAAACAATAGAAAATATACTGTTATACTTTAAAGTTTACTGTAATTGGTTTGCTTCACTTTTCAGTTACTGTAAAACTATATGCACAAATTGTAAAATTAGCAGTTCCATTAAAATAACAATGGGAAAAAAAAAACAATGACAACTGTGTAACTTCATATTTTATATTTTCCCAATGCCCCCTAGTGTAAGAATACATATCTACAGTGTAGATATGAATTTACAGTTTATTTTAATAAAGATCAAAAATCTAAAAGGTGTGCATTATAAATGATAGCTACATGAACACTTCACAGTTGGTTGTGTTACTGTAAGTGATTTTCCTCAAATGCTATTGAAGTTCGAAAAGTGTATACCAATTAGGGGTGTGCGATATATATCGTCAGCTATAATATCGTAATTGTTACCTAGTTGCTTGTTTTTTTGCCTCTATTTCGCCAACAAAATCTCCCGAATACAGCCACGGCGGCTGTTTTGTTTGCTCGTCTGAGCAACACGCGTGTTTCGTTCCGAATGAATCACCTGTTAATGATTCTGGTTCAATCGCAACGACTCTCGTATAACAGTGATTTGCTGCCACCTTCTGGCGCTTTTAATTTCATCACATTTCATCGTTTGTCTTTTCTTTATCTTTTTTTTCATGTTTAATATTTAAATCTCAGGATGCAACTTTTATGTTTTATATATAAAACATTAATTTATGCAGTTTTAATTGCAGGTAAACGCTCAGTCTTGCATAAACACAATACATGTGTGTAATCCACTAAATGCCACTTCCAGATTCATCTTTCTGTGTTGATTTTAATTTTGCTCGTAACAGCCCAAATGTCGTCTTCTTGTAATTCACTGATTACATGTAAGAATTTGACTCAAAAGATAATGCACACTTATAGAAACATGGCTTTATAAAGGTAAAATGCCCATAAAATGTAAAAATCAGTTTAAACTTATTGGAAAATATTAATTTCTATCAGTGAGAACTGACCACCACACAGAATATGAAGAATATTAAAAACATTATGAGTCAGCTGTCTTCGGCAGTCCTTAAGGTACCAGCACAATAACACGCTCAGCAAAATATTGTCTAATTATAGTTATCGATAAAATCCCATTAAAATATCGAGGTATAATTTTTTTGTCAATATCGCACACCCCTAATACCAATGTCGTATGTAACTTTAGAGATGGTCCCTAGATTTGCGAATATCAAGTGCCGGGAAATGACACCTCTGGCCATTCCGTTGGGTCGTTTGTAAAGTCACAGATACTGTACGGAAAATATGGCTCAATTTTTCTATGTATCTTGCTCTGTCGAACGGCAAAATGACTTTACTAGGCTATACTGGATTTACACCATGCTTCTCCTGTCAGCGGGAAAGCCGCGCCCAAAGCTATCACATGACCCGACCAAGTCCATGTTGACACCCTCTCATTAGCATGTTGTGCAGAGGAAAGATAAATGTGGAACTACATTCAGAAATAATTGATTGATCAAAAGAAAACAGTTAGGATGAGTTTAGCATTTCCTTAAACATTTTCCATTTTGTCACCAATTTATTTGATTTATTTGACTACTTTCATCACGCATTTAATTATTTATATATGTATTTAAACAAGATTACGTGTATTTATACACACATTTATTTATTTATTTGTATATTTATTTATTTATTTATTTATTTATTTATTTATTGTTTTTGCAGGTTTGGTCCTCCATACCTAAACAGCTGTATTATAATTCTTTAAACACCTAAATGTACACTAAGAGCTAATCTTACCTACTATAGTTAAACTATCTATGTAATATTACTCCTCTCTGTCATTAGTGATAACTAACCCTTAAACATGGCCGAATTTGAAAAAGAAAAAAAATCATTTACCTGAGACGATGAGTGAGCGCTTGGCTGCTGATCCGACACACAAATGCTTTGAATTACGTACGATTATTTTTGACAGTGATTTTATTCCATAGTTGGTCCCAATAATACCAAATGTCTACCCGCAAATTAAAATGTATTCTAAATGATTATTCTACACAAGTTTCCTGTTTTAACTATTTATTTTTTGTTTAAAGTATCATAAGAGTATCGTATCATGAGATCAGTAGTGTGTATCGAACCGAAGTGTATTGTCATACCCCTATTATTGACTTTTTCACAGTTTCTAAAAATGCCAAGTTAATTATCGAGTACAAAAAAAGCCCTGGCCAAAACAATTTATTCGTTAATTAACTGCAAAATAGATAATAATGTTTAAATCTAATTTGCTAATGTTTATTAATTTTACAATATATTTTTTTAAAATTATACTATAAGAAAGATATTATTTTTAATTTATAAGTACTACACAAGGCAATAGTATACCCGCAACATTTGCCTACACATATTTTATTAAAACATTTGAACATATGAAGAACACCCCATGGCCACTATGAACAATCTTTGACCAATGAACAAATGAGTTTCAAATCAAGTCACTGAAACAGTTTGAACTGGTTCATGGAATTTAATTGAACTTGCAAACTTTTTTTGTACATTTAGTTGTTTATCTTCACCATGCCTCAAGACTGTTTAAATAAGACTCATCACCTTCATACCTTATGTATTTAGTTTCAACAAACACTGCTTAAACATAGCATTCACCTCAAACGGTTGTATTGCATCATGGGTAATCACCATTTTTTTGATAAATTCAGAAAATTGCCTCTGATCTAATCATGCATATGGTATAATTATAGTCTGCAATGCGTGAATATTACTTTTATCAGAGCTAACAGTGAAAATAGGTCGACAGATGGTTTTGGTGTATTCCAGGTATACGGCTGTCATTACTGGTGAAGGGAGACTAGGCTGTAGATTGCCACCAATTCATTAATAGGAATTTAAAACCAAAAATACAATACCAAAATATTTGTACTTTAAAACTAGGCACAAGATCTTATAGCAGAAGCCAATTACTCATCGCTTTTTTGCCTTGTTGTTTGTCGATCAGTGAAAAACAGGCCCAATGACTGACCACATAAACAGGAACAACATGATCAGAAGATGGAGAGCATCCAGTTCCTGCACAGTCAGGAGCTGGGAGAGAAAGGTAGCTGGCATATGTCACCATATTGGACACGCTTCTCAGATCGGGTGCCTTTTCACAGGAATAATCTCTCTAAAGAAACTGCGCACGACTGTATTTCTCATCGTCTTCACTAAGTGAGCATTAGGCTGCATGATCGTTTCTGTGTGGCCTAGTTTCCGTCTCTGATGTGTCTTGAAAGCTCCAAGCAGATCCAAAGGCAAAGCAAAAGAAACGCACACACTCACACTCACACATATCCATTTAGAGGAAAGCACTGAGGAATAGAGGATTCGCCCTGTAAAGGGAACCTCTGTGACAAGCATGCTTTTAAGCATGTTTTATCTCTGTTTGCATGAAAAGTCCCAACTGAAGTCGGACTGAGAAGCTACTAGCATAGATACACATTTTATTTCTCTCTTACACTATTTGGCAAGTGGTCTGGCACTTTGCTGCCAACGTTTAATCCCTCTATTGTACACAGTCACAAAAGGAAAGAAGCACCGGCACTAAAGGAGGAAGTTAAATGTCATTCAAGTGCACACTCAGTAGGCAACTAAAAATCAAAAACAGGCACAAGTAAGGCTGTAGAAAGTACATTTCTATTTTAGAAACGGTTTCGATTTCTGCGACGTCGCAACAACATGCAATGTTGGTGACGGTGATAATCTCAGGTACTGATTATGTGCTTTATTCAATGTTAAAAGTGTCTAATGTGAGTTTGAATATAATTTTGCATGACCTTTATAGCCATACTGAAAGCAACAATAGATCGTTTTGATCAGGGTTGGAGCTGAACTCTGCAGGAAGGTAGATCTCCAGGAACAAGGTTGGGCACCCCTGCTTTAAAGGTTCCCTGAAATGCTTAGAAACACGCAGCGTTACTCTATGTGTTGACGTCATTTTAACTGAAACAGGAAGACAGGGCGGGACATATCAAGCAGCCCCGCCCCTTTTTAAAATAGCCAATAGCGTTCGTTTATATCACAGCTTGGGCTAGAGCCCTTCAGAGCCGTTGAGCTCCGTAAAGCCGCGTTTGACAGGGTATGCCAGCCACAATCTCATCCATATTGCTATAAAATATAGCATTCTGTGTTGAATTCAAATAGCTCCGATACATTTTGTGGTCTGCGCCGACTCGCGCATGTGATCCGCTCCATGCTATCGTGTCTCTGGAACGGAGCAGATTGTGTATGTGGTGCGGTGGTTAGCATGACACAGCGCGAAACCAGACTTCTTTTTTTCCTCAATGGAAAGCATATTTACACTGTTTGAATTGTTCCCTGTCCCCTATATAGTGCACTACGTGCCATTCACTGTACAGAAAATACTAATTCTGTGGCAAGTGACCGATTTCAACCGCGGCTTCAGTGTCTATGTTATAGTGTAGGGGCGGGCGCTTCGGATTCTAGAGAGCATTTGATTGGACATAAAGTTTGATGAGATGCTGAAGTACGATGTGACATCAAAAAAAAAATCGTTGAGCTGTTTTGGCGGAAGCGACGAACTGCAAGCTTTGAATGCTTAAATCTTCTAAATGCGAATTTTGTCACTGTTTTGGAGCACACTGCCTTATAGATAACCTTGAGACTAACATATTGATACTAACAAAAAAACTTTAATTTTGATTTCATAGGGACTTTATAGGTAACCATGACTCTTCTTAAAGATTCAGCTATAACTACAGAGTTCTGCATGAAAATCTAATAGGCCGTCTGATAGGTCTAACCAATCTGGCCTAATGACATCATTATCCAGGGCATACGCTGATTGGTCTCTTCCCTGTAGAGGTTAGCCATAAGCTGCTGCTCAACAGTCAAGATATGATTAGTGCTTGCATTATCAGTGCAGCTTGCTTCATGATCCTCCCCCTTCCCCAGCCTCCACCTGTAATATGATCTGCTATAAGGTGATTCATGTATCTACATGGGTGTTAATTTTCATGTATGTTATATTGCAGCACAGCAATATTTCTTACTGCTCACAGCGGCATGTTTGGCTGTATTGGCAGTAGCATTCTCGGTCTGGCTCTGCCGCGCGCATCAATGTAATCAGATCTATTCTGCCATGACCAATACCATAACCTTAACCATTGTCCATTTACATTACCTGCCAATCATCACTCCGGGAGTTGTAATGACAGAACTAAAATGTTCTTAGGGATACAAATCTACCTAAGATTATGCTCTAAACTATAGGGAGGTTACAATAAACAACAGAGCCTAAACTTAAAATTAATTCATATTTATTTTTTTAAATATAATAATCAACACTCAGCTTAAAAAAATGCACACAAAGTTTTTAAATTAACTTCTAAATTATAACCAAAACGGCATTTATTGTCTGAATTGTTCGGATGCTGTATTTGTTCGGTACACATGCGCACCGAACCGAATTAATCCGTACCGAAAAGTTTTGGTCCGAATACGTGTACCGTTAAACTCCTAAATGGCACTGTATACTCCTCTGAAGTATCAGCAGCTCACAGCCCTGGATATCTGGCATTCAATGTTCTCGGGTTGAGGCAAACGGCACAGCAGTTCATCTCACAAACCCAACAGTCCTGTCTGAGAGATATGCACAACTCGACTTGCTGAGGGAGACGAGCGCTTTGAAGTGCCTACATACAGTTCCCAATGATTAAACAGGATTTGACAGAAATTTTAATTAAATACCCGGCCAGTTTCAGAAAGAAAGGACGTCTTAAAGCAGTATCAGAGAGTAAGGGACAGCATGATAACTAGTGAACGGAAGTTAAATAAATGCAGCTAGGTAATCGTGTTCTGGCTGAAAAATAAACTTACCTCCACAAATATGAAGCATGGTATGATGGAGTAACTACGGTGTGTATTATCTGAAGCCATTTTGCATCGATTCAGTAGAAGTTCCACAGTTGGCAATCTAAGAGAGAAAGTAGAAGTAGGTCAAATTAATAGTGCATTTAACAACAATTACAAATGTACTACAATTCTATAAAATGTAGAGACAGGAAAAACAGGAGAATGAATGTGGAAACACAAGCAAGGACTCATTGAATTGTTTGAAAGTAACGGTAAAGAAATTTATAATGTTACAAAAGATTTTTCAAATAAATTATGTTCTTTTGGACTATATATTCATCAAATTGTTTTCAGCAACCAATCAGTATATTAGAATGATTTCTGAAGGATCATGTGACACTGACGACTGGAGTAATGATGCTGAAAATTCAGCGCTTCATCACAGGAATAAATTACATTTTACAATATATTCACATAGAAAATCCTTATTTTAAATTTGAATAATATTTCAAATAAATGCAGCTGTAATGAGAATAAGAGACTAAATAAATAAATACATTTTCCAACTTGAATGGCACCCTGTACAGAAGTTGTGTCCTTTATGTTGCGGGAAATGAACAAACTAACTAACTAAAGAAATACATACTGTACATGCATAGGAGGAACCCCATGCCTTAGAATGCTAAATCTTTTCTTGGTTTCATGGCTACAATATGCTACAACTGAGTTCAGTTAAATGTCTTAAAATGATTTCTGAAATACCTCAGTTCATTCCTCGTTTCACTCAACCGAGGTTCCCCGGCTCAAAGTTTTGGGTGGGGAACAAGTAAACATGTATAGTGATGAAAGCCAAAATATTAAATGAATGGGTGAATATTTACGGAGTATTCATTGTTTTGTATAGGGGGGGCAAAATGCATTTCACCTGAGAATTCAGAGCAACTTACCGGTGGTAAAATGACCTTCAGAAAGAGGCACATCATAATGTACTTTTACACAGAGATTGGTATGTCTATTAGTAAAATCTGTTCCCTTTAGCAATCTTTGTTGCTTTATGTTCCAATGGTGACCATTCAAAAATGGGGAAAGAGCACTTTTCAAGTTTTCTCCAAAGTTTGCAGACCTGTAACTCAAGAAGCATTAAAGATATCTTAATGTCCTTTTAGATATTGGGTCTTAACAAACTTTCCTTTAGGCATCTTCATGTTTAAGGCCATATATGGTTCAGTTCCAGAGATATTGCAATTTCAATATGGCTCCAGGAGTAAATAGTTAAATTGTACACATTTTCAGTGGTGTCCCAAAGCCAAAGGGGGGTTTCCTTTTTAAAGGTAAAGGTCGAAAAACAAATAATATTAAAACTAGAAATGTATCTTGCTTCCTTAAGTCACAATAACTGCATTAAACATACCTGTCTGAGTGCCATAAATATTATTTTTCCAAAGTTTGTGTGCCTATAACACAAGAAGTATTAAAGATATCACAATATGATTTTAGATTCTAGTTCTTAATAAACTTTTCTCGTGGAATCTTCATTTTCAAGGCCCTACATCGTTCAGTCCCTGAGATATGGGGGGTCTCATTTAGGCTCCATATTCAGATTGTTGAATATTACCCATTTTCAGTGGACAAAAACCAAATGTTGGTCATGTTGTATACAGCCAAAAATCATTTTATTTAAAGAACAATGTCTGAAGAATAAATAATGTTGAAATTAAAATTGTATTCCGTTTCCCTCTATTAGTGCTAAAAATGCACTGAAATGGTCAGGTTGAGCCACATTAACTTGCTCTCTGAAGTCTATTCATAAGATTCTATATTTTAATCAGTTTTAGAGATATTTTGACCCCCCTCTACAAAATAGTGGATTACTCAGTAAATATTCATACATGACATTTAACATTTTGGCTTTCATCACTATACATGTTTATCTTTCCACAACAAATAGGAGCTCACAACAAATTCCCCAGAGGATCTGAAAAGAGCAGCCAGAAAGAGTCTGAGGACTTCTGGTCCTTGAAGGGAATTTTGTCAGAAGGAAACAGAGGAAAGAAACCAGAACAAAGACAGAACAACCGCAGCATTCTCAGAAGAGCAACACAACGTCAAACACAAACACTTTTTCAGCTTTTCTCTTTTTCCTTTATCATCCATACATATACACACACAAAACAATAGCAACATTTTTACACATGAGATTCATTATGTAAATTTGCTGTCTCCTAGGGCGGCAATTAAGCAGACGTGTGTAATTTTTTTGATGTTAAAATATTTGCCCTTACCCCAGCTTTAGAAGCAGAAACAACTCAGTAAGACATATCGCGTTGATTCCTCAGAAAAGTGTAAACACTATGGCTTTGTGGCACAATCAAAACCAGCCTGATGCCACAATATATGGTGTAGCTTTGGGGCGGAATGATTTTTTGACTTACCACTAGGGAATTGTTTATGGAAACTTGTTTGAAATCATTTTTTTGTCATTTTGGCAATTCCATTTGGTGACACTCTTGGCACAGAAATTAACAGTCCTCTCCAACCTGAAGTAAACTTCCCTCTCATTTGAAATTAAAGGAGCTAGTTGGTGGGGCAAGCTATTGTGGCTATGATTTGGAAGAACTGCTCGCAATTGATCCAAACTTTTTCTTCAGCGAATGTACTGGAACCGGCATTTGTTTTCCATGATGACTGTGTATTTGAGCATCTACCTATCTATGCTTTCTAAAGCAAATACACATCACACACATTCAGAGAGTGAATTTATGCCATGAATTGCATCATAATTCAGTGTATTGCAAAAGTTTGTGCTGCTCCTGTACTCATTTTTGTGAGCTACATGAGACTAGGGGGAAAAAAGTTGAGGCAGCTGTTCAGTCTGCCTCGACAAAAGAGCAGTTTTAAGTCTATTCATGCAGCATAAATAATGGTCCAAAAAGTATTTGGAATCAAAATATCAAAATATCAGTGAAAACACCAAGTGGCGGCACCTGATGAGACTTCTGTTTTGATATGTGTCTAAGTATATATTAGTACAGTTTGGGATCTTGACTAGTTTGGTTTTCATTGCAATTCTAAAAGGTAGGGCTGCACGATTAATCGAATGCGATTGTCATGTGCATTTTGTTAAAAAAGCCGGTTCTGTAATCAGCAGGAAATCATCATCACGTGCTTTCAGATGGAGCAGAATTTACTACACATAGCCGTAGTTCACTGACAAGTTACAAAAATCTTAAATCTAAATTCCTACACAGAATAAGGCACGCAACATATTTCATAGTATTTAATCAGTGATAAAGGATTATAAATATACTTTATTTTAATGAAAATAATAATAAGAACTCAGATAAACCGTATATTGCCGTAGTCGTGTGCTTATTTGTCACGTTGAATCAATGAAAGCAGTTGAATCTTCTGTATTTGGAGTTTCAGCGCAAAAGCGCTCTCTGGCCTTTGGATGGAGATTTACTGCTGATCACAGAACCGTGCTTCACTGAAAATATGCAGACAATCGCAAGCTTTCTGTCGCATCGAGATCTCGCTTCCATTTCGATTATCCTGTAACAGCACTACTAAAAGGTGCACTGACAAAATGTGTATGGTTTACAATGAACCAATTTTCACTCAGGAATTGCAAGAAAATTCACAAATACATGCAAAAAACATCAAACACGACGAAAGTGTCATCGTTAAGTCGGCAGACTGAAGAGTATTGTCTTGTAATACATACTCCATAATGTTTGTTTATTTTCTAAAAATCTATCCATCTGTCCACATCTCTCCACATGAAGGGATTGAATCAGACAAACAACAACCATATTGCTGAAATAAATATTCCCTCATTAGGGGTGGGCGATATGACCAAAATCGTATATCACGAAATGAGTAATTTGATATATATATATATATCCCAATACAGTTATTTTTGCTTTAAATAAAGACTTTATATCATCAAAAGTTTTGATGCCATAGAAACGTCAAAATTATTGTCTCCAGTGTCAATATCACAAAAAAATGAATAGAAGTACTAATACAAGCCCACTGAAGACAATTTAAAAAATCAGCGATTAAATAAGAATAAGAAACTAATTACAAGCAATTGGACAAAAAAACTACATTAGAACAAATGCTACATACATTGTATGAAGTAATCAAATGTATAAAAACACTGCATATTCTTCACTGTGGAAATGAAATATATATTTATTCTTATTAAAGTTACAAAAGTGATTTAGGCAAGAGCAGTGAGAGATTGTATCTCTTTTGTTGAGTGATTAACATGAATGACAGACTGCAGGAATATTAGACTGCTGTCACTTTAAGAGCTGCCCAGATTTAATATACTGCTACACATGTGTTTTCTTTCTCAGCTGTTTTCTTTCACTTAAGACCTAAATTACTGTGTTTACAAGGATACTTACAAAGACAGGCATTTTGACATATATAAGTGAGTATTTAACCATTCGAGGCATATAAAATGACAAAAATAACAAATATAGCGAAATTATTTATTTTTCACTGCTGATTGCATTTCAATGGCATAAAATAACTTGTTAAAAAATGCATGCAAATGATGTTTTCATGACAATGTAGCACAGCAATGTCACACAAGTGTGTAACCGCGATAGAGACCATAGTCTAAAATCTCTACCGGTTGACAAATTTCTACCAATTAATCATATCTACTAGTATATCACCCATGCCTAGCCCTCGTCATATAGCAGTACCGTCTTCCTCCATCTGCTGTTCTTGGAAAAAATGAAGTCCTCATCACTCCTTTAGCTGGTGCAGAAGAGCTGCATCTATGCATTACTAAACAACTTTTAATTTGGGCCCTGTCAGCCTAGACAATGATTCATGACCTCAAACAAAACTGACGCTGCTGTAGATCCAACACTTGGTCATTGGTTTACATCTTAGCAGGTCTAGAACGTTCAGTTATGCTGATACACAGTAGTTTATATCCCTTCCTTCCTGCTAGCATCGCTTATTCACAGTGTGTCCCTTGACGCACAATGTTAAATTGTTAACAGCTTTCAGAGCACCTGAGAACTCTTTCCTGAAGATGCTAAACTGAGAACAGGAGTGAAAAAAATTATGAATTTTGGTAATACAAACAGCCGCTTCTGAAAAAACCCACATATCCCACACGGCTTGAATTTACATCTACATCAACATCCGAAACTTTGTTTTAACAAAAAAGCTCATCTACTATGTGGGAAATACAATATTTTGTTAGTTACACATTCAATTTAACTTTTAAATGAATCGTTTTCTCCCGTTTGCTTTTTCCGTGACGAAATAACAGTTTTTATTTATTTTGAGTTTTGACCAAGTCCAAGTCTTTTTCTTTTTTTATTATTATTATTTTAGAAGCTTCGGTTACGAACGTGACAAAAAAGGACATTACTATGATGGGAAACTCCAACACAGAATAAAGACAATTAATATGTATTTTACAAATTGGACAAGACATTTTTCACACTTCCACATTTGGAAAGTGGCAGCTTCGAATAGTAGAGTAAAATAACGTCCACTATACTGATATAAAATTCATCACATATTTACACCACAGTTTACAATCATTAATCATTATCATTCATACAAACAGGTTCATTAATCATTATGATGAAACAAAAGAAAAATATTGTCATGTTATTACAACGCATATGTCATGATTTAAAGCCAGGGTAGATGATTTGGTTCAAAAACATTTTTTGTTATGCAGGTTGAATGTCTCTTCACATCCCGATAACAATCACTAAGTTATGTGGTCTAAATGTTTTTATATGTATTTATATAATCTCTGTGTAAGGCGTAGGACCATAAAATGTTCGACCAATCAGATTATTCGGTCCGAACATTACGATAGGCTGTTTTATCTGCCTGTCAACATATGTATTTGTATACCTCCAGCACCACTTTCGCTACAGACATGAGACTCCCATCGTGCATTCAGATGCTATCTGACAGCGTGCGTCAAACCTCCACCACTGGAGGTTTCAAAACCTTCAAACCTCTCATCGTGTCTCTAGCCTCCGTCGTTAATAACCATTATTGTCTCCTCTATGCCCCGCCTCGATTTTCACAAAGCCCATTGGTCTGAAAAGTGAGGTGTGCTTGATGGGCCACTATCCATGCGTTGTGATTGGCCGATACCTCAATCGTGTGACGAAATGTTTTACGTCTCGTCATACTGTGATGGAGTTTGAATCGCCAGTGGCAAATCCTTTAAATATGAAACGTACTTACAGGCTGTGAGTCAGAAGTAGTAGACTGTCCTTGCAAAGTTGGAATTGCCCCAACTTTATAGAAACAGACAGTAGGCTACTCTCCCAGGAAACAGTCCTCTTCCTCCATAAAATGCGCTGCACACAATCTATATTGGGGTTTAGAACTGTTCTGGAACATGTTGTATTTACAACTTAACCACTGATTTCTAGTTTTTGTCCTCTTTTGGAAGGCCAAACAAGTAGTTTTGCTTTCACAACGAAAAACACAGCACCTTCACGACATGACGGCGGCGGCAACAATACTACAGCGAAAATCAAAGTTATGCCTTCTTTCTTTGCGTGAACATTTGGGCGGCGTTATGCAAATCGGGGCGTGTTAGAATGAGACGTTTTAGGTAGGCATGGTTGACTTAACTTGTCTTAACTTTTATAAAGAATATCTCTTTGGATTTGAGACTTTAGTCTTTGCAACTTTACAGATCTTCTATATGCACCAAGAGCTTGTCACACTTACTCCAAAGAGAAAGGAAAAATTGAAATCGCATCATATGACCCCTTTAAATTGCAATAAAATTGGATGAGATTATACATCTAAATACAACATTAACTAGGAGCAAACACTACAAAACACTACAAATTAAACAATAATAATGTTAGCATTGCTATCATGCACTTACTATACTTTCCGATATAATCATCACATATTAGATCAAATTGAGGTTCTTCAAATAAAGTAATATTTTTCAGCCCAGAGTCAATTATTCAAAAATAACTGGTTTTATCATCTAAAACATGTCATATCCCCAAGGTCTGAATGCAGTGACTGGATAGCATTATATTGTAGACACGATTGGAGAGTAATCATAATAAACATTGCGCAATAATAAAAACTAACATTAAATCAAAAAATGTAAATGGTGTATATATATATTCCAAGTAGGGATGCACCGATATGATTTTTTTGGCCAATACCGATTTTTGGCCAAAATTTGGCTTAAAATAGTTATTTTAACAAACAACTATTCGAGGTTCGTGACATATCCTCGGATAAACTCTAACGCCGGTGCATTTCCATTGTGACTTATCTATGATGACTTTACAGCTGAGAGCGGGCATTTCACTCATTGGATGGGTCAGCGTGTCACGTTAGCATATGGCCGTACTGTGCCGTCTGACAAACTATATTTTGTACAGATTTTATTTTGTTTTGGCAAGTATTTAACAATTTTGCCCAGAGAAAAAACGTTGGATTATGCAATCTCCATGCAGTTAATTAATAAACCATCACTATCAGCACTTTTCATGCTATTTCCGATATGCCAATGGCTTTAAAATCATCAAAAATCATAAATATCAAAAATCATACACTGAACAAAATTACAAACGCAACACTTTTGTTTTTGCCCCCATTTGTCATGAGCTGAACTCAAAGATCTAAAACTTTTTCTATGTACACAAAAGGCCTATTTTTCTCAAATATTGTTCACAAATCTGTCAAAATCTGTGTTAGTGAGCACTTCTCCTTTGCCGAGATAATCCATCCACCTCACAGGTGTGGCATATCAAGATGCTGGTTAGACAGCATGATTATTGCACAAGTGTGCCTTAGGCTGGCCACAGTAAAAGGCCACTCTAAATTGTGCAGTTTTATCACACAGCACAATGCCACAGATGTCGCAAGTTTTGAGGGAGCGTGCAATTGGCATGCTGACTGCAGGAATGTCTCCCAGAGGTGTTGCCCGTGAATTGAATGTTTATCAACAATTTTAGTCGTTTCTAGGCATAAGGCATAGCTAGGCGGTCGCCTAGGGCGCCACCGGCTGAAGAGGCGCCAATGAGTGCACATACTGGCACTTTTAGCAGGGTTGTGATAAAGAGTGGCATGGTCACCCTGAAATATGACTTCCGCCCCCACTGGATACCCCAACATTTTTGGGCTAGAGTACTGTCAATCTGACATGCCTGTATTCCATTGGATCAGAGCACTGTCAATTGCTGCCTGATTGATATCTAAATCCAAAAATGCAAAGTTTGCATTTGGAGTGCTCAACAACGTCATTAGATCAGTGGGCTCTGTCAGTGCTTTGGCAAGTTAACACTTTTTTTTTGCCATGCAATAAAGCTAATTTCAAAGGCCAATTTAAAATATTGGTAAAGTAAAAAGTGCACAAAATCAGTAATTTGTTTAGGCAGTATTTGTGGCACTTTTGTCCAAATAATTGTGGCAGATTTGTCCAAAAGGTGTGCGTTTTTTGCTCCAATGCATTGTTAAAGGATCAGCGTTTCATGTAATATTCCCATGTAAACTTTAACATCCAATTAAAAAATGTTTGTATAGTAAAATTCGCTAATTCACGATATCAATACATCCTTTATTAGACCGCTTTGTTGAGTTAAATGCATCCTTACTGAGGTGTCGAAATGCTGAATCAATTCATTCACTTCCAGCAGCGCTTAATGGTAGCAGCGTCATAGAGGGCAGAGCGTCAGGTTATTTAAAGGGGACGTTAACGCATTAACGAGTAGCAAATGATTAAATAGCTGCACTGGTTACTTTTATGCCACTGATAAAGATTTTATATGTAGTTTAACAAAGGGGTTTTATAGGTTTGACAGAAATAATAATGCAATAACTGACACTTTAAATCAATGTGTCAAGAAACAACACAAAAAAAATTAATAAAAAACAGATAAAGACAAAAAAGTAGCCATTGATAATATCTAAACAGTATGTAGTAGTATAGTATCCAAATGAAAATGTAATAAAATTTATTTATGTGTAAATTATTGCAATGTCTTAGCCACTAGGGATTGTTACATAAGGCTATACAGGCATCTAGCGGCAACACAATGATATTACAGATACTACATTGTGCAAAATGTTTATCTTAACAGCCAATTTACAAATAATGCATTCAGATTTATGGAACTCAATGCACTGAATCCCCACAAATTAGTGTCGTTACTATGACAACCCATTTGAATGTTAACAGCAACTGGTGTCTGCAAATAATTTAGAATAATAAATTCTCGAGGGGGTGCAATAGGATTTCGCCTAGGGCGTCAAATTGGCTAGAAACAGCCCATGAGCCATCTCCAAAGGCGTTTCAGAGAATTTGGCCAATTCAACCGGCCTCACAACCGCAGACCATTTGTAACCACACCAGCCCAGGACCTCCTCATCCTGCATCTTCACCTCCAAGATCGTCTGAGACCAGCCACCCGGACAGCTGCTGTAACAATCGGTTTGCATAGCCAAAGAATTTCTGCACAAACTGTCAAAAACGTCTCAGGGAAGCTCATCTGCATACTCGTCGTCCTCATCGATGTCTCGACCTGACTGCAGTTCGTCGTCGTCGTAACCGACTTGAGTGGGCAAATGCTAATATTCGATGGGGTCTGGCACTTTGGAGAGGTGTTCTCTTCATGGATGAATCCTGGTTTTCACTGTACAGGGCAGATGGCAGACAGCGTGTATGGCGTCGTGTGGGTGAGTGGTTTGCTGATGTCAACGTTGTGGATCGAGTGGCCCATGGTGGCGGTGGGGTTATGGTATGGGCAGGCATATGTTATGGACAACGAACACAGGTGCATTTTAATTAATGGCATTTTGAATGCACAGAGATACCGTGACGAGATCCTGAGGCCCATTGTTGTGCCATTCATCCACGACCATCAGCTCATGTTGCAGCATGATAATGCACGGCCCCATGTTGCAAGGATCTGTACACAATTCACAATACACAAGTCCTACAAAGCCTTTATCCGAACAACATGTCATCTGAGCAAGTAAGTAGCATCTCCCCATATTTGACTGGAGCATGGTGCTACATGACTACTTTTTACAATACTTGGGTTTTGAGAGAAGAAACAACCCTGTCAAAGAGGACATATGAAACATCTAAGGTATAGGGAACTCAAAGCAGAGCAGCATTCCAAGGATTTCTATGACTCAGGACAGCAAACGTTCTGCAAGTTCTGTCAAAACACAGTTAACTGGACTCAAAAATTCACCTTTAGGAGAACTAGATGCTAAGAGTTTCTCTTAAGAGAGTACAAGCACATTGTCAGAAGTAACGTGCAAGTCTGACATTACTCTCAAAAAAGAACAAGTTAAGCCCAGGATACACAAAGTCTACTTCAAGAACTAGTGGCAACAAAAGCCAACCACGTTTTCGCCTCGCATCGGCTGCACCTGGACTTTTTAGGAGAAACCAAAACAAGGATATATGAGATATATGCAGATTTATGAAATGTAAACAAAACAGCACTTTACATATGTTGACTTGGATATATATCTGAGCTGGAAAACAGCTCTATTCATCAAGCAGTTTCATGTACCTTGACCTTACCAAAGCATTCGATACTAAGGCTGATATGACCTAAAATCTAAATCTTTATTATTAATATTATTATCATTTTTTGTTGTTGTTGTTCTTTTGACCAGTTGTTGTTTTTTTTCTAATGAAAGAGTGCATGTCTTATCTTTGTGATTTTAAAATAATTGAAGGAAACAAACTATTTTTGAATATTTAAACCCAAATCAAAAAGCACCAATTGCTTGAAATGAAAACTTGTGAAATGTAGAAAATAAGTATCTATTGTGAATAAATATTATGTTAAATAATGCAATGTGAAAAGTAGAAAATAACAACAAACAACAAAATAATAACAAACATTCAGTAGACTGTGCAGAGTCTGGAGCAAGAAGCACCTGAAGGAAAGATCTGTGTGTATAGATCCATAGACTGACCACCCTCCTGTGGGTATATGGTCACCACCTGCAACTTATTGAGCACTTCCCCAGGCGCCTCCCTACATTACAGTGTTGGGAGTAATGCATTACAAGTAGCGTGAGTTACATAATCGGATTACTTTTTTAAAGAAACTAGTAAAGTAACATATTACTTTAATTTACAAGGAAATATGGGAGTTTCTTTTTTGACATCACAATTAAAACCTCCAATTTTACTTTGTTTCCCCATGTATTACTGACACTCTCCTGTCCCCTCGGTTGAATAACAGAGTAAAGTGGCGAGTCGTTTTGTGCACGGGGGGGGGGGGGGGGGGGGGGGGGGGGGGGGGGGGGGGGGGGGGGGGGGGGGGGGGGGGGGGGGGGGGGGGGGGGGGGGGGGGGGGGGGGGGGGGGGGGGGGGGGGGGGGGGGGGGGGGGGGGGGGGGGGGGGGGGGGGGGGGGGGGGGGGGGGGGGGGGGGGGGGGGGGGGGGGGGGGGGGGGGGGGGGGGGGGGGGGGGGGGGGGGGGGGGGGGGGGCTGTGTTAACAGGCTGTTACTGTATTCTAGACTTATCAAATACCGGCCCGCCCGTCTGGTTTGCCCCGGCTCCAAAACAATTAGACCGGTTTCAAGCGATGTAAAATAGTTCGGTTTTGTATGTAAGGCAAAGTGTGATATTTCGTTTGTTTTGTTGTTTAAGGTAATTGGAAAAAAAAATATGGGTTGACGAGCTAATCGCGTTTGGCTCGTACTGTATCGCGTACCGTGCCTCTGTGTTTGTGGCTTTGCTTTGCCATTTTGTTGATAACAGGAAGTGTGTCCAGCTGGATTCAATTTGAGTTTTGTGAAACAAAAAAACAGGAAAAAAACTATAAAAAAAATTAAGCGTAGTTTACCACAGAAACGGTCGCTACTGCGGTCGTGTGAAGACTGAAGAGTGTAAAGACCATCGACTCTACCGTGCGACTCCACCGGCAAGGGACATAAGTAGGCTATAGCTTTTTATTTCTCCTCTTTCCTACTACTTGTTTGACTTTTTCAGTTTTTTATAACCATTTCTTATTATGTGTAAGTTGTTAAGTTGTTGTTTTTTAGCATGTAAGTGTTATTTGTTAGGATTACTGATAAACTACTGTAGTTTGATTTTTATTAGTTATCTATTTTAGTTTTAGTTCCAATTGTAGTAATGTTGTCATTTTATTAGATTTTTTATTTTTTTCTGTTATCATGTCTGATAGGTCCCTTTCTGGGAACTTCGAACTGCGTCCTCTAGGAGTCACTATGGGGAACGGTTCGTCATGACCCATTGTCTGAAGCATACATTGAAAAAACACCAACTTGTTTGGCCGGTGACAGCCATGACTTCACTACCGGTGCGACTATAGTATAATTAGGCGCCGGGAGCACACATCATTCTCATCGTTTTGTTTGAAGCGTGCATTTCTGTGGTAAGAGCGATCTCTATTCATCTAATTATGGCGAGCACTGGCAAAGTGTTTAAGGATGTGTGCATCAGTGTTGATGTTGTTTGACATCTGATGACACACACAATCTATGAGTTATTTGTTTGGGCGAAGAGCACACAAGCACACGGTGTCCTCGAGGGGGCAATCTGCGTGCACTTCGAGCGTTTTCCCATGGGAAAAGCGCCGTCTGTTTGTCTCGTTTTTCGATGCAAGAGGGGCAGCCCATCTGCTCCCGCTATTCCAGACCTGCCACTGCTGAGGCACAGAGGGACTTAGCTCTGGGATCGCAGGTGGATCTGGCCATGAGTTTTGAATGGGGTTTCCCTTTCGCGTTGTCGGCTATGCACGAGAGGGAGCCGCTTGAATGGATGATGGATGGATTGTGTGGTTATTTCTTAACATTATCTGATCCAGCGGTTAGTGCTCTGCTGGGTTCTGCCCAGGAAAAGCAGGAGATGTCTGATGGGGGCGAAGAAGTTGAGACTGAGCCCTCCCAATCATCCTGCCCTGCGTATTATGAGCTTTTGGAAATTATGGATCGCATCACAGCGAGGCTTTACTTGCCGTGAAGCGGTTGAAGAAAGTGACGTCGCGAAGTATCTCGATGAACGTTATTTTCTGGCCATAACCCTCCAGCTCAGGTGAGCCTTCCGTTTCTTCCTGATTTGCATACTGAGATCGAGAAGGAATGGAATAGGCCGTTTTCCTCACGCATCCATCGTTCCAGCATACCAGTTATGCCAGCATCGAGGCGATGCGCGAAAGCGGTTATGAGAAGATGCCTCTATAGAGAGACGCTGGCCAGCTATTGCTCTATGGGTGAGATGTCCTCTAAGACTCCCCTCCTTGACATCTCGCTCGGATGCCAGGGCATACGCAGCAGCAGCTGGTCTGGCTGTTGCTTCATTGCACATGATGGTGATGCTTCAGGCTGACCTGCTGAAAGACCGGGGTAGCGGCCTTCATGAAGTCCGGGTCTGAGCCTGAACAAACCCAGGGGTCCTAGCCCGTCTTGGTTTGAGGATTAGAGACTGGCTCAGAAGGCTAGTGTCATGGCTCGCGCTACTCCCCCGCCCGCGGGTAGGGGTAGGAAGAATCGCGGGTCAAAGGAAGGTAAGTAAAAGACCTAAGGGATGTCATCCAGACAGGGCGTCAGCGCTTTTGTCCGGATCAGAGTGATACCTCAGTATCTACTAATTTCCTTCGGGGGTAATGGTCCAGACGGTAAGAAACCGGGGTTCGGCTCATACTTCCTGGATCATGCGGCCATATCACAGGCTTCTGCGGGAGCCTTCTTGATCATCAGGCCCGCGGCATGGCACTGCAAAAATTTCCTGGTCGTCCGGGCTGGGGTTACGCTTTCATTCTACCCTGACTGGTCTACCGTATCCGGGTCGCCCTGAGGGGTTTCCCAATCACAGATAGCCCCTCGTTTTTTTTTTTTTTTTTTTTTTTTTTTTGTTTTTTTTTTTTTTTTTTTTTTTTTTTGTTTTTTTTTTTTGTTGTTTTTTTTGTTTTTTTTTTTGGTTTTGTTTTTTTTTTGTTTGTTTTTTTTTTTTTTTTTTTTTTTTGTTTTTTGTTTTTTTTGCTGAGGCAGCGAGCGGGAGGTATAGGTGCATACGAGCACCTTCCTTGTTAAAGCTTGTCTTTGGCAGTGCTGTAAACAGATGCTTGGAAAACTCTAAAATCCAAATACTATGGTAAGTGCGCACGTTAAGCTTTGCGCACTTTTCTATAAATCCACATAGCTGGTAAGTGTGCACGTTATGCTTTGCCCACGTTCTAAAATCCACATAAGTGGTAAGTGTGCACGTTATGCTTTGCCACTTTTCTGAAATCCTGTATGGTAAGGGTTATGCATTTTTGATCTTGTTCCCTTTTTCTGAGTTGGTTAGACACCGGTTCCTTGGGCTCCACTCAACTAATGTGTCTCTGTTGACACAGTCTGGAAGCATCTCTCCCCTCTCCATTGAGGGTTATTGTGAGTATGGTGCTTTCTTTCGAGCGTTAATCCTCTCTGAGGAGTTGGATTCCTCGCTCCATGGGCTGTCCTCGTGGTAGTATTGAGCAATGCTCCCCTTTATCAAAGGGTTACCTGGAATGAGCAGCGTTATTCCTCTGAATTCGGAGTTCTCCTCTCACATGAGAAGTTTGAGTTCTCTGTTTCTCCAAAGCACCTGGAACCAGCAGCATCAGGTGAATTAGGCACTTCCTCTGCCTCCCTGATGCGCTGAATGTTTGGCTAGATTGCAGTATGCTTAACCCTCTGATTTTACAATCATGCTGCAATCATGCTCGTTGAGAGCTGGGTTTGTGCTCCATCAGCAAGGTAAACTACTGCTAGTCGTTCCAGCATTGGAACATGCTGTATGTCGAGCCCCCTTCTCGACTGAGAACTAGGTGTGTTGCTCCCACAGCTAAGTAAACAATTGCTAGCTGTTCCAGCTTTGGAACATGCTGTAGGTTGAGCTCCCTCTCGATTGAGAGCTGGATGTTTGCTCCCTCAGCTACAGATTTACTACTAGCCACTCTAGCATTATAGCTGTAGATATAGTGTCTGGGGATATGCTATTTTTATCTATAGGCTGCCTTTTTTCAGGGTGCCACGAGAACCCCTAGAACGGTATTTCTGAAATCCACACAGCTGGTAAGTGTGCACGTTATGCTTTGCCCACTTTCTAAATTCCACATAGCTGGTAAGTGTGCACATTAGGCTTTGCCCACTTTTCTAAAATCCACATTAGTGGTAAGTGTGCACGTTATGCTTTTGCCCACTTTTCTAAAATCCTGTATGGTAAGAGCTACGCGCAAGACTTCGTGCTCTTTTTGATTGGTTTAAAACCCCGGTTCTGCCTTGGGCACCACTCCTCCTATGTATCCTCTGGATACCTACTTAACAGGGTGTTGCTACTAGGGGTCTGTTGAGACAGTTCCTTCAGCACATACAAAGAGAAACTTGCGGTAGCCCCTGTGTGACAGGCCAATACTAGTATGATTCTAGGCTCTTGGTCGTATTCCCTTAAAGGAATTTATTTCTGATTCCAAGTCTTGAGCTCTACCCCAGGCCCAGGAGTCTGCACCTAACAGTTAAGTATTTTGGGGTATGTAGCCTAGGCTTTTGGCCATAGGGAATAATGTCACTGACAGCCCAGGGGCAACTCCCATGGCAATATAATAGAGTTGGTACTTAGTGCTCGCCATAGTTCTGGCATGCACTCCCCTCAGCATAGTGGCGTGGGTATACCATTCCCCATAGCGACCCCTAGAGAACGCAGTTTGAAGTTCCCATGAAAGGGAACGTCTCAGGTTACTTATGTAACCATGGTTCCCTGAGTAGGGAACGAGACACTGCATCCTCTGGGTTTTCTTGCCATGCTGCGGACGCAAGCTTCAGACGAAGAGGTGAATGATGTGTAGCTCCCGGCGCCTATTTTATACTATAGTCGCACCGGTAGTGACATCATGGCTGTCGCCGCCCGGCCAATGAGTGTGTTTTTTTCATGTATGCTTAAAAAGAAACAAAAAAAAAAAAAAAAAAAAGGGGAAAAAAAAAAAAAAAAAAAAAAAAGGGAAAAAAAAAAAAAAAAAAAAAAAAAAAAAAAAAAAAAAAAAAAAAAAAAAAAAAAAAAAGAAAAAAAAAAAAAAAAAAAAAAAAAAAAAAGAAAAAAAAAAAGGGAAAGACACGTCCACGAGGCATTCCATAGTGACCCCTAGGGGACGCAGTGTCTCGTTCCCTACTCAGGACGTTACATAAGTAAACCTGACATGTTTTTTATTAAGTTTTTTGTTTTATTTAATTTGAGTTATTTCGGTACTTCAACATACAAAATGGAAATGAAAATATATATATATATTTAATGTATTTATATACATGTACATGTATATGTATATGTGTATATATATACATGTATATGTATATGTGTGTGGCTGTACATACACATACAGTGGGGGAAAAAAGTATTTAGTCAGCCTCCAATTGTGCAAGTTCTCCCACTTAAAACGATGAGAGGGCCTTTAATTTTCATCATAGGTATACCTCAAATATGATAGACAAAATGAGAAAAAAAATCCAGACAATCACATTGTAGGATTTTTAAAGAAAATAAGTCTTTAAGGTGGAAAATAAGTATTTGGTCAATAAAAAAAATTCATCTCAATACTTTGTTATATACCCTTTGTTGGCAATGACAGAGGTCAAACGTTTTCTTCACAAGGTTTTCACACACTGTTTCTGGTATTTTGGCCCATTCCTCCATGATCTCCTCTAGAGCAGTAATGTTTTTTGGGCTGTCGCTGGGCAACACGGATTTTCAACTCCCTCCCTCCAAAGATTTTCTATGGGGTTGAGATCTGGAGACTGGCTAGGCCACTCCAGTACCTTGAAATGCTTCTTACGAAGCCATTCCTTCTTTGCCCGGGTGGTGTGTTTGGGATCATTTTCATGCTGAAAGACCCAGCCACATTTTCATCTTCAATGCCCTTGCTGATGGTAGGAGGTTTTCACTCAAAATCTCACGGTACATGGCTCCATTCATTCTTTCGTTTATACGGATCAGTTGTTCTGGTCCCTTTGCAGAAAAACAGTCCCAATGCATGATGTTTCCACCCCCATGCTTCTCAGTAGTTATGGTGTTCTTTGGATGCAACTCAGCTTTCTTTCTCCTCCAAACACGACAAGTTTGAGTTTTTACCAAAAAGTTCTATTTGGTTTCATCTGACCATATGACATTCTCCCAATCCTCTTCTGTATCATCCAAATGCTCTCTATCAAACTTCAGACAGGCCTGGACATGTACTAGCTTAAGCAGGGGGACACGTCTGGCACTGCAGGATTTGAGTCCTGGTGGCGCAGTGTGTTACTGATGGTAGTCTTTGTTAATTTGGTCCCAGCTCTCTGCAGGTCATTCACTAGGTCCCCTTGTGTGGTTCTGGGATTTTTGCTCACATTTCTTGTGATCATTTTGACCCCACGGTTGATTTGCGTGGAGCCCCATCTCGATGGATATTATCAGTGGTCTTGTATGTCTTCCATTTTCTAATAATTGTTCCCACAGTTGATTTCTTCACACCAATCTGCTTACCTATTGCAGATTCAGTCTACCCAGCCTGGTGCAGGTCTACAATTTAATTTCTGGTGTCCTTTGACAGCTCTTTAATCTTGGCCATGGTGGAGTTTGGAGTGAACTTTGAGGTTGTGGACATGTGTCTTATACTGATAACAAGTTTCAAACAGAATGCCATTAATACAGGTAACCATTTAGGACCGATGATGCCTCTTAAAGAAATAGTTCATTCTGTATGCCAGAAATCTTGCTGTGTTTGGTAGGTACCAATACTTATTTTTCTGAGGAATTAGGCCATTATTCTTTAAAATCTACAGGTGTATTGATTTTCGATTTTTTTTTCGCATTTGTGTCTCTCATATTGGAGGTATATCCTATGATTCATTACAGGCCTCTCTCATCTTTTTAAGTTGGAGAACTTGCACAATTGGTGGCTGACTAATACTTTTTTGCCCCACTGTATGTAGTTGTTTTTTGGTGTTTGGCTTAGCGTTATGTTAGAATCATTATTCTTTTGTTAGAATCATTATTCTTTTGTTCTTTTCATATTTTGAATTGTTTTTAGCTTTATTATTTTTTTGTTTTCATTTACATGTTTTAGTTTTGATTTGTTGTATGCATTTGTCATTTTTATTTAATTTATTTTCTTAAATGTGTATACATAGTATTTATAGAGTTTTAGCTTTCAGTTTTAATTACTTTTTCTTATTTGCAAGTCGCTTTGGATAAAAGCGTCTGCTACATGCATAAAATAAAGTAAGTACAACCGTTGGAGCATTTTTTGGTCGAATTACATTTTTTTTTTTTTTTAAAGTAACGACCAAGCGGCCAGCGCAGACAGTGAGTTGATCATAGCCTATTGTTTGATCAATTTAGCCTTCTCAAATCATCACAACCTAAAATAAAATATATAAAACAGTTCAAGCATATCACAAATGTTTAAGCGTTTAACCTATAGATAAATGTTGCGCGTAACCAATATTTGTGCTGAGAGGAGCTAAAGCGCGCTTTGCAGGACATGTAGTCGCCAGCGCGATCACTTGCATTTTTTTTTTCAGTGGATACACCATAATTTTTGCTCATAAAGTTAAGAGTAATACATCATTCTAAACTGTAGGGTCTAGTTTTATTTGTGTGCACTTACAATATCAACAAAATGTTGTGCTTTATAAAATAAAGAAAACAAACCGGATGCGCTTTCTGCCGTCTCGGTCTTGAATAGGAGCGCCAACAACTGAACTGAAAATTCCCAGTACATGCTTCACAGACATGATCAATATATCTATAGAAAGCTTTAAATTACTACTTAGCAAAATAAAACAAATCAAAAACAAAAACTCTTTCATTATAATCATAATCCTTAAAGATGCACTTCTCTCTAAAGGCGCGTCTGATGGCGAGTCAGGATCGGCAACTTCATCCTTGTGACACCAACTCAGAAAACACTAGTTTATTAGTAAATAACTCAAATATCTCCTTACTGTTTTCACCTGTCACATTCAAGGTAATTACTTTTGCCGGTGCTTTGCAGCAAACCTAAGCCTATTGCATGCATTTGAACGCAGAACTCTTCAGCTGCGCTGACTGCACGCATGCTGCTGCTGGACACTAAACACCGTCGAGCTGCTCTTGACAGTCTCGGTAGCACGGTTTCGTGTTGTTTCCACCAGCGCGGCAAAACAAAATTGTTCATCACTAATTGATGAATGTCTAAAACATATAAATATAAGGAGAAGCCTAAAACAGGCCCGACCGCATCTGAACTATGACGTGAAAATTGGCCCAAAACCCGGCCCGAGGGCATAAAAGGCCCGGCGACATGCTGGCTGTAGTTCAGGCAAAGCAAACACCCATACGATGCATCCAATCATCCTTTAATTGCAGAAATGTGGCAAAACATCTTTGGAGAGAACCTCAGATTATTAAATTTGAACGTGCTTTCCATATTTGGATCAACATAGGCTACATTTGTGAACGCACATTTTCTGCAATGTCGCGCGTCATCACGCTATCGCGTGCGCGCTTACAGACTGCAACTACTATCACAACTTCAGTGTGCTGTTACTACCTTTCGATCCGAATTTCACAACATTTGGTCAGCCCCGACGCATCAGGTGTTTTTAATTAAGGTTAGTCTAATATTTATTTATTCATGATGTAACTCGAGTAGATAGCTAATCTTAGGCTATAATAGGCTATATAAATCTGCCGTTTGTTGTATTGCTGACATAATATGTAAATGATATGTGTGCGACCCGTGAGACTTGCACTTGGACCATAGTGCGGCCCAGTGGAAAAAAAGGTTGAGAACCCCTGCTTTAGATGAACACAGCATTTGTGTTCCCTTTTTTTTTTTTTTTTTGGATGGTTAAAAGTTTGAAATAATCTCTTGCATTCTCTTGCGTCTGCAATCCAAGTGCAGACAAGCTGAAGGTTTTTTTGCGAGGTGTTTCTAAAAATTAAACATTGTCCTTCACCTAGAATTCCTTCACGTCCTTTCCTAATCGCTTCCTTCCTTTTTCATTTCGCTTTTGGTGTGAAAGAGCTTATTGCCAAAAAATTGAACTTTTTTATTTTGAAAACAAACAAGCAAACCCAGCCCAGAAGAGGAAAAAGTAACAGAAAAGTAACATAACACATTACTTTCCATAAAAAGTGACTAAGTAACGCAATTAGTCATTTTTAGGGAGTAACGCAATATTGTAATGCATTACTTTTAAAAGTAACTTACAAAGCCCCCAATACTTACTGGAATGATTTAATTACTAACACTGTTGTCTTTGAATAGGCAGAGCGCCGAGCATCAAGGCCATGCTGTTCAAAACGCAGCTGCACTGGGCAGACCACGTCTTCAAGATGGAGAATCATCACCTACCCAAGACTGTGCTGCAAGCTGCACTCGCCCTTGGCCATCACGACAGAGGAGCACCGAAGAAGAGGTTTCAGGACTCTACAGCAAGACCTACTGACAGGTTATGGTTAGGGTCTACTCCAGTCTCTGATCGCGAATTCTGGAGACACCGTTCACCAGGATGTCAATTGCTTTGAGAAAGCATGCAGGGCTGGTCTCGAAGACAAAAGGAGATGGAGGAATAATATGACATTGCAGCATATAAAACAAAATACTAAAAGAAAAAAGAATGCTTATCAATGCTTCTGATTTCCTATTTTTTTGTGAAGGAATATGCTTGAATACCGAATGGAAGGTGACACTAGCTATGTTTCCATCCAAAGATTCGAATTAAATTTATGCGAAAAACTGGAATATCACATAAAAGATTTGCGAATAAAGCACCGTTTCCATACAAGGACTCCAAGAGAACTAAAGCGTCACTTCCTGGTAAACTGGCACTAAATATCACTAAGAAAACTAGGAGAAGCCACTGAATCCAAAATTACCAAATTTTGCTATAAGTTTGATCGCAACATATAATGACATTAACTAACTGCTTGATTTGTACCGTACCTTTCTGCCATATGGACCTCAACTTGAGATAGTCACCACTGATAAGCTATTAGAAACTGAAGAAACTTAATTCTCTGTATAGTTGCTTTGCAACGATTTGCATCGTGAAAAGCTCTATACAAATAAGCTTGAATTGAAATGAATTGCATTGAATATAATTATTATGATAAATTAGTGAGCAGATGAAACACAATAAATGCAGTCATTGCTTTCGCGGTTAATGCTGCTTTTTGGGAACGCAGTCGTGTAATAATTATACAGAAATACTTTGACGACATACTTTGCTCAGGCATTTCAGAATGACTAAAACAACATTTCAGATGCTGTGCAAATAGATCGGTCAGCTGCTAGTCAGGTTATCCTGTCTCATAGCGTAAAGTCACATGACTTTTTTGATGCGCATTAAGGAATTTATTCTGTAAAAGTGTTTCCATCATAGTTTATGCGTATTTTTTCTTATTGGATAAAAAGTTTATCCTACTCAAATATGAGTTTTTTATGCGCATTTTTAAAATGTGCATCTTGGCGTTTCCATTAGGGGTTTACCATATCATACTGTCCACACTAATACCGGTATAAATTTTTACATGATAAAAAAAGTGTCATATCGCGATAATCACCGTGATATATCGACGCAAGACTTATGGCTCATTTACTTTCCCTTGCTCTGCACAACAACAGCCAAACACAAAACCCAATAGGTTGTGTTCGATTGAGCAGGCGCTGCGCAGATCCTATCGTTATGACATCAAAGTATCTCTAGAGCGGTTCTAAAAAATATTTAAGCCACCTCTTACGTCAAAAAATAGGGCGATCACCTATCTTTATCGAAGCAGCGTGGAAGCGCTTCGAAAACATGCTGTCGTCACGGTTGGTGTAAACACAAGCAATTGACTATAGGACCTAACATTCCGCATACCGTGCAATGTAAAATACGGCAGTCACTCTTGCGGTATGTTGACGTCATACACCGATCGGTTTGCTTCAAGTCGAACACACAGCTTATGACATCGATGACAGTAGTTCACTGGAAAAGGATGAAAAATGCCCTTCATTTTGTTTGCACTAATAAATACTGCTGCCTGCCAGCTGCAATCACCAATAAAAAGTTGTTCCATATTTTTTTCTATATCGCCATAAATATCATTATCGCAAATATTCCTGAAATATCCGTGCTAGCATTTAGAGCTATCTCGCCCACCCTCTATTTCCATCCAGCGTTTTTAAAGCAACTCATTCCCAAATTCGCATAAAAATAGGTGGAATGGAAACAAGCTACTGTGGTGACATAGGGAGGTGATTCCCGTTACAGTATTGAGTCTGTCTCAGTTTTGTTTTGTTTCTTCATGTCATTCCAAACAGACTGGATGATGATGAGATCAGATCTCTGTGTGGAGCACTGGCTGTGGCTCAGAAATCTCACTGGGTTATTACAATTAATGGCAAAATGAAAACTGATATTTCCTACTGACACACTACAGCAAAAGATAGAAATAACTGACTAAAAACCATTTTTAAGCTGGTGAAAATACCAGTGTTCTAGTAATTTTGGCCACCACTGTACGTTTTAAACATTAAACGATCAACATTTGAAAAGTCTGTGTCCAATAAAAGTCCATCGCTAGTGTAAACAAGTGCAGTGTGTATGAAGCACATCACAAAGATAGCCTTAAAACAACTGCTTCCATGGGTCACTTGACCCTATTGTGAATTTGAGTGGGGAAATTACTGAATTTGCTAAAAAAAAAAAAATCATAAATGTGACATCACCTTAAAAGATGAAAACTAATCAGCATCACACCTTGCATAGAAATAAAACACACAGAGAGACACAAGCAATCTAAACTTAGATCAAACGTGTTATAACAATGTGGGAAATGCTCTTCTTTCCTTTAAACTGTCTTCAACCTTATTACACAAAGCTTTAGTTTGGTTAGAGGAAGTGTTTTTTGAAGGAAATATGAGTTGCACTTGCCTGTGCCAAACTCTTTGCAATTATCCTAAGGTATCATGGGTGTTTGTTCGGGGCATTTCTAGGTTGTTGCTTACTGGCCCAAGTCAAAAGATTCCACCTACAATTATGATATTCTGGTGTCTATCACTTGGGATTTTTCCTTCACTATGAGATTTTATGCTTTATCATCCATAATATGAAATGTTGAGTATTAGTATTTGAACCCCCGCCTCAACAATCCATACAATTTAAATCATCATTCATGTAGCTCAAACGGTGCAGAATTGTATGCACCAAAGCAGTTATTAATTGTATGGAGGTTTTTCCAAAACCCCCAAGTATGAGCAATATTAATAGTAATGCTTGCCTTAGCAAACACCACTAATTATTCTTAAAATACTCTTGGTCTCTATTGATTAAGCTCTCAAAAAGTAGATAAAACAGCTAGTTTGGTTTATTCTATCCTTTGGGAAAAACTAAACAGAGAAGCCACACAAATAGCAAAACAGCAAGCATAAATACTGTGTAATGACATACCCAAATACGACATGACAAAAATATCCTGTTTGCATGACATATGCATGAATGTGTGGGAAATACTCAGGTCGGGTTATTCACTGTTAAGGTTTGAGGAGAGATAAAGCCCTCTGGCTGTGTCCATCCCAGCCAGGACAGCATCTCTCCTGCTGGCGTATCTTAGCCTGAGATCCATGCGCTGCCCCGAGGGAACGGCTGTGACATATCTCCAGCACAACATCTCTCTGACTGCCATCAGTGTAATGCGATACCAGTCAGAAGCCACTAATGGACTGGGGGTTCATGAGGCCCAGCTAAGATAAATGATGAAGGACCAACTGGTACACACAGACTCTGTTGCTAAACCTAGAAAGCCGCCTTCCTGTCTACGACTGGACTGGAACACTCTTCATAAACAGAGACTCTTTATAGGAACTCAAATAGTGTTCCTCACACAAAGCATCCTTTAGACACTATTGATTACAATAGTTACTAAGCTAATCGGTTAAAGTCATCATGAAATGGAAATTCAGATTATATTCTAAATGCATCGTATTGTATGATTTATATTATATGATTTATGTATACCAGACTTCTCCAAACATTTATTCTGCGTAAACCCTGTTCCTTTCTTACAATCAACTGCAAGCTCAGATTCAGATCTGCCTCCATACAATTAACAATCAATTCGCGAACCCACTCCCCCACCTACAGTTTTTCTTTTCCGATAATCGGTTTCACTCGGATGCACGTTTATGTATTTTAACAATATTTTTTTTCAGATAAACAGCATTTCTCTTGCTCAGTTGCCATCTTTGATGTTTGTCATGGGATTTTTCCACCAAAACCAGTTAAGCGCAAGCCCCGCCCACAGCCAAATTCATTGGTTAACTTAATCATGCAGTCATGCCTGTCAGAAGCAGATTAGACTTTGAAAAAATGGTCGGATCTGATCGCGGCAAACAGCAATGCTACCTATAGCATCAGGATGCGCTGCTGATGCTATGCTAAGGTTATGGTTAGGGTTACAGATTAGTCTTTCCGTTAGTTTTTCAGAAATTCTGAGAAGCAAAAGAACCAAGCTGCAAATGAACACAGTGTAAACCACCAAAATAAAAACTAGATGGTTTAACTGTTTAAAAATGAAGACATTAACACATTTATATTAGTAATTTTAAGTGATTTTAAAGTTCTACTATAAAAATCTCATTTGTATTATTTTTATTCAATATTAATATGTAACAGTCAAATTGAACAACTCAAAAACAATGGAAATGTAACCTATGAAAACTAACATGGAAAGTGTTCACTTTATGGTCACTAAAAGTGTTTTAAGTTGGTTCTTCTAAAATGTATACCATGGAAAAACAGTATGTCCTGCTATAGACAGGTTCTAAGAGCTGCCAGGGCCGAGCATATCCACAAACTCATAGAAAATAACCAAAACAATCCAAGGTTTTTATTTATTACAGTGGCTAGATTAACAAATAAACAGACGCCACCCGATCTAAATA
Source organism: Sinocyclocheilus anophthalmus (assembly GCA_018155175.1). Classification (NCBI taxonomy): domain Eukaryota; kingdom Metazoa; phylum Chordata; class Actinopteri; order Cypriniformes; family Cyprinidae; genus Sinocyclocheilus; species Sinocyclocheilus anophthalmus. The sequence goes on from JADLZN010000940.1 coordinate 127,862, forward strand.
TTCCCTCACAGTTTAATAGTAATGACTTTATGAAATTCTTCACTGATAAAATAGATAACATCAGAAATACAATAAAATTTAGATTCTACAGCGTATAATACTTCAGCTTCATTCATCGCACCCAAAGAAAAACTGCAGTGCTTTACGAATATAGGACAGGAAAAGCTAAATAAACTTATCACTGCATCTAAACCCTCAACATGCCTATTAGATTCTGTACCCACTAAATTACTGCAAGAGTTGTTACCTGTAGCAGAAGAACGCTTCTCAATAGTTATTAACTCATCGTTATCTTTAGGTCAAGTCCCAAAACCATTCAAGCTGGCGGTTATTAAGCCTCTTATTAAGAAACCACAACTAGATCCTAATGAACTGGCAAATTACAGACCCATTTCAAATCTTCTGTTTATGTCTAAAATGTTAGAAAAAGTTGTCTGCTCAATTGTGCTCCTTCCTGAAAAAAAAATTATCTCTATGAAGAATTACAGTCAGGTTTCAGGCCCCACCATAGCACAGAAACTGCACTTGTTAAAATTACAAATGACTTGCTTCTTGTCAGACCAAGGCTGCATCTCATTGGTAGTTTTACTTGATCTTAGTGCTGTGTTCGACACTAGGGCTGCACGATAAATCGAAATGGAATCAAGATCGCGATTCGACAGAATCTGCGATTGTCATGGGTATCTTTCAGTGAAGCACGGTTCTGTGATCAGCAGTAAATCTCCATCCAAAGGCCAGAGGGTGCTCTCGCACTGAAACTCCAAATATGCCAAGTAATCCAGGAAATGCCTATTGCTGCAGCTGAATAAACAGAAGATTCAACTGCTTTCATTGATTCAACGTGAATAATAAACACACGACAACGGCAATTCCGTTTATCTGAGTTATTATTATTTTCATTAAAATAAAGTATATTTTTAATGCAATGCCTTTATCACTGCTTAATACTATGAAATATGTTGCATGCCTTAATCTGTGTAAGAAGCCACATCATCTCAAAGAAAGATTTATTTCAAACACTCGACTGACATTATGAAGTGAGTTTGGAGTAAAAATATGTTATTAAATGTGGTATTTTCACATGCTTTCAGATGGAGCAGCATTTACTTCACAGAGCCGTAGTTCACTGAGAAGGTATGCAAACAGCTGTCATTATCGAGAACGATTTCTTAGATTTCATAATCACGCAATAAAATCGTCTGCGATTTTTTTTTGCATAACTTGTCAGTGAAATACGGCTATGTGTAGTAAATTCTGCTCAATCTGAAAGCACGTGATGATGATTTACTGCTGATTACAGAACCGTCTTTACTGACAAGATGTGCATGACAATCGCGATTAATCGCATTTGATTAATCGTGCAGCTCTATTCGACACTATAGAGTATAGATCATGACATACTCATAGATCGATTACAAAACTATATGGGTATTCAAGGGCAGGCTTTAAGATGGTTTAGATCCTACCTGTCGATCGCTACCACTTTGTTTACTTAAACGGGGAGTCATCTCAATTATCACCAGTAGTATGGAGTGCCACAAGGATCTGTCCAAGGCCCTCTGCTATTTTCAATATACAAGTTGCCCCCTGGTAATATCATTAGAAAATACGGGATTAGTTTCCAATGTTATGCCGATGATACTCAACTATATATCTCAACAAGACCAGATGAAAATTCTAAATTATCTAAGCTAACAGAGTGTGTTAAAATTTAAAAGATTGGATGACCAATATTTTTCTCCTATTAAATTTGGATAAGACGGAGACATTACTTATTGGACCAAAAAATAGTACACAGAATCTCTTGGATTACAATTTGCCACTAGACGGATATACTGTTACTTCCTCTACAATCAAAAATCTGGGTGTTATATTAGACAAACTTGTCTTTGGAAAATCATATTTCACATGTTACAAAAACTGCATTCTTCTATCTTAGAAACATTGCCAAACTACGAAATATGTTACCGGTTTCTGATGCAGAAAAGCTAATTCACGCATTCATGACCTCTAGACTGGACTAATGTAATGCACTGCTAGGTGGTTGTCCTGCATCTTCAATAAACAAGCTACAGGTGGTCCAAAATGCAGCGGCTAGAGTCCTTACCAGGTCAAGAAAATATGATCATATTACCCCAATTTTACAGTCTCGGCACTGGCTACCCTATTAAGTTCCGTATCAGTTACAAACTATTATTACTTACTATAAGGCCTTAATGGGTTAGCTCCTGCGTACCTAATTAGTCTTCTACCACGCAACAATCCATCACGCTCCCTAAGGTTGCAAAACTCTGGACTTTAGTTAGTATCTAGGATAGCAAAGTTCACTAAAGGAGGTAGAGCTTTTTGCATTTGGCCATATGTACATCAATTTGACAGTCACCACTGACAAGCTACTGTACTTCTAAATATATTGTAGAAACTTAATTTTCAGTAAAGCTGCTCTGCAACGATTTGTCTCGTGAAAAGTGCTATACAAATAATCTTGAATTGAATTGAATTGACTATACCCAAATTATTGTAGTGCCTTGAAGTGTGAATACTAGGGGTGTGACGAGACACTTAGCTCTCAAGACGAGACACAAGACTGGGAAGGACTAGTCTGAAATGAATAGTCTGCTAGCATGAAAAACAGTTACATGCAGGTTGCCATTTAGAAATGTTTTAACTACTAATTTTTTATTGAAAGTTGAAAATACATTTCAGCTATAAGGAGTACAAAATTATCATATGCAGTAAAAACAACACTCAAGCACTGTAAAAGGTTTTGCCACAAACTAAACTGACTGGCTTCCAGCGACAAGCAATTTGGGTGTCCACACTAGATGCGACGTGACACCGCGACCGGTGACAAGTGACAAATATCACAGCCAATCAGAAGCATGTGTGGGCGGGCTCTCTCTTGAAGCACTCTGCACTCGCTACGAAATGGATAAGTTTATAATCTAATTCATAAATATTAAACCTTTTAAACATCATTAAAAGTAGATACAGAGTGACTGACACCATCTTTGTTATGGAATATACAGTTGAGTGAGTTCACAGTTTTTTAATGTGCATCTTTGCTTTAATTTATTTTCAAGATCTGAGGAAAACTATCTGTTGTTGCTTTCAGTATGGCTATAAAGTCACGCAAAATTATATTTAAACTCATATTAGACACTTTTAACTTTGAATAAAGCAAATAATCACCTGAGATTATCACGGTCATATAGTTTGTATGTTGTTGTTCCAGCCGCGACGTCGTAGTCGTCAATAGAAACCATTTCTAAAATAGAAATTTTGCGTGTCGCCGTCGTGGCTAGTTAGGACAAAAACTCAGATTAACTAAGGCTGCTGACTTGTTGCCTTGCTGCCTTATCAGGCAATGACTTGTGCTTCAAAAACTGATCATATGAACACATCTCAGGAGACAAGAAGTGAAGCTGACATTGGATCCGGATGTGCCTTGATGCCTTCCGCCTTGGAATGCATCCTCCGAAAGTAGCATTTTTCAGCTTTCGGGCGCAGCCAGCTTTTCACCTTAATCTTGCGAGATTTCGTTGCACAAGATCTCGTCACACCCCTCGTGAACACACAATTTTTTTTTTTTTTTTTCCCCTCAACAAAATCACCCCAGGTTCATTCCGTGTCAATTCAACCAGCTCAAATTTTTGAATTTGCATTTTTTTTTTATGAAGAAAGATTAATATGTATAGTGACGAAAGCCAAAATAGTAAATGTCATGGATGTATATTTTATAGAGGGAGGTCAAAATGACAATTTTCACCTGAAATTCTGAGCCAAATTAGCGGGGTAAAAATGACTTCATAAAGATGGCATCGACATTGTTATTTTTACACAGAGATTGGTAGATCTAGTCAGTACAATCTGGGACTTTAGTTCTGAAATTTGGTTGATTGACAGGAAGACCCCCCCCCCAACCACCCCCAATGATTCAGATTCAGCATGATTCATTCTTTCCAAATATTCAAGTAATTTTGTGAGAATTCGTGTGGTTTTATTTTTCATTTAGAAATATCGCAATGTCAGTGTTTTTTCCAATACTGTCTGCACAGTATTACTAAATATTTGGGTGAACCATCCATTTAAAGTTGTGTATTAGGTATTAATATGCACCCTTTAGTGGTAGATTTGGTACAAAGTTGTACCTTTGATGATACTTCCCTAGGCTAAAGGTACCATTTTTGCACATTTCTTTCCTGACAGTGTACCATATCAAGTATATCTTTAGCAGTATCAAACATCCAGGTGATACTTCTAAATATGGAAATTCGACCAAAAGAAGCTGTCCTAGAAAGCAGAACAATTGCGCTACAGTAAGCAACTACACAGAACACTCGAGCAGCAACCAACTGGCTAACCCTAGTGACCACGAATCAACATTATAACCACGCAGATCACCCCAATAACACCAATAACTCCCTAGAAAGCATTCAGCGGGCAAAATCACTGACATTTTCAGCAGAAAACATAAAAACGATGTTTTATCATGTATATGGAACAGCACTTTCACATATATTAACTGTGACACCGAATTACGTTTTTTAACTGTGTGATGGGTTAAGTATTCCTCTAACCCGTTTTAAATATGTCAGCACAGAAATGAGCAAATGAAGCGCAGTCAAGCAGAGTTCAGTTTAAATGTGTTCTCTGGAACGAACGCATAAATCCAAAGTGTCTCGCGTGGCTAATTCTCGCTTCAAAGCCTTCTATATCTGCTGCACACTATATCCTCTTTCCAATTCACCAGCAATTAACAGTCAGGGAAAATCCATTACTGGCATACGGGAAAGTCAGCAGTTCCCCCGCAAAAAGTTGTTCTAGGGGGAAACCATGATTTTCCTTTGCATTTCAACTGCTGGGTAATTAAAACCTCGACCGAGGCATTTCTGATTAGCTGCCTTAGAGAATTAACTAAAGCTTTAACTTTCAGACGAATGAAAGGGGTCACAGCGGATCTCAGTATTATTCATCTTCCTGTCTCTCAGCATTACAGCCGACTTCACACCTGATGGATATCTGACCTGGCACACTTCATAGCATTTTCGATTAAATGGTGCTTTTACAACTAAACAATCAAGTACTTGTCTATATATCAAGCTGTTCAATTTCCAAATGAAAATCGACAAATAAACCCGTGGCAAACACAATGACCTGTTAATTTGTGCTCAAACATCGTCCTTATCTCAGATTTTCCTACAGGACAGGATACTGAGGTTAATATACAGTAAATCATGGCAGCGGCTCACATCTGCTGCACTTTATAGTAACTTCTACCTTCAGATTTTCAGGAAAGAGGTTTATGCAGTCCCAATTTTTCTTATTGACTGAACGGGTTTACAGCACCTTTTCTCAAGAATCGCAATATTTTCTGCATTTTCGTGCTGTTTTGCAACTGTCTTAATGCAATAGTCTATATATGTTGTGCAGTCTGTACATATGTATTTTATATGCATTACCATTTTTTTTTTCTTTTATTCAGTAAGGATGCATTCAATTGACCAAATGTGACAAAATACATTTATAATGTTGCAAACGGTTTATATCAGTCAGGAATCAGTCAGACTGTGAGATTACCATCCATCTATCAGCCATGTGTTCACTTCTCATGAACAGATGTTACGAAATGAATCCCTCCGTAGGCTTTTCCTTGTCCTAGACAAGCTATGTTCATCAACATCCTTGTTGGTCCAGGAACAACAGTCCTGTCAACCAATCAGATTTTAGGGTTAGGGCTGGCAACAGAGCTTCAACAGCATTATTACCAAGCTGTTCTTTTTCCATGACTTTAGAGCAGCTAATAGTTAGAGATACAGCTGGGTTAGTCTGACAGCAATGGCAAAAGATGTTGATGCTGATCCAGGAACATGTCCTACTTGGCCAAAAATCAAAGACAATGGTTGACTTACTTTTTGCTCCAAAAAGCATACAGAAAAAAAGCGTGTTTAGTATATGATAGCTAAATCTAAATAGTAAAATCTTTCCTAGTCACTCTAGAATTAAACGATAAAAAAACACAAGTACTTTGGTTAAACAACCAACTCAGACTTCAAATTCTCTCCACATGGTAAGCTCAAATGTACAAAAACACACATATTTCACCAATTCAATAAACACCACCTTGTTGGTACCACTATTGGTTACTAACCACTAATACACAGAGAAAAAAAGGGTCACTGTGGCTCTTGGAAAAGGTACCAAAAGGCACCCTTTAGGTGTAAATGTGTACCTTTTGACAGCTTTTGTACCTTTTTTCTGAGCATTAGGCTATAAGACTGAGTGATTTCAGGTCAAGCATGACTATAAAAAAAAAATACCTGTTATATTTTTAAATGAATTTATTTTTAAGTTCCAGATCCTTAATTTGGGTAACCACAGCAACCATAGATCATGCTTTAAACATGCAATGCAATGTGTGGCCCACTAACTTCTGTGGGTTCCCCCATCATGTGACCAGTTAATGTCTTCAGGATATACTACAGTCTGGCATTGGTGCAGGCAGATCCCAAATGATCTTCAAAAATCAGCAGGATACAGTCAATTAAATGAATCACTAAATTATGCTTTTCTATCCAAAATATGTATCTGATCGAATGCATTTTCCTATGAACTGAACCCAAAGGCTATGTGGACCCATCTGTGTGTCTAGCATTACTTGCACTCCATATGACATTCGATTAAACCAGATAAACGTCAAATCATCAAACGCATTCCTCTTCGTATTTGCGCGTAAATACGCATCCCTCTTCGTATTTGCGCGTAAAAACGCATCGTATAATTTCTTTCTTTCGCTGGCGCACACAATCTTCGAAACTTCCCTATTAGTGCATGTTATGCCTTTCAAATGCGAATTCTCCATCACTGATGCATCATGCCATGAGGACAGGTGTCAATCATCACGGAGATGCTCCATCAAGACTGTAGGACGAGAAGATCACTTGTTTCCATCATGTAGCTTTCACTAGGTGTCCCAAGTTGTACATGATTTACTATTACTGACTATTAGCGCATTTTTATACGCAATTATTTCTGAGATCCAAATAACAGGCGTGTTAAGAAATGTCCCCGTTTCCTTCCCAGCAAATATAAAATTGACACAAAATAACACCGGACGCACGAGACAATGGCAGGTTGCAACTACCACATGCTTCATCATTTCACCCCTCCGACCTCCTCTAACAACTTACCGTGCTATGGGTGTATATTATTCCCAAATTAATCCATCAGTGTTCACTGGGAATAGATTGGGAAAACCGGTATTCCATCATCTGCGTTTTCTGCAGCGTTTCTATGAAGCTGGGCTTGCTGTTTGATTGGAGATCTGTGATTAGAGGCGATCGTGAATGCTCAAGGAGTTCACACACATACACACACACTCACACACAGAGACGCTGGGATGAGTGGGAGGCGGGGCCGGGAACACGAATGTACCCAGTCCTACTATGGCGAAGGAGTAACTCATGAATATTTATGACGCACGCGACGCTGGTCCAGTAGGGTTATCAGCGTGAGGTAATTAATACTCAGAAGCTGAGCCTTCGGGGTAGTAGCACAGGGAAATTCAGGGTGGGAATACGTGCAAGCGGTGGGAATTCGATTCATTTCATCGAATCGATTCGTTCGGACGAACTCAGTGAACTGGTTCAAAAAAGATAGCATTTCTGTCTATTCTGAAAAGTGTTAAAGGGGTCATATGATGCGATTTCAATTGTTCCTTTCTCTTTGGAGTGTTACAAGCTCTTGGTGCATAAAAAAGATCTGTAAAGTTGCAAAGACTAAAGTCTCAAATCCAAAGAGATATTCTTTATAAAAGTTAAGAGTCAGCCACACCTACCTAAAACGGCTCGTTCTAACACGCCCCCACATGTCTACATCACTATGTGGGAAGATTTGCATAACGCCGCGCAAATGTTCACGCAAAGAAAGAAGGCGTAACTTTGATTCTCACTGTAGTATTACCGCCGCCGCCGCCATGTCGTGAAGAAGCTGTGTTTCGTTGTGAAAGAGAAACCGACTTTGTTTGGCCTTCCATAAGAGGATGATATCCGCTTCGTCATGCTAGAGCTGATCCGTGCTGGTCGCTGAGGAAATACATAAAACTTTCACCGTGGACGAAGCGGAGTCCAGCCCGGGGTCGTCACATGTGGGTGAGCTCATGTAATCGGATCCTCGGGTGCGCGTTCTCGACCCCGCCGGCCTCAGCGCACGCTAAGCCGGGACTTCCCCTCACGCTAGGCAGCTGTGTTTTTCGTTGTGAAAGCGAAACTACTTTGTCTGGCCTTCCAAAAATGGACATGACTAGAACTCAGTGGTTAAGTTGTATTTACAACACTGTTCCAGAACAGTTTCAACCCAAATATTTAGATGTGTGCAACACATTTTACGGAGGACTGTTTCCTGATCCTGGGAGAGTAACGTTAGACTACAATGCCGGCAGTTCTGACTCACAGTCTGTAAGTACGTTTTCATTTAAAGGATTGCCACTGATGATTCAAACGCGAGTATTGAGCAGTGTAAAGTAGCGCTTGTTGTTTGTCATTTCACGATCACAAATGCAGACATGGTTTTTATGTGTAAAGCAGCGCGATTTGCAAATGAACGAAACGTTGTAAAAAGACAGTATAAGTCATTATATAATCCGTAATTATGTCCCCACTGGATGCTACGAATGCCTTGTTTATAATGGGTTTTTAATGTTTTTGTATCGTCGCTCCGGCCGGGACACGGCATCAATAGTATGTGAGGGGCGTATCATTTCCGTCTCACGCTTGAGGTATTAGGCCAATCACAAAGCACGATAGCTGGCCACTCAGAGCACACCTTGCTTTCAGACGCTGAGCTTTGTCAAAACTCGGATGGTTGAAGCAAGCGGGGCATCGAGGGAGGAAACGATAATGTAACGTATGTGGAAAATAATGTGTTTTTTTATACTTTAAAAGCATTAAACACATTTCATTACACCAAAACACAAAATAATGTTATTTTTAGCAGCATCATATGACCCCTTTAAGTTGCGGTCACATTTACCTTTCAGAGAATATTCACCGGTGAAATCCAGTAATTTCAATATGGAACCAGATTTGGAAATTTGTGTGGGGGTGAAAGATTTTCCCAATGGAGATTTCCCAACAGGTTCAAGCTCACCATCAGAAAAATGTTTGGTTTGAAAGTGATGTTTTGTGAGAAATAGCCTATGCCTCCTATGACTAGACTTTTTCAGTCCGCGAAATTTTGCCAAAATTTTGATAATGTTACTGCACCATTACACAAAAAAACAATAGAAACCATGACAGAATTTGTAATGGTTTTACTGGTTATAATGCAAATTGTACTGGTTTTAATGTAAACTTTAATGGTGGCCTCTACTGGTAATTGGTCGCCTTCTATTGGTGGTTTGTTAAACGACTAAATCCTAATGGAACATGTCCCAAAACACACTACAGGAAACCATTATTCAATGGTTTTAATGGTTAAAAGTTGATGGTTTGTAATGTGTGTTATGGGAGGGATCTGTTAGTTAGAACCTTATATTTTTGGTGCTGTTGGATTGTTGAGGTGTTTTGCAGCGGGCATGCATTCATGATTGTGTATAGTCAGATGTTGTGGTGTTTTAATGTTCAAACACTATTAACAACATTTTGTTAGAAATACATAATATAAATATTTTAGTGAAGTGAAGTGAAGTGACATGTGACATGTGAAGTGACATGTGGTGAGTGAGTGAGTGAAGTGACATGTGACCAAGTATGGTGTAATAGTACTTTTAATAGTGTAAACACTATTAATAGTGTAATAGTGTTATTAATCATAATGAATCCCTATTTTGTTTAAAAAATTAAATTAAATTAAATGTCGTTCCCATCATCACCAAAGAAGGCATTGCTTGCAGTTAAATGATCTACAAATACTCTGCAAATCAATTTGATCGATTTTTTAAAAAAGTTTCAAGAAGACTAAGTGTTCACTATATTGTAAGTTACATTGATTGTCTGTTGTGTTGTTTGTTATTAGCATGACTTTTAAGAACTAGCTATATTCACCAGCAATCTTAATATTAATGTTAGGTTAATAATTATTTAATTATGCTATATCCACTATAATGTTTATAATATCATTCCCATCTCACTTGAGAACTCAATTTCTAAATAAGTAGAAGTCAACTTCGTAAATGGTTTGGATCGAGTCCTTCAAAAAGAATCGGTTCAAAAGAACAATTCGCCTGCGAATCGGACAATGGACACAATTCAAGCGTGAACAGAAAGCAAAACAAGCAGGACCCCTGTGGTCTCCATACAGAAGCGTACTGTGATTTGACTGGTCACCCAGTGCAGTGACTACGTTTGCGTCTGCTCTTGAATTATTCATTAGAAAGGGGACTGTGAGAGCATCACGCGCGTTTAGGAGGTAGGCTAAAATGAACGCGGGCGTCTCCATGCGCGTTTAAACTGCTTTCGTCTTAAAAACGCCAACATGCGTCCATCTGAACGCATGTTAACGTATAACATGCGTAAGCAAGAACACGTCCTGTTAAGGCCCACCAAACAGAATGCTGTTTCATTGGGCAGCTGCTATCAGATGATCATTTGTCAAGGCATGCGCTACACACGCATCTGTTTGCGCTGAGGATGTGCCGTCAGGCGTTTAATGTATGCAGTTTGGACAAAGAGACTGGAGGAATGCAGAGAGCGCATGGTGCTTTGTAGTGTAGTGTGTGTGTGTGTGTGTGTGTGTGTGTGTGTGTGTGGTGTGTGTGTTCCCCCTCAGGCCAGCAGCTCTCAATGCGTCTGAGGGGGGAAGACCCTCCTTTGTGTTTAATCATTAACTATCAGGCCAAATCCTCTTCCCATCAACCCATTTCTCTTTCATTATTAACACTGGTACAGAAAATAATGTTGTGCATTATCTCATCTGATATATTTTGTAGGCTATATCTGAAACAACTCATTTATGTAGGTTAAGATGTACCAAATATTTTTGGTTCAAAAAAGAATTTTAGGGGGGGGGTAAGGTGGGGGGTGAAGATCCCCCCCCCCCCCACCCCCCCACACACACACTCATAGAGGGAACACAAGTTTGTTAACAGATTTTGATGAAATGGCTACACTATTGTTCATTTTGAACATTGTTGAATTTAGTTAGTCAAAACAGCTTTGAGGTTAATAGGTTATTGTTATTGTTATAACCTGACATATCTTCAATTAAAATATGGGCAATTAAATATGTAAATATTCATATGCCTATATATAAGTCATAGAATAAATGTACCTTTCAGATGAATCTCTTTTACTGGGATTCTGCTTTGTCTGCTTAAGTACAAATTCTATAATGTCAAAAAAAAAATGAAATAATATACATATATTAAAAATAAATTATCCCAAAATTACAACTACATAATATATTAAATAATATTAATTATATGTAAATAAATAAAATACATCAGTAAGATTTACATTGACACTTTAAAATAAATATCTAAATATTAATGGAAATGTTATCAAAAATCTTTCTTACATTCCGTAAATTTTTATATATGTATGCATGTCATGAGAATAAGTGGAAGCTAAAATCAAAGGGCTTTTATGAATTTTAATATTTATTTATTTATTTATATTACTTATTTATTTATTTCTTCATTGTAATGTATGATATTATTTAATGCAATTATTTAAAAAAAAAATACAGGTTTCTGAGAGATATATCACAGGACGGCAGCATGGAAGTGGGAGTAGAGTCAAATAATCTGGGGTTGCAATGATGTTGAGGGTTGAACTCCGGTCTTATCATGAAGAATCAGGCACAAGTCTAGAGCGTGTGGATTATGTGTGATGTTTTATCAGCTGTTTGGACAATCATTCTGACGGCACCCATTCACTGCAAAACATCCATTGGTGAGCAAGTGATGCAATGATACATTTCTCCAAATCTGTTCCCCTGAAGAAACAGCTTGGGTGACGTACATTATTTTTGGAGCGAATTACTCATGACCCCCTCATCCCGGCAACTTCTGTGAACTGGAGCCAGCCCCCCCCCCCCCCCCCCCCCCCCCCCCCCCCCCCCCCCCCCCCCCCCCCCCCCCCCCCCCCCCCCCCCCCCCCCCCCCCCCCCCCCCCCCCCCCCCCCCCCCCCCCCCCCCCCCCCCCCCCCCCCCCCCCCCCCCCCCCCCCCCCCCCCCCCCCCCCCCCCCCCCCCCCCCCCCCCCCCCCCCCCCCCCCCCCCCCCCCCCCCCCCCCCCCCCCCCCCCCCCCCCCCCCCCCCCCCCCCCCCCCCCCCCCCCCCCCCCCCCCCCCCCCCGCCCCCCCCCCCCCCCCACCACCCCACCCCCCCCCCCCCCCCCCCCCCCCCCCCGCCCCCCCCCCCCCCCCCACACCCCCCCCCCCCCCTCTGATCACCACGCAAAATCTGACTCGCAAGAAGGATTTGTTCATGAAATAGCCTCCCATTAAAACTCATAAACACGTATTTGATCAGTGCATGTATCATGCACTCTGTATCAACCATATTAAGGGTTGGGTAATGTCTAGAATTGGTGACTGGGGACATTGTTTGTCCTGATGTTCATTACCCATTTTAATGTGTACACATGACATTATGGGAGTATGACAGTTTAGGATTATTATAAGGCTGTTGTGTTTGCAGCATCTGGACCTGAAAATGGCCTTATGTTATTTGTCTGTAAAACGACAATTAAGAACAATCATCAGCCCTAAAGACTCCCATGAAATGTCAGTCTACAGCATTACAGATCCTCACAGAGCAGACAGTTGGCACCACAGATTGTGGGTTTGCGTACTGTACTGGAGTGTGGTGAACATCATTGTGATGATCATCAGATCGTCTTACTTTTCTAGACTTCATGCATCAGCTTTTGCATTGTAAGAAATATCAATATAGCTTTCTCCAGTGAAACAGCCGTCTTTTCTGAATCAGGAGAGAAATATGCACAGATCAAGTGCCATTTATAAGTCAAAAACAGCTCTAAACAAATATGTGGGTGGATTTTGACGTAAAGGACAAGGAGATGGACTTTTTCATTGGAGGAAGTGTTATTATGGATTATGGACTCATATTTTGGCAAGAAGCAACAGTTTAAAGTTAAATGTCATGGATTTGTTTCTTACAAATATGCTTTTGGCTTCACCAGATGTTAATTGATGGACTGGAGTGGTGTGGATTACTGTGATGTTTTTATCAGCTGTTTGGACTCTCATTCTGACGGCACCCATTCACTGCAGAGCATCCACTGGTGAGCAAGTGATGCAATACTACATTTCTCCTAATCTGATGAAGAAACAAACTCATCTACATCTTGGATGGCCTGAGGGTGAATAAAGGTGAGTAAAGTGCACCACTGGTAACGCATTATAAAAACTTCACCGACCAGTGAATGAAAAAGTTCAGTTGTCTTACAGAGTATGTTTAAAAATAAAGTCGATTCTAAGAAAAGTGCAGGAGATAAACTTATTTTAAAACTGCAGTGAAGTGGAAAGGTACATTTTATGTGACATTTTCTGACATGCCCTGGAAAACAGAAGAGGAAGATGTTCAAATATTGACATTGCACACTGAAAAATACTGAGGGAGGAACAAGTATGCAATTTGTAGTGCATTGCTAAAAATTCCTAGAGTGTTGATAGGAGGCTGATAGACTTTTTTTTGGGTGATTCATCATTCATGTCTGCAGCACAGAGAGCGCAGGGCATCTGTAATGGTAATATTATACTCAGTACATGTTTCTTTACCACTTTAAAGTGGGAAACTCTATGAATGAAACTGTGTTTCGGTTCGAATTCGGAGATGATGACGATGGCGGCCTCCGTGGCGTGCTCTGCAGTTGTTTTTGTTAGTTTGTCCTGTCTTTAGTTATATCCCTGCAATCAGTTTCACCAGAGACTAATTGCTGGACATTCGGCACTACACATCACCCAATATATTACCGGTTTTTGACTATTCTGATGTTTTGCTGGACATAGTAGTTGGCGGAGCAGCTGCGTTGATCAAGCGATTCAGGACGCGCAGACGGGGGAAGCGAGCCGGCGCCCTCGTGAAGCTCAGGCAGCGCGGATTTTGAACACCGTTGCCTAGCATCCATCTGGTGAACCTCCGCTCTCTACCCAACAAAACGGACGAACTCCTTCTGCTCTCCCGGAAAAATAAGGATTTCTCACACTCTGCTGCTCTGTGTTTCACGGAAACCTGGCTGAATGACACCATACCGGACAGCGCGGTTAAATCTGCCGGGCTTTCAGCTGTTCAAAGCGGACCGCGACGCAGAATCAACGGAGAAATCGCACGGCGGCGGGACATGCTTTTACATCAACGAAAGGTGGTGTACAGATGTAACCGTGTTAAAGAAGATGTGCTGTTCAGATCTAGAAGTGCTTTTCATTAACTTTAAGCCTTTCTATTCGCCGCGGGAGTTTTGCTCTTTCATTCTCGTGAGTGTTTACATTCCTCTGCAAGCGCATGTGAGCTCAGCTTTACAGAAACTTGTTGATCAGATCACAGAGACAGAACACCGGACTCTGTTTTAATCATTCTTGGGGACTTTAATAAAGCAAATCTCTCCCGTGAACTGTCAAAATACAAGCAGCACATTACGTGTACCACCAGAGACAGCACTATTTTGGATCACTGATACACAGCAATAAAGAATGCATATCCCCCCTCTCGTTCATTGGCGCTTTAGGGCACGTCTTTGAACACTGTTTGGTTAATCTTATACCGACCTACTGGCAGAAACTGAAATCAGCTAAACCTGTATTAAGGACTGTAAAAAGTTGGACTAATGAAGCAGAGCAGGATTTATAAGCTTGTTTTGACTTCACTGATTGGAGCGCTTTTGAATCTGCTGCCACCGATCTGTACGAGCTCACAGAGACTGTAACATCTGATATCAGTTTCTGTGAAGACATGTGCACCCCTACCAGGACTCATTTAACATTCAACAATGATAAACCATGGTTCACCCTGCGCAACTCGAGAAAGCTCCGCTTCAGGCCCAAAGAAGACTGCTTACAGGAACGGAGGACCGAGTCTTGTATAAACAGGCCAAATACACACTGGAAAAGGAGATCAGAGTGGCAAAGAGGAATTATTCTGGAAAGCTAAGGAACCAATTCTCTTCCAGTGACCCTGCTTCAGTGTGGAAAGGTCTGAAAGACATCACCAATTACAAGACACCAGCACTGTGGAGAATCAACAACTGTCAGACGATCTGAATGAGTTCTACTGCGGGTTTGAAAAGACACCCCACACCCGCTCTGAACATCTGTCCACACAACCATCAACACCTTCTGCAACCCCCCTCTCCCCCACTCCTGCAATTCAGATCAGCGAAGACGATGTGTGCCAGGTCTTCCGGAAGCAGAAAAGGGAAAAAGCACCAGGCCGATTGTGTTACACCAGCCTGTTTGAAATCCTGTGCTGACCAGCTGGCCACCATCTTCACACAGATCTTCAACAGATCACTGGAGCTGTGCGAAGTCCCCTCATGCTTCAAACGCTCCACCATCATCCCCGTCCCAAAGAAACCCAAAATCACAGGACTTAATGACTACAGGCCTGTGGCTCTAACATCTGTGGTCATGAAGTCATTTGAAAAACTGGTGCTGGCCCACATGAAGGACATTACTGGACCCTTGCTGGTTCCTCTTCAGTTTGCCTACAGAGCAAAAAGGTGGGTGTATGATGCTGTCAACATGGGACTGCATTACTGCATTATGTTCTGCAACATCTAGGCAGACCAGGGATTTATGTGAGGATCCTGTTTGTGGACTTTAGCATGGTTTCAACACCATCATCCAAACACTCCTCCAGACCAAACTAACCCGTGAACACCATCCGTCTGTCAGGGATCAACAGCTTACGACAGACAGGCAGCCCTAGTGAGGGCTGGGAAAATACACACCAGCACCGTACGATCAAGCACTGGAGTTCCTCAGGGTTGTGTTCTCTCCCCACTGCTCTTATCCCTGTACACCAACGACTGCACCTCTAAAGACCCCTCTGTCAAGCTCCTGAAGTTTGCAGACGACACCACACTCATCGGCCTCATTCAGGACGGTGACGAGTCTGCTTACAGACAGGAGGTTAAAGAGCTGGCTGTCTGGTGCAGTCTCAACAATCTGGAGCTCAACACACTCAAAACAGTGAAGATGATTGTGGACTTCAGGAGAAACCCCCCTGCTCTCCCCCCAGAATTTACCTAGTAATCTTGTACTAATGAGCCAAACAAAAAATAAATCTAATTAACTATGAAGGGAGATGCATTGGTGAAAAACGACAATGACTTAATTTAAATAGTCACGATGCAGTGCTTTTTAAAATGCATGGTGGCTAAGTAAAATGGATTGCTGGTGGTTAGTGAATAAGACAGATGAATGTTCTGAGGTTTCTGCACTCAAATACAGAACATAAAAATGGAAAAACCTTAATAAGCCGAAGGTTTTTCACTGCAGGCCAAAATATGCATAACATATATGCTATGTTTGCTGAAAATAAGGGGCCTTGAGATTCAAACACCAGGTGAAAACAAATTGGAACATATATATTAAGAAGAAGAAGAAAAACACAAGCATTCTTTGTGTACTACATAGTTTATAAATATTTCCAGTTTTTTTACAAAGCCTGTTGTAATTGTTAAAGATTAGGAATTTCATGCTCTTTAACCCATAACAACCCCTTCAGAGAACTCAAGAGCTCAAAATAACAGGAGAGCAGAGAATCCAAAGGCGTAATTTTATGCCATTCAAAAGCTTCGTACACAATTACAGCAGCTGATGTTGATTCTTGAGGTTTTAATGGTTGTTTAACCTTAAAACACCTACTTGGCAAAGGCAGCATTTCATGTGATCTGTATGCATAGACCCCAACTGATATTTGTATCTAGTAGTACGACATCAGCGGCCCTTGCACTGAGACGTTGCCATGGTGATGTTAGAGGCAGGGACATAGGTATCTTAGGACGGCACTAAATCAATGTGTAGACAGTTTGGCTGAGCCAATATTTTATAAATGAGACTCCAGGGAGACCAACCCACCCTGACAAAGGGAATTGTGTTCAAGATATCCCATGCTTCACACTCAGCTCTACATTTACCCTATGCAACTGCTTTTACGCTCACTATATGTCAGTAAATTCACTAAAAAGTGCTTTTAATTTATTTGTTTTTGATATAAGGAGTTTGATATTTTTATTTTTGTGTGCAATCATACAATCCACCAAGCAAAAACATTCACAATTGCAGACAAAAAAAAACCCTTCCAGTGCAGTACCCAAATCTCCTTAGTAATGTATTTAGATATACTCATTATTCATATATACTCAATTATTCATTCACATATATTCAAATATGACATTAGATGTAATGATATTAGATTGTCTGTGTGCCTTTTAACTGATTAATATGAAAATGACAACCACAAACAAAATCATATTGTTAAAGTGAGAACTTGTTTTTTACATAAAAGCCTTACTTTTATTTTCTACAGAATGAATGAAATGATGAAGTAACAAATTAATGAATGAATATTTACTTACTTATTTGCAGAGCAATTCTGTTTGCACTTTCACCAGTGGACCAAAATTGCACACTTCACCTTTAAATGGTATACTTAAAGAAAAAAAAATACAGGAAAGATATTAACTAATTTATCCTGGATAGCCACAGACGGCAATGTTTCAGTGACAGAATGAAAAATGTCTTCAGATGCTCTATCTTAGGCAGGGAAAGCTTGTTGACATTTGAGTTTGCGTGAGAAAATTAGACCCATGGAAATATCTGACCTCTCCTGTGATGGGTTTACTCAATGATCCCTGCTGGGCTTCCTGTCTCTGCTTCAGCGGAACTGTGAGAAACCAGGAGCAATACAAATCTAGGACCATAAAGATCCAAAGATTTCTGAAATAAACATCACTGTGACATTTGTAATTTCAGTTCTCCTTATCATACTGCATAAACTGCAGACCTCAGGGAATATCATTTGCAATTCTTATTACAGGGGATGTCAACATTTTTAAATTAGCCTATACTCTGTTTTGTAAAATTGCATGTCTAGTTCAATTACATTAAACACCTCTAATAGGACTGTCAGTTAATTAAAATATTTAATCATGATTAATCTGTGATGATTAATCTCTGATTTATTTTTTTTTATTCTAGGCTTGTGTCATTGGTTACATTGGTTACTTATGTGTATACATCATGTCCGTAAACAGAAAAGAAGGTACGGCTACTATATCACCTGTGTGGGTTGTATAGTGTTGCATAGAATTTGAACTTAAAGGAATAGTTCACCCAAAAATAAAAATTACTGAAAATGTACTTATCCTCAGGCCATCTAAAATGTAGATGAGCTTATTTCTTCACCAGAAGATTTGGAGAAATGTTGCATCACTTGCTCACCAATGGATTCACTGCAGTGAATGGGTGCCGTCGGAATGAGAGTCCAATGTAATTATTATTATTATTATTATTATTATAAACATAGACAGTAAAAAAGATGGATGTCGTATCTCTGTTTCCTTCCACTGTTGAAAAATGAAGTCAAATTGTTCCATAAATGTCCGCTTTCATGTAGCTCTGATGACATAATTTGGAGCCCGAGACTGCTCAGTAGTGATTCATTTGGAGACTGAGTCTGCGCAGTAATGATTATTTGAAGACTGAGTCTGTGCAGTAGCGATTCATTTGGAGACCGAGTCTGCGCAGTAGTGATTCATTTGGAGCACAAATCCGCGCAGTAGTGATTCATTTGGAGCCAGAGACTGCGCAGTAGTGATTATTTGGAGACTGAGTCTGCGCAGTAGCGATTCATTTGGAGCTTGAGTCTGCGCAGTAGTGATTCGTTTGGTGCCTGAGTCTGCGCAGTGGTGATTCTTTTGGAGCCCGAGTCTGCGCAGTGGTGACTCATTTGGAGCCAGAGACTGCACAGTAGCGATTTATTTGGAGCCAGAGTCTGCGCAGTAGTGATTATTTGGAAACCGAGTCTGCGCAGTAGTGATTATTTGGAAACCGAGTCTGCACAGTAGCGATTCATTTGGAGCCCGAGTCTGCACAGTAGTGATTATTTGGAACACGAGTCTGCGCAGTAGTGATTCATTTGGAGCCCGGGTCTGCGCAGTAGTGATTCATTTGGAGACCGAGACTGCGCAGTAATGATTCATTTGGAGACTGAGTCTGCGCAGTAGCGATTCAGTTGGAGTCGGAGTCTGCGCAGAAGTGATTCATTTGGAGCCTGAGTCTGTGCAGTAGTGATTCATTTGGAGAATGAGTCTGTGCAGTAGTGATTCATTTGAATTTGGAGTCTGTGCAGAAATTATTAATTTGGTGCCCGAGTCTGCGCAGTAGTGATTTATTTGGAACCCGAGTCTGCGCAGGAGTGATTCATTTGAATCCTGAATGTGTGCAGTAGTAATTCATTTGAAGTATGAGTCTGTGCAGTAGTGATTCACTTGGAGACCAAGTCTGCACAGTAATGATTCTTTTGGAGTCTGATTCTGAACAGTAATGATTCATTTGGAATCAGATACACAGTAGCGATTCATTTGGAGCCCGAGTCTGAGCAGTACTGATTCATTTGGAGCCTGATTCTGCACAGTAATGATTCATTTGGAGTCTGATTCTGCACAGTAATGATTCATTTGGAGTCTGAGTCTGCACAGTAATGATTCATTTGGGGTCTTGAGTCTGCACAGTAATGATTCACTTGGAGTCTTGTATCTGCACAGTAATGATTCATTTGGAGCCAGAGTCTACGCATTCATTTGGAGCTTGAGTCTGCACAGTATTGATTCATTTGGAGCCTGAGTCTGCAAAGTAATGATTCATTTGAAGATGGAGTCTGAGCTCTAGTGATTCATTTGGAGCCAGAGTCTGAGCAGTAGTGATTCATTCTTAAGTTAGTGAGTGCAGTATGGTGACCCATACTCAGAATTTGTGCTCTGCATTTAACCCATCCAAGTGCACACACACAGTAGTGAACACACACCCGGAGCAGTGGACAGTCATTTTTGCTGTGGCACCCGGGGAGCAGTTGGGGGTTTGGTGCCTTGCTCAATGGTCTCACCTCTGTCGTGGTATTGAGGGTGGAAGAGAGCGCTGATCATTCACTACCCCCACCTACAATCCCTGCCAGACCCGAGACTCAAACCCACAACCTTCAGGTTACAATTCCAACTCTCTAACCATTAGGCCACAACTAAGATTCCTAAAAGTTTCGCACCTACAGCACACGTTACAGAAAATGATGCACAAACGCGGATATGTTCTACATGTCTAAAGTATAAAGAAAGACTAAACCAGTCTAAAAAACTCCTTGATTTCGCTTAAGAAACTTAAAATATGATCTGCATGCACAATAAACCATACTACAATTAAGTTTTTCCATGTTTTAATTAAAATCCTTTTTTTTGTTGTTAAAATTATTCATAAGCATATCTCCAGTAGCCTATGTTTTGTTTGTTATTAAAGAAACGTTGCGCATCTCGGGCACGATCAAGTCCTCGGTGACATGCACGTAGCGTCAGCAACTTATTCATCGGAATCCTCGGGAATACTGAGCGAACTTCGACAGTTGGTTGAACCGGCTCATTCGATTTATATATTGCCGTGTTTTGTGTTTTCTGTCTTCCTGTTTGATAAGTTCAAGTGTTTATCTTCTTTTTATTCAGTCACAGCGATAGCTGGATGCCTTTGCTTATATTAGGGATTTCCTGGAGGGTCATGAGTTCTCTACTTCTGTGATTGGATATGTGGATTTTCTGTGTGAGGGTGCCCTCTGGTGTCCAGTATGAATGAAACCGATTACATGTGTTTAGTCTGCCCTTTTTTGGGGCTTGAATAGGAAAAAATACTTTTTCTATTAAAATGTGTGAACTATTTTTGCGCAAGAATGATTTGAGTTTTAGCATTTTGAGTTTGTTCAATACTCTGAGTAAAAACGTCCCAGGCTACGTATGTAACCATGGTTCCCCGAGGGAACGAGACGCTGCGTCGGAAAACGCTAGGGGAACGCCTTCAGCGATACCAAGCTCTGAATCATATGTGTAATCAGTCGAAAGATGGGCGAGACGTCCGCGGCGGGTGACTTCATGACCAGGAAGCTTTAAAAGCACATGAGGTGCAGCCGGCGTTAGCTTCTAGGAGTGAAGCAAGCTCTAGTAGGGATGCCGGAAGTATGGCATTGCGACGCAGCGTCTCGTTCCCTCGGGGAACCATGGTTACATACGTAACCTAAGGACGTTCCCCTTCAGGAACTCGAGCTGCATCGGAAAACGCTAGGGGAACGAGATGTCCACGCCGCCAGACTTGCCAATCCCTGCCTGGTGTGAAAGGGCACGGCTATGGCAAGAGAACAGAGGGGTCTGGAGTGGCTCGCAAATCTAGGTCATAGAACCTAACGAAAGTGAGGGGCGTAAATCATCCTGCAGCGTTGCAGATGTCCTGCATTGGAACTCCTGCCAGAAAGGCCTTGGAGGCCTCCACACTTCTTGTCGAGTGAGCCTTGTCCCCCAATGGTGAGGGGAGATCAGAGGACTCATAGGCAACAGTAATGACATTCACTATCCAACGGCTGAGGGTCTGCTCGGAAGCAGGATGACCTCTCTTAGGGGAACCATAGCACACAAGCAGTTGGTCCGACCTTCTCCACTTGGGTGGGCAGCTCTGGACGTTATGCTCCAATGCTCGCACTGGACACAATACAATTAAGCCTCTGGGTCGGCTACCTAAAGGGAGAGGATAAAAAGCCGGATTACTACAGCCGTGCTTAGAGGAGGGGACTTAAGGCCAACCCCGGCGAGGGTATACAAAGCTTTGGCCAGACCGTGCGCCAATTCGAGATAGGAGGCGCCACAGAACGGCCTGCAATCCCCAACTCTCTTTAGCGATATACAGCTAAAGAAACAACAGTCTTTAAGTAAGAAGACGATCCGATACTCCTCGATAGGTCAAGGGAGGCCTACAGAGAGCGTCTACACCACAGTGAGGTCCCAGGAGGGACAACGAGATCGTACTGAGGCCTCACCTAGCACACCGCGAAGGAAACGTTAACCCCCGGGGTCCTTGTCCACCGCGTGGACCGAACCAAGAGTGGCTGTAGGCGCTAGGCCGCCACGTAGACCTTCAGGGTGGCCTGTAAGAACTCCAGCACTGTACCAACCGGCAGTTAACTGGGTCAAGCAGGCGTTCTCCGCACCATGAAGTGAAGAGCCTCCACTTTAGGGCGTACAGTTTCCTCGTTGAGGGAGCTCTGGATTGGTGGATGGTCTCAACAACCTCGTTTGAGAGACCGGAAGCTATGAGTTGTGCTCCCTCAGGGGCCACACCCACAGCTTCTACAGCTCTGGGCGGGGGTGAAAGATCATGCCCTCTGCCTGTGAGAGGAGGTTTCTCCTGACAGGGATCTCCCATGGAGTGCCGTCGAGGAGAGGAATCAGGTCCGAGAACCATACTCGGCCCTGCCAGAACGGGGCTACTAGCAATAGATGGACCCTGTTCCGACGTACTCTCTCTAGAACTCCCGGGAGCAGAAAAATCGGAAGAAAGGCGTACAGACGAAGCCTCGGCAACGTCTGTACCATGGCATCCAGCCCCAATGGAGCTGGATGAGTCAGAGAGAACCAGAGGGGACATTGCGATGTCGCCTGAGTCGCAAAGAGGTCCACCTGAGCCTGTCCAAAACTCTCCATAAAAAATCCCCTGCGTCACAACCACCCTGGGGTGAAGCTTCCATTCCCCGGGCCTCGGCCCCTGCCCCGACAGGATGTCTGCCCCCATATTGAGATGCCCAGGAATGTGAACTGCCCTAGCGAGAGGAGTTTGCCCTGGGACCACATAAGGATCTGGTGCGCCTGCCTGTAAAGGGGGCGTGAATGTAGACCTCCCTGGTGGTTGATATAAAAGACCACCGCTGTGTTGTCGGTGCGCACCAGCACATGGCGATCCCTTAGATGTGGAAGAAAGTGTTTGAGGGCTCGAAACACGGCCAGCATCTCCAGGCAATTGATGTGCCAAAAGAGATGATGGCATTCCCACAGACACTGGGCAGAGCGGCCACTCATGACCGCTCCCCAACCGTGCTGACGCATCCCGTCGCTATCGTTATGGCGGCGACAAGGAGCTCCCCGCAACCCGGGCCCTGATACAAGAAACCAAACGTTTCCTCCACATTCGCACCACGTAGGCCTCGCCGTGTGACCTTGATCATGCAAAGCGGGTTTCCCCTCGGTGAGAAATCCTTGTTCTTGTGCCACCACTGTAGGGGTCTCATGTACAGCAGGCCAAAAGGTATCACGTTGGACGCCGCTGCCATCAGACCCAGCAGCCTCTGAAACTGCTTGACAGTGAGTGACCGGCCTTCTCTGACTCCCATGACTGCCGTGAGGATCGACTCGATCCGAGCAGGAGATAAACGTGCCTGCATCATGGTCGAATCCCACACCAAGCCCAGATAAGTGGACCTCTGTGCTGGAGAAAGCACACTTTTCTTAGCGTTAAGTCTTAACCCCAGCTCTTTCATATGAGCGAGAACGACATCTCGATGCCAAACAGCTGTCTGCTCTGAATGAGCTAAAATCAACCAATCGTCGATGTATTGAGTATGCGGATGCCCTGAGCAGCATCCACACACTTCGTGAAAGTTTGGGGTGAGAGTGCAAGGCCGAATGGAAGAACCTGATATTGGTAAGCTTCACGCCTGAAAGCAAACCGCAGGAACTTCCTGTGATGAGGAAGGAAGGAGACATGTGCATCTTTTAGATCGATCGTGCCAAACCAGTCCTCGGACCTGATCTGAGACACGACCTGTTTGACAGTGAGCATTTTTAACTTCAGACGCATGACTGAGCGGTTCAATAGCCGCAGATCTAAAATTGGACGCAACCCTCCATCCTTCTTCTGCACGATGAAGTACCGGCTGTAGAACCCGGACTCCCTGTCGAGAGGAGGGACCACCTCGATGGCCTCCTTCCTCAAGAGAGTATTGACTTCTTGTTCTAATACCAGAGCCTGCTCTGGGCTCACTACTGAGAGAAAACCCCTTTGAAAGGCGGTGGCGGAGCGCTGAACTGAATGCGATAACCTCTTTCTACAGTCTGCAGGAACTAATGAGATACATTTGGCAGTAGTTTCCCATGCTGCTAATAATCTACTAAGGAACAGTCTCTCGAGACTGGCCTCTGTGTCCTTGTAAGCTGCTATCTGGGTTGCCACTTACGCGGCTGACCGGCAGTCGTTCCCGAAACTAGCTGCTTTAGAGACCCCCGAATGTGGTGGCAGGCTCTCCGGCTCCGCTACGTTTCCGGTCGGAAAATACCGGAAAACCTCGCTGGAGACCGCTGCGCCCGGCAACACTGGCCGGGTTGGCAGAAACGGTTTTCCTGAGGCCGCTGAAGAAGACGGACACGTGTAATGCGATGCCCCCGCTCTTCCCCCTTAGGGGGCCGCCCCCCCCCCCTCAGCATCCTGAGTTATTTTTATTTTTCCCCTGTCAGGACCGCTTCGTCGAGGGCTTCCTCGACTGAAGCACGACCCTCAGATCGGGCCTCGCCTTAGAAGCCCCCGACCATAGAGCGCCGCCGGCCTCAGTCCCGCTGCGGGGGAGCACGAGAGGCAACGCTCTGTTTTTGGACCTCCCTATATGAGGAGCTGGTACCCGGCTGGGGCTGGTGAAGGCTCCCTCCTCAAAGAGAGCCTTCCGGGAGCGAAGCAAACGCAGTGGCAACTGCTCACAATGCGGAGAGTCGGCCCTCTCGAGAGCCGACGCCGTGTGCTCTGCTCCCAAGCAGACCATGCACAAACTGTGTGTATCCCCGCTCGTGATGTAGCGTGGGCAGGGAGGAACACACAGTCTGTAACGCGATCTACTTTCGCCCTTTTTTGTCTTTTGCTTAGACATTTCTTTTTTTTTTTCTGCTGGAGCTTATTTTGGATGCTTGTGCACTTTTTTTGACAGACAACAATAAATAAGACTCACAGAACATAAATCGTGACCGACACACACAGAGAGCTTCGCTGAATGACAAAAGCTGGCGCTGGTCTCACCGCACGTGCTTTTATTGCTTCCTGGTCATGACGTCACCTGCCGCGGACGTCTCGCCCATCGTTCGACTGATTACACATATGATTCAGAGCTTGGTATCGCTGAAGGCGTTCCCCTAGCGTTTTCCGACGCAGCTCGAGTTCCCGAAGGGGAACAAACTTTTAATTCACTTTTTTCACTTAAAATTATTATTATTTTTTTTTTTCGTGTTCAGTATTATTTTAAATATGACAAGGACAAGCAAGACTTAGATGAGTAATAAACTGCATTTCTAAATCAGTAAAATTGCAAATATTTTCTTAGATAAAGTCTGATGATGCAAATTGTAATTTGTGGCCCTTTACATTTTATGTGGTTTAAATGTGGCCCGCTTGGCCCTCTAGAACTTGAGTACCCCTGGGCTAGAGAATACCCATAATGCACTGTGAGAGTCATGAATTCCCACATCTTGCCAGAAGATGGTGGCTGCAGCTGAATGATCCATCCATCCATTTTCCAAACAGCTTGTCCAATGTGAGTACAGCATTATATCATACAGGTACAGATTTATTTTTAATCGATTATTAAATGAGGTTTATTCAAGCTAGTTTCCATAACAGAGTTTAAGATAAATCTGTTTACTACTGAAACTGCCAGTTTGCTAAGATCTCAAATGATTATTAAATGTCAAGCACAAACTATGTAAAAGCAGCAGCCCTTCAGGCACACTCAGTGTCCAAATTCACTCACTGGTTTTCATTCTCTCCTTTAAGCGTAGTATATTAGTGGACTAATGTAGGGAATAGTGAATGAGGGTATTGGGGGGGGGGGTTCAAAGACTAACCCTGAAAACATGGACGTCTGGTCACCAGCTCAAATTCAAATGCTGATTTTTTCCCCCATTATGTTCTGTTATTTATGATATTGTGATCATATAAAAAGAACTAATACGTTTTAAATGTTCTTTGATGTTACATTAAGATGATATGATACAGGTAGACATGAAAATCTGCTTCTTAGAAGGAATGATTCAAATATATACACCACAAAGAAGTGATTTAAACCAAAATCCATCCAGAATCTGTGTGTAATGTTATGGTGTAGCTTCTCAGTGCACGGCTTGAGCTGCGATGCCCACTTCACAACACTGTTTACAGTCTGTTTTCTTTCTTTCAACCATGTATTTATATTCCAGAGCGCCGCTGCTCTTCCAGTCTCATAATCCGCTTTAGCTGAGACAATACAGAAATCCTCAGCCACAATATTCCTAATTCTTCTCTGTCGCTGCCATCTTGGCTCAGCGTCCTTCCTCTCGCACTGAACGTGTCGGTGAGAGCTCGCAGATACTAAAAATAACCTCAGCGGAGAGGAGGTAGCCATGGTAACATCAAAACGCATGCAATGGCGAGGAGTGATCTCCAGAAAACATGGCTGAGTTTGAAGAGCAGATAACGCGGGACACACACACACCGTGAATCACATTTCGTCATGGTGTAGGTCTGTGTTTTATGGCTCCTGCTTTCTCACACATGACTGGACAACAAGGCCATGTGTGCATGTAAATAAGGAGACAGTGTTGAATCTTTTCTCATTCGCAGGGCTGTATGTAGCAGCTTTGCTGCATTGTATTTTCATTTTAATATATTTATTGGTAGCAGCAGTTTTTAGTATATTATAATGTATTGCATATTTCAGTTAGTTTCAGTTGCAATCTGATAAACGAAGAGCAATACAATGCAATACATTGTCCTTAATATATAAATTATTACAGAATAAGCTACAACATTACCATACTGCTCATACTCTTCAATATTGATATTTTTTCTGTATAAATGTAATAACCAGATTACTATGTTTGGGAATTGAGTGTACAACCAATGCATGCTTGGTGAAATATTGTATCCGATGATGCAATGTACTGAATTTTCCCTTCCATGTTTCACAATGAACCAGAAATCATATAATTTCTTATTTAATCAGATCCCTTGTGAAAAAGAAGTATGCTTAAAAAAAAAAAAGAGTAAGCTACATATTACAGAAATAATATACTTTAATACACTTGAATATAATGTTTGTAGACACGTCATTTCATGTTATTTAGAACTGAATTAAAATGTATTATAGTTTAAACCTATATTAAATGCAATTAGATAAACTTAAGAGTGCTTATCCACTTAAGTAGGACTTAATTATACATGCAATTTCATACTTCTATTCTTTTTGAAATATGGTTAAAGTGTACTGCCAGATGTACTGACAAGCATTTTTGGTCAACTAAAATATACTTTAGTTTAATTTCTATTGAGATGTGTATTTTATATATTTTTATATTGCCCATTTGTGATTATGAAGTTGCAAATTAGTACATGTAAAATATATTCAATTTAAACATAAAAATGAATAACACACTACAGTTACAATTCTAATCTAAGTACTTTACATTAACTTAGTATGTTTAAAAATTTTAGTCAAAATAAGCATTCTTCTTTAAAGCACGGCAAAAGATTATTAAAACATAACGATTTAATACTTTAAAGTAAAACTTTTCATTTGAAATTATTACAAAGTGCACTTTTTAAAAGAGTACTTAAGTGTGTTAAAAAACAGTCATCAAAGTGTCTCTCTTTAAGTCACTTAAGTGGACTTTATATAATTATATTATATTATTTCGCTATATTAATATTGTATATTATTTATTTATAGTAAGTTTTTTTTTTTTCCCAGGGTGGCAAAAAGTAAAGAAGGTAACCAAATGTCATTGAATAATACAGACTAAACATATTTGCATGATACACACACAGTCTAGTGAGGTTATGCATATATAAGTAACCTACTACTATTTTAAATGGTATCACACTGCATACTGTTTGGCAAGGAATATGTGATGTCAGGTCCTGATGTACCTTATGAGTCCCTGCATACGGTTTAGTTACGGGGCCGAGAAGTGAATAACATCACACTTTCTGAAAACAAAATAACAATTTACAAATGCAAATGCAAGTCTAAAAACAAAATAACAAGTCAGAAAACACAATGGCAAATTCGAAAACATTATAACAAGTCAGAAAACACAATGACATATCAGACAAGTCGGAAGAGGTAGGTATAGTTTGAGACAACACCATTGGTTTGGGATTACTCACTGCTAACTGGACGAGACATCTGTCAATCAAACGTATACAGGAAGAACCAGCCGAAAAACAGCAGAGTCCTGGTAGAAAGTTCGAAGATGGTATTAAAGTAGCTCAGTTTAAAAGTATTGTATGAATTGCCCTCACTGTGGAATAAAAAATACAGAGTGTATATTTACATTCAGTTAAAAGTGCTGTAAAGTCTCAGCAACCGTGGGCGCGATAGATAATGCGTGCCCTTGGCTTTTGAAAATAAAGTATTGGGTAGTGATCGAGTAGGTGTAGGGATGGCTTTATTGTACCAATAAGGTGGCATCCATTTAATAATTTAAATTAAAATAATAATTTACACTCAATACGTTATTATTGCATAGTGTTTTATAATGTACTACAATACTGAAGAGCAGATAATTGCCACTATTTGCAACAATAGTATACTTGATAGTAGAAATCCTGCTATTTTTAACATAGTGTAAATAGGTATTTGCTCTTAGTGTAAATAGCATATTGCTAAAAATACTGCTATTTTCACTTAGTGTATATAGAATCCATTGCTAATACGAGATTTGAAAAGGGAGGGAAAAAAAGTTCGGCAAAAGGCGGGCTTGAACCCGGGTCGATCGCGTCAAAAAGTCGGTGACACGCAGTTGTCCATCTGCGCCACTGGAGCTGATGTTTTACAGGTCACTTAACTAAATGTAAATATACACTCCGTATTTTTTATTCCATAGTAAAGGCAATTCATACAATACATTTAAACTGAGCTACTTTCATAATACCATCTCCGAACTTTCTACCACAACTCTGTTCTTCGGCTGGTTCTTCCCTGTATACTTGATTGACAGATGTCTCGTCCAGTAAGCAGTGTGTAATCCCAAACCAATGGCACTGTCTCAAACTATACCTACCTTTTCCGGTTTGTCTGATTTGTCGTTGTGTTTTCTGACTTGTTAATTTGTTTTCAGATTTGTCGTTGTGTTTTCTGACTTGTTATTTTGTTTTCGAATTTGTCATTGAGTTTTCTGACGTGTTATAATTTTTTCTGAATTGTTGTTGTTTTCTGAATTATTTAGTTTTTTAGACTTGCATTTGCGTTTGTAATTTGTTATTTTGTTTTCAGAATTGTGATTTGTTCTGCACTTCTCGGCCACCGTAGTTTAGTGAAGGTGTGGGTGGTGAACTCCAGATCTCGGCTGCTC
The DNA here is from genome assembly GCA_018155175.1 of Sinocyclocheilus anophthalmus. Taxonomy (NCBI): domain Eukaryota; kingdom Metazoa; phylum Chordata; class Actinopteri; order Cypriniformes; family Cyprinidae; genus Sinocyclocheilus; species Sinocyclocheilus anophthalmus. The sequence continues at coordinate 157,215 of JADLZN010000940.1, forward strand.
GCTTTCCTGTTTTACGGCCAACATGTCAAAACTTTGAGCTTGTTATGAGCTTACTTGCATATACCATATCAAATCTATTTTAGCACCATTAAAGGTTTGTTTACATGCCAACAATAAAGAAGAACGGAAAAGTTTTTCCTTTCCATTTTTTTTAAAGTTTTGCGTACAGACAACAATGTTGTCCCCATTCTCATGGATCTGTGAAATCGACTAAAATCACAGTATTATGCATTCCAGGCCAGTAGTTGGCGATGTCCCTTTTTTTAAAGAAACCCTACATGTCTGGGCACATACATATTCTTCAAGTACTCACATGTGCCAATAGACAGAAACACTGAACTATATAATGTTCTCTATTATAGATCAGTGGACTGAACACGTAATACACATGCACATAACATCACTGTTTTCACTAATTCACATTTTTTGTAGATTTTTTGTAGTTAACATGGATATGATAATGGTTTCAAAAACTTGCACTTTGAAACCCATTTTTGAAATGGGTTTTCAGCCCTCCAAAATGCCAATGTCATGTAAATGCACGGTCAAAATGCATAAAAAACTATAAATTTTTACTTGAAAACAGTTTTGTGTTAACACCCCTATATTATACATTGAGATTACTTTTGAGCAAACTGACAAAAAAAAACCGGTAACTAATTCAACTAGTTCTATTTGAGTTAAAATTGACTTAAATGACATCAGTGAACCAACCTATACACTAATTTATACATTAATAACTCATTTTTATGGGTTAAATCAGGCAGAAGTGCACTGAAAAAAAAGAGAGAGAGAGAAAAAATCCGTAAAAAATATGGTACAATGTACTGTATTAATATAAAATAATTTTCCGTATTGAATTTTTATAGGTGTTTTACCCGTCATTTAAATTATTTTGAATTATATTGTTGTTGTTGCATTTTTTTTTTTTTTTACATGAATGTCTTTAGTTAAACAATTTGCAATTACTACTTTTTTACATTTTAGAGTAATTCCCATTATTCCCAAGGGTGATTCCCTTTAGATTAAAATAAAATACAAATATAGTTCATAGTAATAACAAAAAAAAAACATATTACAATACATCTAATTAGTCCTACATTATATTTATGCGACTATAATTTTCAGATTTATTTTTAAAACATGATTATGGATGTTGGTGCAGTCTGCAGAAGATAACCAGAGAAACATACTGAACATTTGAGGGAAAACAACCATAAAAATTCAAACAGAATCTAAAAATCAATTTTAATATCTGCTACAAACTTAAATCAATTGCCTTTTCCTTTAATCACCCTTTATATCACTCCAAACAGCTACTCATCCTCTCCTCGCGCCCCACAGGAAACAGTTTTTGGGACCCACTAATGACATATACAAACTAGGAATTGAATGAATATTTAATGAAGTCTGTCTGTTTGATGATGTAAGTGAATAATCTCACCATTTAAAAAGATCAAAGCATCAAAACTGGCATATCATATGTGCTCCATATTCTGCGCTGACGGCTCTTCACAGCTCAATGTTTTTGCCCACAGCATCTTGTGAAGTAATTAAACGTGCCACATATGCTATCAAATTAATTCAGTGACCCAGAGATTGTGCAAAGCTTTAAAGTCAGCATGAAACAGTATTCGTAACCTATTTTACTTTGGAAGTGTTATGTATATCAGCTTGGTTTTTCCCATTAGGAATTGATTGGATCGTCATGAATCATTTCTGTATCACAGCTGCTTTGGAGGAACTGAAAAATAAGAGGACATCAGACAAAAAAAAAAACACTTAAAATAATATTTCGCCTATTACTCTATTTACTCTAGATTTTCTACCAAATAAATGCAGCCTTGTTGAGCACAAACTGTACTGCCCCAAACTTTTGAGTGGTAGTATATTCAGTGGTGCTTTTTGGGTGGTCCTCACTCCTCATTCACTTTAATTATACTGAAAAACATGGTAGGATATCAGAAGGAAGGAAGAAAGGAGTTGACAACTAAAGAATGACAGAATTTTCATTCTTGAGGTGAACTTTAATCCCTTTGTGTTGAGTTGTGTACAGCTGTGTCTCCTACTCAGAATATTATTATACATTTGCTTTCTCGTCCATAATTTTGGAAGAAGAAAAAACGGTAAGACTGAAACAGAGGCAAATGAAAGTCAAAAAACATCTGAGTCATTATTGTGTGATGTCTGCCTCTGAGGTAAACTCTGAGGGGGAAAAAAGTGAGAGGAACAGTGTGAGCCAGAAAAAGCCAGGTTTGGAGAAAACCTGGAAAAGGACACAGACAGCAGGACATAGATGAAAGTGAATCAGGAGAGCGCGGGCCCTCAGGGCACTTTCCCAGAACCTGACGAACCTTTCCAGCCATGAACAATGACTGCAGAGTGTGCTCACACTCGCGCCTGCAGCCAGCTCCAATTTATCTGATTAAAATCACCGCTGAATGCAAGAGAGCTGTACTATTAATCTTCATTACAGGCAAATTCAAAGGAGAAGAGACACACTTTTGACAGAGCTCTGAATAAACAGCTCTGTTACTCAGCAGCACTCACAAAGCCCCATATCCACTGAATAAAGAGAAATCTAGAGCTGCTCGCTGTTTCAGACAAGACTCCGAATTCAAAACACGCCGTAGAACAAAACAGTTAATGAATGTATTCAATATGAGCAGCTGTTGTAATTACTTTTTAGGTTGATACTGTCTTCAGTAGCTTCGTCAGCTGTACTGCCTCACTATGGTATTGGATATTGAACTGCCCTTGTGAAAAAAAAGTGTACATACTTTATGTTATAATATACTTTAAATGAGCAATATCACACTCGTAGATGTGAGATATGGCTGTATATTGGCACAGCTGTGATTCGGCTGTAGGTAATCACAGCGTGCCGATATACAGCCATATCTCACTTCTACGAGTGTGGTATTGCATTTATACAACAGTTTGATGGCACGAGTGTGTAAATACATAAAAAATAACAATGAAGTGTCTTTTAAAAAAAGCCCTCGTGTTTTGGTTCTTTTCCCTAGTCCTTCTGCCACAGATTCAAATCTAAAGTTGACAGTTTAACAGCTGAGCCCAAGCCATTTGTGTGTTGCCGGTACTAAATGTCGGCCAAACGTCACTTTAGAACTAGTAAAGAAGAAACGTTGAGTTGCTTCATTAAAAGCTTATTGTATTATTGTATTAAAAGCAGTGTATTATGTATAGTAGATAATGTGAGAGAGATGGACTGAGCGAGTGAGATTACCTGCATCTGATACAACATTCATTCTTCAGATCATTCTCATATTCACAATAAAACATTAGTTTGAATATCTGCTGAGGAAAGCATAAGGCTCTTCGTCGTACTATCCTGCATCTGTTTTGTGGGATTTCCATTAACAATGCTGCCAGTTCGATTTGTTGTTTGTCATCTTACAATTGTTTGTTAAAAGTAAAAAAACTCAGTGTTTCAATATAAAAGTCTTTCACGGGGGCTGACTCGTAAAAACCAGTCTCTTGTCGCCATCTAACGGCGGAACAATGTAACTAAAATCACCATCACGAACACACAGACTGTTTCCCAATACTAAATACTACTAATATATGTATATGAAATATTATTTATTGATTAATAATTTTTAATAAACAACAACAGCCATCATAAAAGTTTCTAGGCAGTTCGGTCAAAAGTACAAAGGCAGCGCTCTGATATACAGCATTGAAGTTACATAAACATGATGAATTTTGTGCCAAATACTATTGTTCTGGAATAATCTATTAATGAGACCAAGACGCCCGTTAGATTTTTACCCCAAAAGAAATATCATAGCTTCTTTTAACCACTGCAGAGACAGACAAGCTAGCAGTAAATTCCAGAAGATATGGCCGAGTGATGCGCTCACTCTTGAGGTTCATGAGTCCTGAACGCCCGCTGATGTTCTGGAGCTCACATCTCTGAAAACGTTGAAGCAAATTTTCAAATAGATGTTATTTTTATTAACAAACTGCATATTTGAAGTCTAAACAGCCCTTCTCCCTATTTGTCGGTCGCCATGACACTACACTCGCTGTGAGAAATACTGCAATACGGATTTCTGTTGGACTCTAAATTAACACTCTTTCGAGTCGATTCGAGGATCACAAAGAATTGTTGTGTAAAAGATATACTCAAATAGCTGATGGTAGCCACTGACTTGAATATGAAAAAAAATATACTATGGATGTCAACTGTTCGGTTACCGACATTCTTCAAAATATCTTCATTTATGCTCAACAGAAGAACAAACTCATACAGGTTTGGAAAAACTTGAGGGTAAGTAAATGATGACAGATTGTTAATTTTTAGGTGATTTATTCCTTTAATGTATTCAAAATAGTTTTAGTTTTTGAAGCAATGGTTAAACTCTATAGCATCAGTTCTCACAGTCCCCAAACACAAAGTGCCATAGCTATCTTTCTGATTATTTGTATATATATATAAAAATCCTGGACAAGGGCATCAAAGAAGGTTATATATAATGGAATTCTGCTTTCACAGCATATGAATAATGCAGTTTGTAATGTTACTCCCTACTCCTGGGCTTCTAGAGATGTTTGGCTCCAGATATTGCGTTCCTGTGCTCTGTGTATTTATGCGGTCAGTATAATATGGTACTACACCTCTCTGTTTACCCCACCAGATCTTATTTTATTAACATAAAAAAAAGATGTTTCTTAACACACTTTATGTGGCCAGTGGTCCTCTTAGCAGCATTGTATTTAAATTATGACTGGATTATATATAGACAAGAAAGTGTGCAAAGAGCGCTCCCGTTATAATCACTAAAATGTTGTCACTCATTTTAGTTTATCGAAAAAATAGTTTTTTAATAAACTGGCAAAGAACTTCAAACCAATATAGTGGAATATCGCAGAATTATCTTTTAACTTTATTGGGATAGCCAAGATAAAGATATGTTCCAATAACATTTTGCTAACATTCCAATTAAGTTATGAAAACATTGTTTGAAAATATTTGATAAAAGTTTTTTTAAATGTTTGAAAATAGTATTTTTTTTTTCTTGTTTGTGCATACGTTAATACATTAAAGGGGTCATATGATGTTGCTAAAAATAACATTAGTTTGTGTATTTGGTGTAATGAAATGTGTTTATGCAGTTTAAAGTAAAAAAAACTCATTATTTTCCACATACTGTACATTATTGTTTCTACTCTATCCCCTGCCTTTCTGAAACGCGTCGATTTTTACAAAGCTCATCGGTCTGAAAAGCGAGGTGTGCTCTGATTGGCTAGCTATCCAGTGTGTTGTGATTGGCCGAATAACTCAAGCGTGTGACGGGAATGTTACGCCCCTTACCATACTGTGATGCCCGTCCGGCCGGAGTGACGAGACAAAAACATTAAAAACCCCATTATAAACGAGGCATTTGTAGCATCCAGTGGTCACATAATTACAGATTATAATGACTTATATTGTCTTTTTACGCGTTGCGTTGCATATCGCGCTGCGTATTAAAACCATGTCTGCATTTGTGATCGTGAGAAATGACAACACAAAGCCCTACTCTACACTGCCCAAAATACTCGCGTTTGAATCGCAGTTGCAAATTCTTTAAATATAAAAACGTACTTACAGCCTGTGAGTCGAACAGCCGGCATTGTAGTCTACTCTCCCAGGATCAGGAAACAGTCCTCCATAAAATGTGCTGCCCACAATCTATAATATTTTGGGTTGAACTGTTCTGGAACAGTGTTTTAAATACAATTTAACCACTGATTTCTTGTCGTGTCCATTTTTGGAAGGCCAAAAAGTATTTTCGCTTTCGCAACGAAACACACAGCGTCTTCACAACAGGGCGGCGGCGGTGGCAGCAACAATAAAATTACGCCTTCTTTATTTGCGTGAACATTTTGGCGGCGTTACGCAAATCTTCCCACACAGTGACGGGAACATTGGGGGCGTGTTTAAACAAAGCGTTTTAAATTCAATTCAATTCAATTCAATTTTATTTGTACTGTGCTTTTCACGATACAAATCATTGCAAAGCAACTTTACAGCAACTAAGTTTCTACAATATTTAGTGGTAGCTTATCAATGGTGATTTGTCTTCAATGTACGGAAAAATCTATTAAAGACGTAATCAAACAGACAATTAACACTATTAACAGCATTTATTATATGATGCAATCAAACTTATTGCAGAATTTGGTAGTTTATGTTGTTTCAGGTTGGCATCATCTGAGGTCCTCTGAGGGGTTTGCATCATCTCTTCTCAGTTGTTCTGGATCCAGACTGAAGCTTGTTTAAATCCTAGTTACCACGGGATGTCAAATAGAGACATAATTAGCGTTGCTGCTGTTCCAACCAAGCAAAATGTTTTGGTTAACCCAAACTAAATAATAATAATGTACATTTGATCAGATATAACTGCAGTACAAGATTATGATATGCATTATTTGAATGCTTGGCCAAAGAGATGTGTCTTAATCTAGATTTAACCGAGAGAGTGTGTTTGAACCCCGACGTTATCAGGAAGGCTATTCCAGAGTTTGTGAGCCAAATGCGAAAAAGCTCTACCTCATTTAGTGGACTTTGCTATCCTAGGTTCTAACAAAAGTCTAGAGTTTTGCGACCTTAGGGAGCATGGTTTGTAGCGTGGTAGAAGTCTAGTTAGTTACGCAGGAGCTAACCCATTAAGGGCCTTATAGGCAAGTAATAATATTTTGTAACTGATACAGAACTTAATAGGTAGCCAGTGCAGAGACTGTAAAATTGGGGTAATATGATCATATTTTCTTGACCTGGTATGGACTCTAGCCGCTGCATTTTGGACTTTCTGTAGCTTGTTTATTGAAGATGCATGACAACCACCTAGCAGTGCATTACAATGGTCCAGTCTAGAGGTCATGAATGCATTTGAACTAGCTTTTCTGCATCAGAAACATGTAACATGTTTCGTAACTTGACAATGTTTCTAAGATGGAAGAATGTTGTTTTTGTTACATGGGAAATATGATTTTCAAAAGTTAAGTTGCTGTCTAATATAACACCCAGTTTTTTGACTGTAGAGGAAGTAACCGTGTATCCGTCTAGTTGCAAATTGTAATCCGAGAGATTCTGTGTACTGTCTTTTGGTCCAATAAGTAATATCTCTATCTTATCCGAATTTAATAGGAGAAAATTATTGGTCATCCAATTTTTTTACTTTTTAACACACTCTGTTAGCTTAGATCATTTAGAAATTTCTTGTCTTGTTGCGATATATAGTTGAGTATCATCAGCATAACAGTGGAAACTAATCCCGTATTTTCTAATATTATTACCAAGGGGCAACATGTATATCGGAAATAGTAAAGGGCATATGACAGATCCTTGTGGCACTCCATATTTTACTGGTTTTAATTGAGATGACTCCCCATTTTTTGGTGGTGGTTTCAAAGGACAAATGGTAGCGAACGGACAGGTAGGATCTAAACCATCTTAAAGCCTGCCTTTGGATACCTGTATAGTTTTGTAATCGATCTTTGAGTATGTCATGATCTATAGTATCGATTGCAGCACTAAGATCAAGTAAAACTATCAATGAGATACAGCCTTGGTCTGACGCAAGAAGCAAGTCATTTGTAATTTTAACAAGTGCAGTTTCTGGGCTATGGTGGGGCCTGAAACCTGACTGAAATTCTTCATAGAGATCATTTTTTTGCAGGAAGGAGCACAGTTGAGCAGACAAAATTTTCTAAAATTTTAGACATAAAAGGAAGATTTGAGATGGGTCTGTAATTTGCCAGTTCACTATGATCTAGTTGTGGTTTCTTAATAAGAGTATTAATGACCGCCAGCTTGAATGGTTTGGGACGTGACCTAAAGACAACGACGAAGTTAATAATATTGAGAAGCGGTTCTTCTGCTACAGGTAACAACTCTTTCAGTAATTTAGTGGGTACAGGATTTAACAGGCATGTTGTTGGTTTAGATGCAGTGAAACGTTTATTTAGCTCATCCTGTCCTATATTCGTAAAGCACTGCAGTTTATCTTTTGGTGCGATGAATGAAGCTGAAGTATTATACGCTGTAGAATCTACATTTGTTATTGTATTTCTGATGTTATCTTTTTTATCTGTGAAGAAATTCATAAAGTTATTACTATTAAACTTTGAGGGAATATTTAGATTGGGTGGCGTTTGGTTATTTGTTAATCTAGCCACTGTGTTAAATTAAAAACCTTGGATTGTTTTGGTTATATTCTATGAGTTTATGGATATGCTAGGCCCTGGCAGCTTTTAGAGCCTGTCTATAGCTGGACATACTGTTTTTCCACGCAATTCTAAAAACTTCCAAGTTAGTTTTTCACCATTTGCACTCAAGACTACGGGTTTCTTTCTTCAGAGAATGGGTATTACTGTTGTACCATGGCGCAGTACGTTTTTCTCTAACCTTTTTCAATTTGATGGGGGCAACAGCTTCTAATGTATTAGAGAAGATAGTGCCCATGTTGCTAGTCATTTCGTCTAGTTCATGTGTACTTATTGGTACAGAGAGCAGTTGAGATAAATCAGGCAGTTTGTTTGTGAATCTTTCTTTGGTGGTTGGAACAATAGTTCTGCCCTGATGATAACGCGGAGCCATATAGTTATTATCAGTAATATGCAGCATGCACGATACCAGGAAATGGTCAGTAACATCATCACTTTGAGGTACGATATCTATATCAGTAAGATCAATTCCAGCGATAATTTAATCTAGCGTATGATTAAAACGATGAGTTGGCCCGGTGACGTTTTGCTTGACTCCAAAAGAGTTTATTAGGTCAGTAAACGCAAGTCCTAATGCATCATTTGTATTATCAACGTGAATGTTAAAATCTCCAACAATTAGCGCTTTATCAACAGTAACCAATAGTCTGAGAAGAAATCTGCAAATTCTTTTAGGAAATCTGTATACGGCCCTGGTGGTCTATACACAGTAGCCAGAGCAAGAGATACGATAGATTTCTTTTGCATATCTGACAGTGTAACATTAAGCACAAGTATTTTGAATGAGTTAAACCTGTATCCTGTCTTCTGAGTAATATTGAGAAAATCACTATATATTGTTGCAAACAAACAACAAACAACAAACACCGCCGCCACGACCAGTCTGACGGGGCTCATGCTTATAACAGTAGCTTGGTGGAGTAGACCAATATAATCATTTGGTTTTAGCCAGCTTTTAGTCAAGCAGAGTACATCAAAACTATTATCTGTGATCATTTCATTTACAATAACTGCTTTGGGTGAGAGTGATCTAATGTTTAGGAACCCAAACTTTAAAAATAGTTTTTGTTCATATATTTAAAATTTTTCTGGTTTAATCACGATCAGATTTTTTCTAGATCTTGCATTAAATTTATATTTTGACCTCACTATTCGGGGAACAGACAGTCTTTATAGATTGTACAGCGCAAGTACTTCTATCATTTAAGCGGGTAGAACAAAAGTCATCAGGGCAGTTATTTGAGATTTGACTTACTAGTCATATGGTGCGTAGTGTCCCGGAGATGTTGTCTGACAGGAGTTCCGCTCTGACTCTGCTGGGGTGCTGGCCATCAGCGCGAAAAAGCCTAGGACGCTCCCAGAAAAGATTCCAATTATTAACAAAGAGCAGTTTCTGTTCTTTACACCATGACAATAACCATTCATTTAAAGCAAAAAGTCTACTGAACTTTTCGTGTCCTCGTCGGTATGTGGGAAGCGGTCCTGACACGATGATCGTCGTCGCGGGCGATGTGCTGCGCACCGTCTCGATCAGGCTCCTGAAGTCCCTCTTCAGTGTCTCCGTCTGCCACAGCTTGGTGTCGTTAACCCCCGCGTGAAGCATGACCGCTCCGGTGCTCTCGTCACCCTTCAGGATCGCGGGTATCTGCGCAGAAACATCGAGAACACGAGCACCAGGGAAACAGTGAGTGTGCACTTTACCTTCAGCTAACGTAGCACGGACGTGCCGGATGATGGAGTCTCCGATAATCACAGTGTCGCGTTCCGTCTCACGGAGGGGAGCGAAGTGGTTCCGGGTGGAGATCTCGAAGACCGGAGGGGGAGAGGTCGTCGCCCGGGGCCTGGCTCGCGTCTTCCGTGGCGGGTGCACCCAGGGTCCGTGGTGTCCCGGCGCCGGAGTGAAGGACATCTGGGAAGATCGCGTCCTGGGTGCACTGGGCCTGTGCAGAGAAACACATGGAGTAGAGGTGGTGGGAGAGTTAGCAGCGGGCTGTATACTTACCTCGGACTTGTGAGCGTCAGCCTGGGATGATTCCAGCGCGGTTGCCGCTAATCTCGCTTACATTGCTAATACTCTATTCACACACATTACCATTGTTTTACTCACTGTTACTTGCTTTAATGCCGGATGTGTGTCTACCTTTGAGTGCAAGTGAGGTCTCGCTCTCCCCTCAGCTGGTTCTTTTTGCCCCCCCTCTCCACCAGGGTTCGCTGATCTCTTTCGTCCCCCCCTCCACGGCCTCCAGCTCGACCTGCACCTAATGCAGCTCGAACGTGTCCTCACCTCCACTCAAAGTAGACACACATCCGCCATTAAAGCAAGTAACAGTGAGTAAAACAATGGTAATGTGTGTGAATAGAGTATTAGCAATGTAAGCGAGATTAGCGGCAACCACGCTGGTGATGCTAATGGGCTATATGTTAATAGCGGACTTGGGAAATCAAAATAGAACTAGTGCTAACAAGGCGCTCTGATTGTTTTTGTTGTAGAATATGATAGGGGATATATTCACACATTATAGAAACGAAAATGATGGTGTATAAAATTGATTTTAAGATAAAAAATAGACGATATAGAATTAATAGAGTTTTAGGAGGGCGTGGACCAGTCTTAACTTTTATAAAGAATATCTCTTTGGGTTTGAGACTTTAGTCTTTGCAACTTTACAGATCTTCTTTAAGCACCAAGACCTTGTAACACTCCGAAGAGAAAGGAAAACTTGAAATCGCATCATATGACCCCTTTAAGTGAATTGATCATTTTGCAAACATTATAATAGCCTTACATTTAAATGTTATATTCATCTTCTGAAGCAAATGGTAGCATAAAAAAACATCATGCAAACATCTGACTAAAAGTTCTATGAATGATGTATAACTAATATGATCTCTATACAATATATTAAGACTTACAGTATATGATAGGGGACATTAAATGTATTGCATAGTAGCATTGACCAGAGTACAGCATGACCTTGAGTGTTTTTTTTGCTTAAATAATTGCCATTGTCTGTTTATTGTTTGCCAACTGGACTACTTTGTTAGTGTTTATTGGCTTTGTTAGAACAAGAAAGCATATTTACAAAATATTTATAATTTCCTAACATTCTGGCACAGTAATCTCTTAGGAATCAGCCTGTATTTCACACGTTTCATGTGCAGCCGTGCATTAAATGTGTGAACACACTTGACCTCTTTGGCTAAATATGTGCCATTGACATCTGTGCTGCTCTGGTCACAGTTTAGCAGAAATCAGAGGAGAGCTGCTCTTAAAATAGGGCCTTAAAATGATGCCAGACAAAGCAGCATTCGCTCCAGGGGCTTAACCTGAATCTATCAATGCAAACAAGTCTGGTCATTCAGCGGAAGAAAAGCACTTCTGGGCACCGAGGAGCCCTGACAACTGACAAACTCCATGCCAGGCTGTGCCCTGCAGTCTGTGCCAGACAGCGTTATTAGTTAGTTAAGGAGCCTTTGGCGAATCTGTCCAGATCAATAGAGCTAATTTACTGTTTTGAGACACCCAGTCTGTAAAATAGCACTAATCTATGTTTAGGGTGGGCATAATAAGAGAATGAGAAAAGTCTAGAAATTCCTAAGCAAGGCATTTATTAATTTATGCATTTGTCCTTTCTATGTCCATAAGAAAACAAACAAGGAACATTTCATAGCTTAATATGATAAACAAATCCTTTGAATGTCTGAGAGCAACATTGTCTCGGAAAATCTAAAAATAACAGATTTTGTAACACACTTATTACAGACATTTGTTAAATCGACAATAGAAGGCAAACATGTCACAACTTTAGTGTTCCAGAGCCATTAATCAAGAGAACAATTGTACCATGCTTTGAATGCATAATACATGGTATTGGTTTATTTATGAGACTGCTGGTCATTTTACGAGAGCTAATATATGTAGCAATTACCTGAGCTCAGAATGTGTTTGTGCTCTGGCCATTTGGCAATAAGAGCTGCTGGAATGGAATGGTGTTGAAGTTGTCTCATGCAATCACAATCAAACCTTGTGAGGCATTAAAGTGAGAGAGTGTAAATGGCAATTCTTTGATTTGGACAAGTAATGATTATTCATACGCAAGTAGACACTGACCTTTAACAAAACTCTGTTACTAGCAAATTCATTCTTATTTGTGAGAATTTTTTTTTAATATAAATACAGTACAGTAGATTTAGAGTGGTTTAGTTTTGTGTAAAGACCTTTACATAAAAAAAAAATCTATTTCAAATAAATGTGGTTCATTTGAACTTTATTCATCAAAGAATCCTGAAAAATGTATCATGGTTTTCAGACAAATATGAAGCAGCATGACTGTTTTCAACACTGATAATAATCAGAAATATTTCTTGAGCAGAAAATCAGCATATAAGAACGATTCCCGATGGATCATGTGACACTGAATGGCTTGCATCACAGGAATACAATTCTAGTTTATTAATTCAATAGAAAAACATTATTTTAAAAAATTGTAGTAGTATTTTAGTATATTACTGTCACAATACACGTTAGAGGAACGAGGAGACGCTGGAGAATACTTTAACAAGACTTTATTTTCCTGAACTCAGGAAGACGTTTAACAGCGGACAGAGAACACTTTAAATACACACAGGAGGAGGGGGTGACGAGACACACCTGGGAGCAATGAAACATCAAGGGAAACACCTGGGACAAATGAACTTAATCAGGACAGGATCAGGAAACTAACCAAATAAGGGCATATGAAGGCACATGGGGAGCAAGACACACACAAAACATGGAACAGAGTCTGACAATTACTGTTTTAATGTATTTTTGATCAAATAAGGAAAGCTTCAAAAACACCACACACACACACACACAACACACCCACACACACACACACACACACATATTATATATATATATATATATATATATATATAATATTCTAGACTGTGTGTAAATATATATATATATATTTATATTACGTGGGGAAAAAAGTATTGTAAGTCCCCCCCCCCCCCCAGTCCACCATTGTGCAAGTTCTCCCACTTACAAAGATGAGAGAGGCCTGTAATTTTCATCATTGGTATACCTCAACTATGAGAGACAAAGTGAGAAAAAAAAATCCAGAAAATCACAATGTAGGATTTTTTAAGAATTTATTTGCAAATTATGGTGAAATAAGTATTTGGTCAATAACAAAATTCTCTCAATACTTTGTTATATACCCTTTGTTGGAAATGACAGAGGTCAAACGTTTTCTGTATTTAAAAAATTCCTTCACAATGTTTTCACACACTGTTTTGCTGGTATTTTGGCCCATTCCTCCATGCAGATCTCCTCTAGAGCATTAATGTTTTGGGGCTGTCGCTGGGCAACACGGATTTTCAACTCCTCCAAAGATTTTCTATGGGGTTGAGACCTGGAGACTGGCTAGGCCACTCCAGGACCTTGAAATGCTTCTTTCGAAGCCACTCCTTCGTTGCCCGGGCTGTGTGTTTGGGTTCATTGTCATGCTGAAAGACCCAGCCCCGTTTCATCTTCAATGCCCTTGCTGATGGAAGGAGGTTTTCACTCAAAATCTCCCGATACATGGCCCCATTCATTCTTTCGTTTACACTTATCAGTCATCCTGGTCCATTGCAGGAAAACAGCCCCACAGCATGATGTTTCCACCCCCATGCTTCACAGTAGGTATTGTGTTCTTTGGATGCAACTCAGCATTTTTTCTCCTCCAAACACGACAAGTTGAGTTTTTACCAAAGTTCTATTTTGGTTTCATCTGACCATAGACATTCTCCCAATCCTCTTCTGGATCATCCAAATTCTCTCTAGCAAACTTCAGATGGGCCTGGACATGTACTGGCTTAAGCGGGGGACACGTCTGGCACTGCAGGATTTGAGTCCTGGCGGCGCAGTGTGTTACTGATGGGAGCCTTTGTTACTTTGGTCCCAGCTCTCTGCTGGTCATTCACTAGGTCCCCCCGTGTGGTTCTGGATTTTTGCTCACAGTTCTTGTGATAATTTTGACCCCATGGGGTGAGATCTTGCGTTGAGCCCCAGATCGAGGGAGATTATCGGTTATATTAGTGGTCTTGTATGTCTTACATTTTCTAAGAATTGCTCCCACAGTTGATTTCTTCACACCAAGCTGCTTACCTATTGCAGATTCAGTCTTTCCCAGCCTGGTGCAGGTCTACAATTTTTTTTCTGGTGTCCTTTGACAGCTCTTTGGTCTTGGCCATGGTGGAGTTTGGAGTGTGACTGTTTGAGGTTGTGGACAGGTGTCTTTTATACTGATAACAAGTTCAAACATATGCCATTAATACAGGTAACGGGTGGAGGACAGAGGAGCCTCTTAAATAAGTTTGTTACAGGTCTGTGAGAGCCAGAAATCTTGCTTGTTGTTTGTAGGTGACCAAATACTTATTTTACGAGGAATTTACCAATTAATTCTTTAAAAATCCTACAATGTGATTTTCTGGATTTTTTTTTCTCATTTTTTCTCTCATAGTTGAGTTATACCTATGATGAAAATTACAGGCCTCTCTCATCTTTTTAAGTGGGAGAACTTGCACAATTGGTGGCTGACTAAATACTTTTTTGCCCCACTGTATATATATATAATTTACCAGATTTTGAGTAATAGTGTATATTGTTAATTGCAAACAATAAAATCATTTCACTTTACTGTTTTGCTAATTGCATGGTTAAATAAGTAAATAAGTAAATCTAGTTTTTCTTTTTTTAGAATATTGTGTTGCAAACTATGTCATACAGATTACTTTTAAGTTTATTCACTGAAAATCGTGACATTTGTCTATCTCTCCTTTTTGAGAGTGTTCATGTGAGAAGCAGCGATGTCCAAATTCATTCTTTTAAGTTGAATCTTTTCCTAATCCTAATGAATTGTTTGATTCAGTTCACAAAACTCTGTTTCCTGAACAATGATGTAACTCGCTGTCATGACTGTTTTCTGAAAACTCAACAAAACAGTTGACAGTAGCCACTGACTTCCATTGTATAGAAAAAATACGATGGAGGTACTAAGTAGGGTTGCAAAGGTGAACAATTTCCAGTAAATTTCCGGAAACTTTCCAAAAATCCCTGGAATATTCCAAAAAATCCTGGAAAGTTTCCAAAATTTCCACCTTTTTGCAACCCTAGTACTAAGTACTAAAATACTATGAAAATTATATGTGTATTTAGCGAAAGATACAAATTGTACATGCTGTATTAGCTTGCTTATTTTGCTCAAGTGTAACTATTTAAATCCAAGAAACTATGCCACAGGCAACCACACAACTTTGTGATGCGGTTTGCAAATGTTTTTTGGAATCGTGGATTAGGGAATGACCAAATCACTGAACTATGTTGATAATGGGGTGACCATACATCCTCTTTTTCCCGGACATTCTAAATTGACTAAATCGTCCAGGTTATAGGTGCATTTGGATTGAAGCAGCTCTGCACAGTGTTTGGTGTTTGACATCAAAATACCGGGAGAGCTGTAGAGAGAAGGCGCACTGCATGTTGTCGAATCGCTCTCATGGTGTTTTGGTGTCACACATCGATGAATGAATGAATGAAATTAAAGACTGAGTTTAACCAATAGCATGCAGGTATTGTAAATAATCAACCAATCATGGCATGCGAGAAGGTGGGATCCACAGGGAACAGACAAAGCAATGCAAACTGTAGACATTTTAGGCAATGTATAAATCCCGGCCATGACATGTCCAGGAAAAAGAGGATGTATGGTCACCCTAGTAATGACAGAATTGCGACCAGTAACAATGCTTTTGGGAAACGCACCTCTGGTTTGGAAAGACACGAGAATGATAACAGTTTGTGAGTGAACTATTTCTTTCATTCAAGTGAAAATATAATTGATGCAAGAAACATTTTCTCTGTCACAAGAAACTGGATCTCATTTGTATTCCTGTATTTGATAAATGATCAGCTAAATATATATTGTCTGTTCACCATATAGTCATGCGGTCCCAATCCACATCAAAGTCACCACCATCCTTGTGTTTCCACAAAACTCTCAAGGTAACTTTATACTCTCTTCTTCCTGTTTCTTGAAATACCGCCCTTTCACATAAACAATCTTCCCTGTCAGCTCTCATTTAGTTATGTGTCACTTGTGTCATTTTCCCCGACCTTTCCTTGGGTGCTTTGAGCATGGGTGCATGCTATAATTACAAAGAGGCAGTCATTCCCTGTGAAAGACCAGTCATGATATATTACACATTAGCCAGCTGCTGATGAGTCATGTTTCTCTGCCTTTATGAAGAGCAGCCAGGGCTGTCCTTGATGGATTGCTGGTGTAATTACATTTAGCACAATGTAAGGGTTGACTGTCCATGCTTAAATGATTTTGTCATAGCAATAACTGTTGCATTCACAAATACTTTAAATATATAAATGAATTCCTTCAAAATACAGCTTTCCTTGCATTAGCATGCCAGTCATGTGGTGTTTTGAGATATAATGTGATTTCTGTTAGGAGTACTATAAATGGTTCTGTTAACTATATAATTATATGAAAACAATTTGTATCATATCTGGATATATGTGATAACTGGCTGTGAATGATCTAAACTGCAGTTACTGTTGGTAAGTATGCATTTATACAATCATATATGATATTTTCATCAAAAACTTCTATTTTTCACTTTGTTATTTTTGAATAATAGCCACTAGTCTAAATGCTTTAACATTGCCATAAAAATATATTCTGTAAATTCAGTATTCTAACAAACGTATTGCACTTTAAGCTTCAACTGGAACACAAAAGAATAAAAAACATGATGAATCATGATGGCTAGTCATGAAATTATATTAAAGCCAATTACACAAAGTTCGCTAAGCAAGGCTTCAACCCCCATTGTGGCAATAGCAAACAGAATGATTATCTAATCTTATTGGTACTGAACTCATATTCAGCCAAGATGGGTCCCTAAATAGTCGAAGACAATGAGTACAAGGTATTAGTTGTGCAATTGTGTGTACTTGTATTATTTTTTATTATTTTCCTCTGTGAAATGAAGATGGGATCCAGAGCAAGGGAGTTATAAAGTAATATGACATGAAATTAGATTGGAGATAGCAGTTTGACAGTTATTTGGGACTTTGTTCCACCAGTTTCTGCAGTAATCCCTTCATGATATGATTGTACTTTAGGGCACAGGCTTTTGCTTGAGTTTGTCAAAGTCAAAGTCAACTTTATTGTCAATTCTGCTATATGTACAGGACATACAGAGGATGTTCTATACTATTTCAATGTAATATATGCTGTAGGTACATACAGGAACTGATGGAGGAGTGCAGCAGTGGTCAAGATTGGATATGTTATGGTTATAATAGTTGTATTTAATTTTTATAGGAATGAAAATGAGGCAGTGAGAGATAGAAGTTGTGTGTTGACTAGTGACAGTCGCTAGCAATGACTAACGTCTGTTTAGATATATCAGAGATATCTTTCTTGAGAGAAACAGTGGTATAAAATGTAGTTGAGCGTCTTTAGCAAAGTCAAGAACAGCTGTGCAATTTGATGATCATTTCAAGCATTAGGTGTTGATGGAGAAATTTATCGGTCTAAGCACTGAACCCTGTGGTACCCCAACGAAAAACAGGATGACAAATCAAGAAAGCATTGACCTGCATATGCCCTTCTCTATCAGCGTGGGAAGACTGAATTAATGTTTGATGGCTGACAGATAGATGTTGAGCAAGTTGTATGAAACCAAAGTTTGTCTGAATCCAGGCATAATTTTTATGTCTAGACATCAAGCTTTTTTTCCATAATGATGTTTGTTGTCTCAAATGAAGGCACCATATGTTGTAACTTGGGAGGTCATGGGGCAAGTGTTCATTCCAGCATTGAAATAAAGTGTTATGTCTGACAAGAATATGGTATGTCCACAGGATTCATAGGGGAGAATTTGCTTTTTATTTAATTTCTTCTCTCATGTGCCTAATTGTGTTACTACAGATAACCTTAGAGAACATCAGCATCCAGGTCACCTACCCAGGGTTGCATACAATGACAAAGAAACTGCAATTTTTTTTTTGCTTGAGTTTGCCATTTGCCATTTCATTTACTCAAGCAAAAATCCATTTGACAAGATGGCGCTGCTGAGTTCGGACGCCGTCCAGGTCACTCCACATAGACTGTGCTTTTATTTACTTTTGTACTTTCTTTTGCTCTCTCTTTTTGCACACATATCGTCTGCATTGATCACTTACGACAAAAGAACACTTTTGGACATTGGACAACGCTACACTAACCTGTTTCAGGACACTTTATCCTGCAACCCATCGTGGCCATCTGAGATTCTCCAGAACGCCCACCGCGGCGACGGATTAAGAAACACAGCGGGAAGTGCGCTGGGATTCGCAACAGACTGAGGAAAAGAGCACACAGCCCTCCTCTGCCAAGCATTCTGCTTGCCAATGTCCAATCCTTAGAGAATAAGTTGGACGATCTCAGAGCCAGGATAAGTTTCCAACGGGACATCAGGGACTGTAACATCCTTTGTTTGTCTGAAACATGGCTAACGACCTCGGTCCCGGACACTGCTGTAACGCCGTCTGATAATTTCTCTGTTTTAAGGATGGACAGAACAGCCGAGGCCGGGAAATCCAAATGTGGTGGAGTGTGTTTCATGATTAACAACAAATGGTGTGACCCCAGGAATATCTCCACACTGTCGCGCTCCTGCTCGCCTCATCTGGAACATTTATCCATTAATTTTTGCCGACCCTGTATACTAATTCCGCCCCCGAGATTAAATTCAATCTAGCATCGTTACAGTGCTGTTTACTTCCACCACAGGCCAGACACCTCTCTTGGCTTTGTCCCTAATCTTCAATCATGACATGTGCTCCGTAAGCGGTGGAGTTTTACATAACAAACATCCTGACGCTGCTTTTTATCATCGCGGGCTGAACTTTAACAAAGGCCACCCTCAGCAGGTCCTGGCCGACTTTTTATCAACATATTCCTTTCCATTGCGGTGATATCCTGTCCAACTATAGGTCCGAATACCTGTTTCAAGTGCCTTACGTTCCCATTATAGAGCCTACTAAGCTCGGCTTCTACTTACCGGCTTTTGGCAAGAATTGGTTGGGGACTCATCCGCCGCCCATTTTTTTCCACAGGCTCCGTCAAGACCCTTCGGTGCAGAGGAGTAGTTCAAGCTATGCTACGGCGCTCTTGAGGACACGATCTGCCTGGGTACATTGTTCCGAGCGAGGGTTCATTGACGTCAGCGAGTCTCAACTCCGGCATTGTGCCACTTTTATACTCTTTCTTTGTACAGCATAGCACTGCTAACCGAACAACAAGCAACCCGCTACAAAACTTATAAAGTTGGCCTTTCTCAAATCAAAAACCGTGGGGTTGGACAGAGTTTCACACTCCGGTCTTGGTCAGTAAAACAAATGCGACTTCTTTACCTTTGTCCCCCCGCCATGGCAATCGCCTGCTGTCTGTCCGCCGGGGAACATGAGTGGAGTACAAAGCCATTGTGCTATGACCTCCGATGGGTGTTAGAGGATCCCGCCCACTCTCGAATACAAGACCGAAATAGAGTCGATCATGTGTCCAGCTAAATTGACCTCTCCGTAACCGCCATGTGGGCAGGGACGCCGAGGAACTCATCTGTGCCCTTTGAAAATAAATCCCATTTCCTTCTTGCAGTGGTGGGAGCAGTGCACCCTTCCCCGCCTGGGCCTGACCGAGTTTCTAAACGCTTTTTACAGAATGCTGTGAAATGCCCATCAAGGCAAGCGTGACTCTGCCTGCGATCAGTTGTCAGCTCGTCCGTGGTTCAAGGATGCTCCTGGGGCAGCATATCAGCGATAATCATATAATCACTGTGTCGGAGGACAAGGTTCGGAGGACCCTAAAGCGAGTGGACATCAGGAAAGCAGCAGGTCCTGATGGGATTTCTGGTCGTGTTCTGTGGTCCTGTGCTGATCAGCTCGCTGGCTTGTTTACATCCATCTTTAATGAGTCCCTTGCTACCTCGGTGGTCCCCATAGAAAGTGTATTGACTCAATGTATCTCAGTGTGGTATGGGAACAGCTCCAGTCAAGACTGCAAAGCCCTACAGAGAGTTTTTGGGTCTGCAGGATCTCAGGGTCCCCCTGGCTCTCTACCTCACCCGGGCCCTCTCTACAGGACATCTACCTCAAACGCTGCAAAAGCAGAGCTGTTAAAATCATCAAGGACTCCAACCACCCTGGTAACTGTCTTTTCATTTTGCTGCCATCTGGTAAGCGCTTCCGTAGCCTGATGGCAAAAGCCGAGAGACTTGGGAGGAGCTTTCCCTTCGTCTCCCAGCAGTGGGGCCATCAGACTCCTAAACTCAAACTCAGTCTCTTAACACCAACATGACTTAACATAATTATCAGTAAGACACTTAATATACTGACATTGTCACTTGCACACAGCAATTTCTGTAATTTATTTATTTTTTTACCTCGATTGCTGCTATTTAACTATCTGTACAACCTGTTTGCACATTCTTCTCTTGTACATTCCTGCTTATCTTAATATCTATTAAGTCTACAGTACACTGTCCTGCACATTTTATTTTATTCTTATTTTTTATCTTTTTTTCCATACCTATATTTATATATACTTTTCTTGTGTTTGTATTCTTTAATAATTGCTCTGTCCATGGAGCGGACCTGACTTACATTTCAGTGCTGGTCATATATTCTCTATATAACCATGTATGTGACAAATAAAAATCTTGAATCTTGAATCTTGAATGAATGAGACTGCCCAAAAGAATCTTTTTGTTATGCAACGTTGCAAGCTATATGGTAAACCTAACTTACAGTTTTAGTTTTTTATTATTTTATCTTATTCTTTATTCCATTCATTCATTTATTTTTTGAGTGGGATGAACTCTTTGGCCCTCACTAAGTGAATGAGTGAACTTGTTTATTCATAACCTCAGACACAAAACCAAAAAAAACAAGTCCGCTTTTCCCAAAAGCAATAAGCCTAAGAAGTTCGTAAAAAACAGTCGTACGACTTGAATCTTAATATTATGGTCCTGATTGCCCAAAGCATCGTACTTAGTAGCCGCACTTTTGAAGATCATCGGGGGGGGGGGGTAGAGCTACGAGTGCGTCTTGAGTAATTCGTAAAGGCCTACGTGGCATCGTAAGACGACCGAGTTAGGATGTCACCTTTCGGGCCAGATTTACCCTTTAACTTTTTTAACTGTTTAATTCCAAGTGCAATGGATTGAATTACAAAGCTTTTTGGTTTGTACATTTATTGTTGTACACTGTATTACGCCCATTTTTTCTATATCAATGAAAATGAAATAATTTAAAAATGGGCAGAAAACAAAAATACATAATACACTCTAAATTAGATGACTGAACCAAATTATAAAAGTAATGAATTGTCGGAAATATGCTCAAAGAGTTGTAAAATAGGATAGGCTAAAAGAATCTGTCCAATTGGCCTTGCTTGCGTTTGCCAAAAAACCAGCCCCTGTATTGTACCCCGTAAATAACAATCTCTACACATATTATTTGCCCGTTAACGTTTGCTTGGCGGGAAGAATGTAGGAGACACTTGAGTGCAGAGTAGCATTCACAGTCTTTTAATGATGAAACCTGGAATAATCATCCACAATAAAGCTGGGCCAAACCACAAGTAAAACAATAAACAAATAATTGAACATAATCAAAATCACACGACACACGTACATGTAATCTTTTACCAAATCAGGAAACACTGGAAGGCCTAACGGGGGGGCAAAAACAGGTGGGGGGCGCAAGGAGCTTGTGTCTCATTGTCCGGGGCGGCCCTCGCCGTAAGTGCCGTCCTCGGCAGGCCCATAACAACAACAGAGGGAGACATATTGGGAGCTTTGAGGATCTCAGGAGGAGGACGAACACCCGGGAGGGGGCCAGCAGACAGAAACCAGGGAGGCGACTAAAGGAGGGAGGAGCCAGGGAGGAGACAGGAGGAACCACGCGACCCAGCCACAGCCATGATGACGACCCAGCGTGTAGCCGACGGAGGGAGGGAGCCATGGATGAGGATGCCCGCTTACTCAGGGGCCGACACTGCGGTGGAGCAGGTGGTGGTAAGGTCCCGAAGCCGGATATCCAATGAGCCCATTGTAATGCATCGGATCCGGGGGGCCAGGGTGCAGCCGTGGGCTCTGGCGACCAAGGCGGAGATCCGGAGATCCACGGCAGAGCCGAAGGGACTGAGGACCAAGGTGGAGCTGACGAGAGGAAGGAGTCCAATATAGGCCCCAATAGAGCCACCAGGTGGGACGGAGCGACGAGTGCAGCCGTGGGGCGGAGTCCTGAGCGATGGCGGGTCCCGCCAACCAAGGGCCCGGAGCCGGAGGGAACCAGGGGAGGCCCGTTGGTTGTGCTGGTGGATCGCTGGTTGGTCGGGGAGCCTATGGAGGCTAGAGCCGAGGTTGACGCCCCGCTGGGGTCCTCGTGGGGGGCCCCCCCGAGTCCGTGCCTCGGAGGCTGGAGGCGGAGGTGAGTGATTCTCCAGCCATGGCGACGCGGGAGGATGGCAGACCCGCGGAGCTCGCACAGTAATGATGGTGGGCTGAGAGCGAGCAGAGGGGCTGCCAGACGACTGCTTTTTGAAGGATGCATTAGCGGACCCAAGGTGTGCGGGCAAGGTATTTTGTTGAGCCTCCGGTCATTCATGGCCTACACTCTGTATCCGGGAGCCCCCTCCTAGGTTGAACCCGGGAACAGTATGGCGCTCTGGAGGAACGGCGGGCACTGGAGGGCGCTTTGGACTGGATTCGGGGACTGGAGTTCTCTCCTCTTTGGTGTGGCACATTAGCTGCACCATACTTAGCTCACCCTCAGCCGCGGTGCAGAGGGGGCGGATCTGAATTAATGCTCTCCGGGTCATCGGTGGGGTCTGTGTCTTCTCCACCTCGGCCATTAATCCACTCCACAAACGACGGCGAAGTCCCTCTCGAGGACCGTCCTCCATCTTTGACGGACTATCCTGGGCGTCCCCCGGGGTTTTCCTGGTTGGGTTGTTGTTTTGTTCGTAAAAGCAGAACAGTCTTTGTTGTGGTCCTCGCGAGATCGGTGTGTGATCCCCTGCTCCACATGAGAAGGCAGGTAACTTCCTGGGCGAACAGCAAGGGCGCTTCCTATCAAGAAGGAGAATTCACTCAACGACACTAACAACTACTACCGAGAAAAATATAGAACACTTCCCGTATAATTCTACAAACATAGGTGAAACACCGTTTGTAACTGTTTTTTGGGTCATGTTCTTCTTTTCACGTTATGCTTCCATGCTGTGTGTGACTGGAATGAGACATCTTAGGAAGCCACTGAGTTATGCATTCTAGACCCTTTCTCTTTTTATGAAATTTTTGTAAACCACGGGATATCACTATGATCCTGGACCAAACAGCATGTAAACTCAAGTAAGTACCTGACCAACACAAACTGAACAACCTAGACCTTTTATGAGGGCTGAATTGGGAAACACAGGGTGACATCAATGGAACATAGTCCAAACCTAAAACCGGACAGGAACTGTGGACGCAAATCCGGACACACAGGCCGGATCTACGTGGGCAAAAACATGTCCAAAAAGTTCTGACAATTATACACAATAATATATATTATTATAACATATACCATGAATATTATACCCGGAGCTGTTCCAGTAACCCAGCATTTAGGTTAACATTTCAATAAACAAGCATGTACTACAATTACAAGCCATTCTATAAATTGACATTTCAGCACTTGACAAATGGAAAGTGACTCCTAAGTAGCACCTAAAGCAGGGCTACATGCGATTGTGTTAAGTGCCTTTTTGGGAAACGTGAAACAATAACGAACGTTCGTAAAAATACTCGTAGAAAACGCTCTTAATCACTAAGATCAGTTGTTATCGAGAAGCACAGCCCAGGTCAGTTTGATTAATAGCTTTCATATGTTTTTCTTGATGTGTTTAAGGATATTGCAATATGGTAATTTCATGATTATTATACAGTTACTTATCTCAAAATCATCTCATTATATGAAAACATGATAGATGAAGGTTGGCAGGGAAAGGTAGCAAAATATTACTATAAAACTCCTAGTTTCACATCAAAACAAAACAAATTCTTATTGGATGAGTTGCGTTCAAAGTTAGAGTAAAATGCTGATAAACACACAGCTGTGAACACCCCCACCCAAACCAATTAAGTTCAAACCCCACTCACAGGTGATTTCGTGAACACAATCATGAAATTAGCGTACATTTACACAAAAACAATGTATTATCAAAAATGACTGAAATGATCCCAGTTCACATGGATTTGCGAAAACTACTAGAAACCCTGTATTATCATGCCAGACCATTAGTTGGTGATGTAACTTTGTAAAGGAACACTCGGTGTCTGTGCACATATAGACTGAATATGTAATGCATGTGCATGACATCACCACTTTCACAAGTTCACGTTTTTGTAGTTTACATGAAGACAATAGTGATATAATTTTCAAAAACGTGCACTTTGAAACCTATTTTCAAAAGTTTGCATTTTCAGGACCCCAAAATGCAGATGTCATGGTCAAAATGCATAATAAAAACGTTTTCCATTTTCAGTTGAAAATGGTGTTGTTTAAACACCCCCTATATGTCACACTGTTTACAACGACTTTGTGAAAGCAAAAAATTTACTTAATAAATACTGTGAAAATGTTAAATATTAAAATTAAATAAAAAAGTTGATGGACATGTTATCCTTTATCTACCCATTAAACATTGATTCTATACAGATGATATTGTGAAAGCAATCTTTATCCTTAATTCAATAAAACAGTTACATAAAGCAAAACAATTTATTTCAAATGAATCAATAAAAAAAATTCTAACTTTACTTACATAATACTTACATAACAAAACAAAAACAAGCAACTTGTTCTGTGAGAAAGTAAGGACAAAATATGCTTTATGCGCAGTAAGAGAGAAAATGCAAGCCAGTCAACCAAATTACAAATGATTTACGACACCACTAAGATTTCATCTGGACTTCATCGTCAGGCTTTTATGTCCCGTCATTATTTATTCATTCAAGGGTTTATAATTTATTGCTCTTCTCTTCACTCCTCTAGACAAAATGCACTAACAGTTTATTTTTCTAAAACAAAATAGCTGAGCTTATAGTCAAGACTTGTACAATATGCTTTGCATTTCAATCTCCATGTTGACATCATTTGATAGCTGAAGTAAGCCACAATGTGGTACTGATTTCCATTAACCTTTTGTCCCAGAATTGAACGTCATCCTCATATACATATTCCAAACTCAAAAGCAAGATTTCGCACTCATATGTTTGCTGAGAATGTTACACATAATTATTCCACAGGCTTGCTATATGTGCCTACAGCGAAGAACTGGCACCAATTCACCTCTCAGTGCCTCTAGAATATACGGCACCCATCCAACCCCCCGCACTCGATAAGGTCCCAGCTGTGGCGAGCAGCCAGGTAATTCACGTCTTATCATCTGTCCTTCAAATAAATGTCATGGGAATGAGAGGGTCAGGAGGTCAGAACCACTGTATAGTTACTCAAGCAGAGGATTGCTGTCGAGCACCATGAAGAATCACTGCTTTCAAACTCTGCTGGGTTTACGCTGTTGATGCACAGGATGACTGAAAAATAGAGCCAGAACATGAGCGAACCATAATAAGACTGAACATGGTCAATTTGGTGCTAGTAAAAGTACTTTGTTCTGGCATAACACCATGTTAACATGGAGTACATACAAACTGCACATATGGGCACCAAGAATCTTGTTAAATCAGACACTTTTTATTTAGTATAAGACAGTGGTTCTCATCTTGTACAGTAGGTCACAGGTGTGTCTCAGACAGCAAGGAAATAACAATGCGGTCACACTTTATTTTAAGGTCATATTCTTGCTATTAACAAACCATTGACTATGAATTTTGTCTCAATAAAATCCTAATTTGCTGCTTATTAATAGTTAGTAAGGAAGTTAAGTTTAGGTATTGGGTAGGATTAGAGATGATCATGCAAAATATGTTCTTTATAAGTATAATAAACAGCCAATATGTTAATAAACGGCATGCTAATAAGCCACTAGTAAATAGTGAGAATTGGTCCCTATACTAAAGTGTTTCCAGCAATGCTAAATTTAAATATAATACACTAAATTTATAATCAAATCAAATTCAAAAGACTGTTAAACAAACAGGATAATTTAGCATTTTATTCAGTCAATTCAATGGGTTTCATTGTGTGAAATCTGCATGTTTCCACAAACAAATCATTAAACCTTTTTTTACTAAAATTGATTCTAAATGTATAAAATGTGTACCAAGGCTCATTGGAAAAAAAAATAAAGAAATAAATAAAAATAAAAATACCTGCCTTTGGAGACATTTAAGCAGCAACACTATCAAAGTGAAATGTCCAGCAAATGGTGCTAAAAGAGAGTTCAGTTTTGCCCAAAGCAGATTAAAGTGGATCTGTCAATGTTTTATTACATTGGTTTGTTGTTATCGCAGTTCCAAAAGAAAAAAGGGTGAGTGGTGCTAAATGATTAGTGCATTAAAAACAATGTAGTATCTACGCTAAACCCAACCCTAAACCTAAACGATAGTGTTAACAAAAGCAAACATGAGATAAAAAATGCATTTGCTGAAGCAACCATGCCATTTTATCTTGCTTCTACAAGTCTTGAAGCTCTTTTATAGTGACTTGTGTTTCACAGGACTCATACTTAAGTGCTTTGCATCACAAATGCAATGCTGTACCAGGTGAGCTTCCAAGCAAGTTTATTATGACAGCCGTACATATGGAGTTGGTTCTGTGATGCAAACATCAAAATGTGTTAGTTTACAAATCATGCACTATGGTAAAAGTGTCTTGAGATCATAACATACCTATAGACTGTATTGTTCAAGGAACCTGCCTGAAAATAAGTGTTTATTAGTTGATAATTTATCTCTCCCTGTAATCATAATAATGATTTTATGATAAAGCATAGTCAAAGAATGTTTTATTTCACACATCATAATCCTAAATGATTTCAGTGATTTTCTATTAGATATGTTTGCAATTGCAGACACTTCACATATATATATACAGTGGGGAAAAAAAGTATTTAGTCAGCCACCAATTGTGCAAGTTCTCCCACTTAAAAAGATGAGAGAGGCCTGTAATTTTCATCATAGGTATACCTCAACTATGAGAGACAAAATGAGAAAAAAAATCCAGAAAATCACATTGTAGGATTTGTAAAGAATTAATTGCAAATTATGGTGGAAAATAAGTATTTGGTCAATTAAAAATTTCTCATACTTTGTATACCCTTTGTTGGCAATGACAGAGGTCAAACGTTTTCTGTAAGTCTTCACAAGGTTTTCACACACTGTTGCTGGTATTTTGGCCCATTCCTCCATGCAGATCTCCTCTAGAGCAGTAATGTTTTGGGGCTGTCGCTGGGCAACACGGATTTTCAACTCCCTCCAAAGATTTTCTATGGGGTTGAGATCTGGAGACTGGCTAGGCCACTCCAGGACCTTGAAATGCTTCTTACGAAGCCACTACTCTGTTGCCCGGGCGGTGTGTATGGGATCATTGTCATGCTGAAAGACCCGCCACGTTTCATCTTCAATGCCCTGCTGATGGAAGGAGGTTTTCACTCAAAATATCACTATACATGGCCCCGTTCATTCTTTCGTTTACACGGATCAGTCGTCTGGTCCCTTTGCAGAAAAACAGCCCAAAAGCATGATGTTTCCACCCCCATGCAAGTAGGTATGGTGTTCTTTGGATGCAACTCAGCATCTTTCTCCTCCAAACACGAACAAGTTGAGTTTTTACCAAAAAGTTATATTTTGGTTTCTTCTGACCATATGACATTCTCCCAATCTTCTTCTGGATCATTCAAATGCTCTCTAGCAAACTTCAGACAGGCCTGGACATGTACAGGCTTAAGCAGGGGACACGTCTGGCACTGCAGGATTTTAGTCCCTGGCGGCGCAGTGTGTTACTGATGGGAGCCTTTGTTACTTTGGTACCAGCTCTCTGCAGGTCATTCACTAGATCCCCCCATGTGGTTCTGGGATTTTTGCTCACAGTTCTTGTGATCATTTTGACCCCACGGGGTGAGATCTTGCGTTGGAGCCCCAGATCGAGGGAGATTATCAGTGGTCTTGTATGTCTTCCATTTTCAAATAATTGCTCCCACAGTTGATTTCTTCACACCAAGCTGCTTACCTATTGCAGAATCAGTCTTCCCAGCCTGGTGCAGGTCAACAATTTTGTTTCTGGTGTCCTTTGAAAGCTCTTTGGTCTTGGCCATGGTGGAACTTGGAGTGTGACTGTTTGAGGTTGTGAACAGATG
Organism: Sinocyclocheilus anophthalmus; assembly: GCA_018155175.1. Taxonomy (NCBI): domain Eukaryota; kingdom Metazoa; phylum Chordata; class Actinopteri; order Cypriniformes; family Cyprinidae; genus Sinocyclocheilus; species Sinocyclocheilus anophthalmus. The sequence continues at coordinate 185,849 of JADLZN010000940.1, forward strand.
TCTTTTATACTGATAACGAGTTAAAACAGATGCCATTAATACAGGTAACGAGTGGAGGACATAGGAGCCTCTTAAAGAAGTTACAGGTCTGTGAGAGCCAGAAATCTTGCTTGTTTGTAGGTGACCAAATACTGATTTTACCGAGGAATTTACCAATTAATCTTTAAAAATCCTACAATGTGATTTCTGGATTTTTTTTCTTAATTTGCTCTCATAGTTGAGGTATACCTATGATGAAAATTACAGGCCTCGCTCATCTTTTAAGTGGGAGAACTTGCACAATTGGTGGCTGACTAAATTTTTTTTGCGCCATGTCTATATATATTTATAATATCTATTTTTTTTTTTTTTCTGGTTGAAAATTAGGGTGTCTTTTGCCTGTAAGAGTAAAATTCACTTGATTTGAAATTTTTACATATTATTTGTACAGTATTTGCAATGTGATCCAAGGCAAGAATGCATTCATTATACAACATCAAAGCATTTTTAGATAACTAGCATATTCAGTCTTCATGTTTTTAAAGGCATTGGTAAAAAGAAGGCATTTTCAAGAAGGACATCAAGGCCTTCAGAACAAAATCAAAGAGGACCAAATAAATATTTGTGCGGCTGGTCTCTGCACACTGTTTCTCTCTGAGTGCACTTGCCTTGAGCACACTGTTGTTATAAACCCAGTCATATTGATTAGATGAGTATTCAGAGCTCTAGACAGGTTTACATTTTCAGTGCCTCATTTTAGTAGACAGCAGTGCAGAATAGAAAACCAGCTATTTGAGCATATGATAGGGTGATATCAACCCAGTGATCTAATACTGACATAATTTAGTCATACATGCATATGACTAATATGAAGTCATGAGATATCAGTAAACAACAAATGGGAAAAGCGAGTTATTTTCAGATTGCAAAACTCCCTGACAGAATCTAAAATGTTTTGCTTTCCATTGTTGCTTGTTTGGAGTGATTTTTATCTTTTTCCTTCGAAAAATAACAACACCAATGATGTTATACCTACAAACACACAGATCGTGGCTTCACAAGATGTTAACTGATGGACTGGAGTGGTGTGGATTATTTTGGATTATTGTGATGTTTTATCAGCTGTTTGGACTCTCATTCTGACGGCACCCATTCACTGCAGAGCATCCATTGCTGAGACAGTGATGCAATGCTACATTTCTACAAATCTGATGAAGAAACAAACTCATCTACTACTTGAATGTCATTTCAACTTACTTAATCGTATATGTCATCTATTTAAATATATGTGCAATTACACATTTGTGATGATGAAGTTTCAGTTTAATGCATTTAAAATATATTAGCTTTAAATGCAATATCAAATAACAAACTACAGTTAAACATTAGGGATGCACCGATAGGATTTTTTTTTTTGGCCGATACCGATACAGATTTTGACAAACAACTATTGGCCGATTCTGATACCGATATTGGTCAATTCCATAAAGCAGGTCTTAAAAACGAGAGAGATAGAAAAAAAGATTGGTTCACTCCGAGCATAATCGGTATTTGAACGTTTCTGTTCCTGTTCCTCTGTGAAACCAGTTTGAGTAGAAAACATACCGGTTAATAACGTTATTTTTTTAACTTTTTCTTTGCCAATAATAAATAAAAATAATAATAAGTACATGCGTGTAATTTACTCAAAAAGAAAAAAAAAACATGAAGAGAGTCTTGATTGATCTCTCTTAGTCATAGCCAATACAGCATAATCTTTTCTAGATTTTGACCAAATGTATTAAACAAAAGAAAAACTGTCAACGCAATAAAAACATTAAAGATTTTTTTCAAGATATTTAAAAATGTTTCAGCATGGATAAAAAAAAACTCTACTCCTATAAGCGTTAACTTTGAGAGGAAAAAAAACAGCCTAAATTAGTAGGCGGTACGTCGCATTTTATTATACATCAGACGAATGTAGGCTTTAAAGTAATGGTAATAAAAGCAAAAGACAAAGACAATTAGAGCTATTTTAGTTCCCTTTCTCAACAACAAATCCTCTAAAGTGTATTAGGCTAAATAAAGCGTCAAGCCAAAGCAAATTAATGTAAAAGCGAAACTGAAGCCTCTCTTTATTCTGCATGAATCCAAATGTTTTCCATTGAAACGCGAAGTAATTCTGGGTGCTAACCTGTTATTCGTATGTACACTATAGGCTTACGTAAACAATCATCCTTCACAGAAAAGGACAGATAGGCACAGACTTAGGGGCAGGGGGCTTCAAGTGGAAAGGGCAGTTCTATTATTTAATTGTTCCTAACAAAAACGTTACAAATCGTAGGGTGTGCGATATTGACAATATTTCTAGGATACGATAATTAGACGATATTTGACGAGTGTGTTATTGTGCTGGTTACCGTAAGGGATACCGTGGACAGTTGACTCCCAAAGCTTTTCATATTCTTTATATTCTGTGTGGTGCTCAGTTCACAGCAGGGGATAGAAGTTATCTGGTCCAGTAAGTTTAAATTGATTTTTACCTTTTTATGGGAATTTTTATTTATTTTTACTTTTATAAAGCCATTTTTTCTAAAAATGTGCATCATCTTTTCAGTCAAATTCTTTAATTGAATCAGTCAATTAGAATAAGTCATTTGGGATGTTACCAAGCAAATTAAATCAGTATCAACAAAATTAATCTTTGCAATGCAGAGGAAACAGAAGCTGCATCTGAAGTGGCATTTGATGCATTTACACACGGTGTAATGCAGGACATGAATGGATTAACCTGCAGTTTTACCAATTGACATTAATACGTTCTATTTTAAACATATAACACACGTTGAAGACTGAATATAAAAAACAGAAATTAAAACCGCCAGTAGGTGTCAGCAGGTAACTGTTAATAAGTGAGTAATTGCGACTGAACCGAATCCTTAAAACGGTTGATTCATTCAGGAACAAAACAGCGTCATGTTGCTCAGAAGCACAAATTGGAATTATATTTGTTGGCAAAATAGAACAAAAACAGATAATATTGTGTTTAAAATATAACACAATATTAAATTCTTATTTATTGAACTGCTGTATAAAATCAATATCACATTTGTAATCATGCTGCTTTTTGGTGGAAAAAACGTCAATCTTCGTGTGATACTGATTAACTATATGAAATTATATAAATATAAAAATGTCTGCCCCCATATCTGAAGAATGCACAGTGGTCTAACTTACTAGACTTCTTATTGCCTTAGCTAAACTTTAGCTTACTTACATAGCTCTCTCATGAGTCATGGATGTTAGCAAGATAACTTAACTATTAAAATTAGACTTTTGTCTTTTGGATAATTAGCTGTAAATTCGAAGCACAGGTAGCTTTTTAGGTCATACGGTGGCGGAGAGGTGCAGAACAAATCACAATTCTGAATACAAAATAACAAATTACAAATGAAATGCAAGTCTACAAAACAAAATAACAATTCAGAAAACACAACAACAATTCAGAAAACATTATAACAAGTCAGAAAACACAATGATAAATTCGAAAACAAAATAAGAAGTCAGAAAACACAATGACAAATCCGAAAACAAATTAACAAGTCAGAAAACACAACGACAATTCAGTCAAACCGGAAGAGGTAGGTATAGTTTGAGACAGCGCCATTGGTTTGGGATTACTCACCGCTGACTGGACGAGACATCTGTCAATCAACGTATACAGGGAAGAACCAGACGAAGAACGGCAGAGTCGTGGTAGAAAGTTCAGAGACAGTATTAAAGTAGCTCAGTTTAAATGTTTTGTATGAATTGCCCTTACTCTGGAATAAAAAAAAACGGGGTGTCTAGTAATTGTCTAACTATTATCTAGTTAAAAGTGATTGTAACACATCAGCTCAAGTGGTGCAGATGGTTAAGCATGTGCCCTTGGCTTTTTGACGCGTTCGATCCCACCTTTTGCCGAACTTTTCAAATCTCGTGTCACATCGTAAAGGCATTTATTTTCAACAAAAATTAAGGAAAAAATCTAAAAGTTGAAAATAAAGTACCGGGTAGGTGTAGGGAGGGCTTTATTTTACCAATAAGGGAGGTTTCTCCTTTTACGGCACCCATCCATGTAATAATTAAAAAATATAATGTTAACCTCCATAAGTTATTAATTGCATACTGTGTTATACTGTACTACAAATAATGAAGTGCAGCTAAATTGCCAATATTGCAACAAGTGCATATTGGATAGAGAAACCCTGCAATTTGAACATAGTGTAATAGCTATTTGCACTTATTGTAAATAGCATATCGCTAAGAAAATCCTGCTATTTTCACTTAGTGTAAATAGAACCCACTGCTAATACAAGATTTGAAAAGGGAGGGAAAAAAGTTCGGCAAAAGGCGGGATCGAACACGGGTCGATCGCGTCAAAAAGCCAAAGTCAAGTACTTAACCATCTACACCACTGGAGCTGATGTGTTAAAGGGACTTTTAACTAAATGTAAATAGACACCCCGTATTTTATTATTCCATAGTAAGGGCAATTCATACAATACAACTGAGCTACTTTAATACCATCTCCGAACTTTCTACCAGGACTCTGCTGTTCTTCAGCTGGTTCTTCTCTGTATAAGTTGATTGACAGATGTCTCATCCAGTCAGCAGTGAGTAATCCCAAAACAATGTCGCGGTCTCATACTATACCTACCTCTTCCGCTTTGTCTGATTTGTCATTGTGTTTTCTAACTTGTCATAATGTTTTCTGAATTGTTGTTGTGATTTCTGAATTGTTATTTTGTTTTCGAAATGTTGTTGTGCTTCTGACTTGTATTTAGTTTTTAACTGGCATTTGAATTTGTAATTTGGTTTTGTTTTCAGATAGAAGTGTGATTTGTTTAGCACTTCTCGGCCACCGTAGTAGTCTCATCTCCACACCAAGACAAATACAACTGGAAAGGGAGGGAGGGCTTAATTTCTGCAGCTCTCTGACTGTCTGTGATGTGCCGGTCAATGTGTGCTACACTGCTGTGCGGAGGGGAGAAAGGCATCGGAACTTGACAGAATCTTAATATTTCCCGACCCGACCTGACCTGATATTTTGATTTTTTATTTGTTTGACAGGGAAAGCTGTGTGCAAACAGAAACACAAACACGCACATATATACATATATTAATTTAGAAAAAAAGGGCACTTTCTCTCGAGGAAGAAAAAGGGCAGGTGCTCAAGGCCCCTTTGTTGTCTTTGTGTGCACGTGCCTGAAAAGCTGTATCAGCAGTGAGGCGCTGGTCACACTGAATGGCACAGACTGTAGGCCATACGAACTATTTAAATTGAGCAGTGTAACATTTTATATGTTTGGTTGGCTTATTTTATTTTGATAATGAACAGGCTGCGATGTCAAATTAGCAAAAATCTGTTAGTATGTGTGTGTGAGGCACCGACGCGATCACTGCATTGTTTTTCCAACTGTTACTCCGTAATTTATGGTCATACCAATGCTTGTTTGTTGTACAGATAGAAGCAAAACATCATTCAAAACTGTAAAGCTTTTGTAAAATAAAGAAAACTGCTTTCTGCCGTCTCGTTTTTTATTTTTTATTTATTTTTTTTCTGTGAACTTCGGAGCGCATTACAATTATCCGAAACTCAGCACAATTTTTTTCTTTCATTTTGTTAATCTGCCAAGGATTTAAGTGAAATATTTTGTGTATAGGCCTATATAGTTTTATTCTGTTTTCCCATTCACAGAAAACGTCCAGAAGTGCGGTGACGTGACATTCTGAATCCGTGTTCTACATTGGTTTCAAACAAAAAGCTGCCTATTACCTGTCATTCAGTTTCACTTAAATGTAGGCCTAATGCTTGGCGGTTAGTGACATATCCTCGGATAAACGCCGGTGCATTGCCATTGCGACTTACCTATGGTGAATTTACAGCTGAGAGCGGGATTTTCACTCGTTGGATGCGTCAGCATCACGTTTGCATATGGCCATACTATGCCGTCTGACAAACTATATTTTGTACAGATTTTATTTTGTTTTGGCAAGTATTTAATTATTTTGCCCAGAGAAAAACGTTGGATTATGCAACAGACATGCAACTCATTGTCTCCATGCAACTAATTAATAAACCATCGGTATCAGCCCTTTTTATGATATTTCAGATATGCCGATGGCTTTAAAATAATAAAAATCAGCCGATAAATATCGGCGGCCGATACATCGGTGCATCCCTAGTTAAAATTATAATCAAGTACTCTACATTTGCTTTTAGCATGTTAGTCAATACATCAAAATAAATATATTTCTTTAAAGCTTTAGCAAATAATGCCTTGGCAAACATAAGAATTACAGTAAGTAAGGACTAATCTACAACAGTTTGAATCAACAGTCTATAATGCTAAATATTTTTGTCCTTTCCATTTCACATTGACATTGAAAGCTATACAAACACTTTACATTTTTTATCCATACCTCTAAATCCCAAGGTCACATCATAAAAACATCTCATGAATATTCATGCCAGCATGTGATTGAGGATGTGTACTTAGACGGCGGATCTATTCTGAGCTGTGAGAAAGAGGAAGGGGGAGATAAATTCCTCCTCAGGGCAAGACAACCAGGGCATTCAAACGACTGAAGGCCAAAGCCTGGGAAACTTCAACTCGCATCTTTGATGAGCTGCTCCGTGTACACAATATGTGAAAAGGATTTATTAGGTTAAGGAAGAGCTGTAAAGGAAATGGACACAAACACGAAATAGAATCTCACTGGATCATTTGTGAAGGGAATCACATTGATCAAGTGTAGCACAGAAATCAATGCTAATTTTCTCAATGTGTCTTGGGATATGTGAAAGTGAGGGAAGCAGTCAACATATTTTGCTTTCAGCTTAAAAACATACAAGTCAACCATTACCCAATGATAGGATATCAACTTATAACAACAACAGGAAAAATTTGACTATCATTTTAAATTGACCGCAGCTTAGTTCCTCATTCTTGTTTAATTCTAAAGATAATATAAAAAAAAAAAATTTCCTTTAAATATTTTGGATTCATGACAGATAAAACTTGACTTTTGAAAGAGGTGATTTGCTTAAAAAGTTTTAAAATAATACTGAATATATTTTCATTGTGGTCTACTGTACATAAGCAGTGTTGGGGAAAGTTACTTTTAAAAGTAAAGTAATGATTGCAATTGCGTACTCCAAAAAAGTAACTATTAAACTACTAAGACGGTATTAGTACTTTATGGAAAGTAATGTGTTACAGTTTCTTTTTAAATCTGAGCAGGGCTTGTTGGGTTGTTTTTAATTAAAAAAGTTCTTTTAAAAAACAACAAAAGTGAAATGAATAATCCTCAGGCTGAAAGAAATGTAAATTCCTGTCTGTACAGTAGAGGGCGCAGCTCAAACAAACTACATGAAGAATATGACACAGGAGAAGAAAGTTCAACACTATTCAGCAATAACAAAAATGAAACAAATGTGTCATTTTAGCTGATTAGTATGGTTGAATTAGATAATCGAAGGGCAGTAGCAAAAGACATTGGTTGCTAAAATTGGGAATAACTACATAAATTATAATTTGTCTACATATTACTTTTTAGCAGGTTTGTATAATCTTCTGATGTTGGCATTTGACTGTTTTTTATAATCTGAGGAATAGGAATTGTTTTTGTTGCAGGTGAGATGAGTAATTCATGTCTAGTCTAGAATTACAGTAAATCATGTCATGTCTTCAACTTACTCCCAATTCTCTCCAAGGACAACATGAGAGTGTCAGTCAATACAGGGAAACAAAGTAACTGGTGTTACTATTTAAAAAAAGTAACTCATGATATTGCCTTCTAAACTTAACAAGTCAGTGGTACTTACTAGTACTTTAAAAACAGTAATCTGATTACGTTACATTACTGTATATTGTTTGTTCCTTTCGGCTGCACATGTCTACGCTACAGCAGGAATCTTCTTTCTTCCAAGTGAGACATTCTTATCTGAAGATGACACTATTTGGATTGTCGATGTAGCCTTGACACTCAGTCAGACCATGGGTCGGATTATAAAGAACTATAGGTCGTAGAGACAAAACGACCTGTCTTTGAGCCTGCGAGTATCATCCGAGTGGGTATTGCAGGTTGCAATAGACAGGAGTTGCGCGGCTTTGAATTCAGCAGTCCCTTCGGTGAGGGTGACCCCATTACCCAGGGACAACCCCACAGGCAGAGCTGGCAGAGGTTGCCATCCCTATACAGCATTTAAAACTTTTTTCCCCAGTAAAAGCCCACTGGTGCACAATGAGCTTCATGCTTGGCACCATTGCTGAGATGTAAGAACATTTCAAAATATTCTTCACTTAAGTCTCTTATGCTCATCAAGGGTGCATTTATTTGATAAAAAATACAGAGGAAAAAAACAGTAATATTGCAAAATGTTATTACAAAATAAAATAATGGTTTCTATTTTAATATAATTTAAAATATAATTTATTCCTGTGATACAAAGCTGTATTTTCAGCATAATTACTCAGTCTTCAGTGTCACATGAACTATCAGAAATCATTCTAATATTCTGATTTCTGATCAGTGATGAAAACAGTTGTGCTGTGCTTAATGTTTTTTGTGGAAACCATGATTTTTTTTTCAGGATTCTTGGATGAATAAACAGTTAAAAAGAAGAGCATTTATTTAAAAATAGAAATATTTTCTAACAATATACACTACCGTTCAAAGTTTGAGGTCAGTACCATTTTTACTTTTTATTTTTTTTAAGAAATTAACCTTGTATAGGAAGGGACGTGTAAATTGATCAAAAGTGATAGCAACTATTTATATGTTACGAAAAAAGATTTATATTTTGAATAAGCTGTTTTTTTACTTTATTCATCAAAGAAATCCTGAAAACCCAACATATACACAGTTCCCAAAACTATTGGCATGACCCAACTGGTGCCAACTGATAAGTCTAATACGAATTCTAATAACCTATTTAGAATGATTCGGCAGGATCATGAGCCCCTTTAGACGGAATAATGGCTGATGGAAATTCAGTTTGCATCACATAAATAAATTATATTTAAAGGATATTAAAATAGAAACCAATATTTTATATTCTAATAACATTTTGCAATATTACTGTTTATTTTTTCTGTATTTTTGTTCAAATAAATACAGCCTTGATGAGCATAAGAGACTTCTTTAAAAACATTACAGTCTTACTGATCCCAAACTTTTGAACAGCTGTGTGTGTGTGTGTGTGTGTGCAGGGCCGTTTCTAGCCAATTTGACACCCTAGGCGAAATCCCTATTGCCCCCCCCAAATTATATATATATATAATTATTTTCAGACACCAGCTGCTTGTCACATTCAAATTGGTTGTCAAAGTAACGACAATAATTTGTGGAGATTCAGTGCATTTAGTTCCACAAATCTGAATGCATTATTTGTAAATTGACTGTTAAGATAAACATTTTGCACAATTTAGTATCTGTAATATCATTGTGTTGCCACTAGATGCTTGTATAGCTCTATATAATAATCCCTAGTGGCTAAGACATTGCACATAAAATCACACATAAATTTTATTACATTTTAATTTGGATACTATACTACTACATATTGTTAGATATGATCAATGGCTACTTTTTTGTCTTTATCAGTTTTTTGTTCAATTTTTTTGTTGTTTCTTGAAACATTGATTTAAAATGTCAGTTATTGCATTATTATTTCAGTCAAACCTATTGGTACCCCAAACTACATATAAAAGCTTATCCGTGGCATTAAAAAGACCACATGCAGCTACTACCATTTTGATACCATAACACGCCGGTTAACGTCCGCTAATAACGTGACGCTCTGCCCTCTATGACGCTACTCCCATTAAGAGCTGTTGGAAGTGAATAAATTGATTCAGCATTTCGACACCTCCATAAAGATGCATTTAACTCGACAAAGCGGTCTAATAAAGGATGTATTGATCTCGTGAATTAGCTAATTTTACTATACAAATATTTTTAAATTGGATGTTAAAGTTTATATGGCAATATTACATGACACGCTGATCCTTTAACAATGTATTGGCGCAAAAAACGCACACCTTTTGGACAAATCTGCCACAAATATTTGGACAAATGTGCCACAAAACTGCCTAAACAAAACACTGATGTTGTGCACTTTATTTACTGTACCAATAATTTAAATTGGCCTTTGAACTTAGCTTCATTGCATGGCAAAAAAAAGTGTTACCTTGCCAAAGCACTGACAGAGCCCACTGATCTAATGGCGTTGTTGAGCGCTCCAAATGCAAACTTTGCATGCAACAATAAGGCAGCAATTGACAGCACTCTGATCTAGTGGCATACAGGCATCGTCAGATTGACAGTACTCTAGCCCAATAATGTTGGGGGATCCAGTGGGGGCGACAGTCATATTTCAGGGTGACCGTGCCACTCTTTATCACAACCCTGCTAAACAAAAAAGGGGTTTTTTTTTTGGGGGCCCAGTACGAGGCTCATGGGTTCTTCACGCTGGTGGCGCATAGCTGCGATCCCGCCTAACTCGCCTATGCCTAGAAACGGCCCTGTGTGTGTGTGTGTGTGTGTGGTGGACAGTTTGTTAATCGTTCTGACAGCTTGTATCCATAACTAACGAGCAACATTTGTAACAATCTGTTGAGTTAATAAAGGCAATCATCTGATGAATCATGTGGTTAAAACAAAGAAACCTAATTTAAAGAGCTTACAAGTCAATAATAAAACTCGTATCAACATCAGACTGAGGTATCTGCCTAACTTTTATAATGTTAATTATGTTAAAACTAATTTATGATTTCAGTTAGTCAAAACAATAGCGGAAGACAGTTAATGGCATTTGCTCTTATGAAAAAAACTCTTTGAGTTTTATTTCTCAACCGTTCACTGCAAGCTTTAACCTGGGATAGGAGAAAGTCTTTAAAGATCAAAAAAAAGGGAAAAAAGGTGGCTTGGTGGACTAAGTTGGATGTCATATTTACTTTGATATTAATTAAATTATACATAAAACAAATTATATGTATTGTACTTAAAATAATATGAACTGTCACTATATGGACATAGGCTAAGCTCAATGAAGACTCTTCAAAAATGTATTTTTGACACAGAACAAATAACAGTATTCGATTGGAAATAACATAAAGGTGAATAAATACACAATATAATTTTAATTTATTGGGTGAACAATTTATTGGGTGAACTTTCAATGATCAACACCAAGGTAGACAACAGGACGACATATTGAATGCACTGTACTTATATCCCTCACAGCCTCATTTTCATTTGTATCAAATCTAATATTGCACCTATACCCTGACTAAGGTTAATTGAAATATGAAATTAACATGATACAAATAAACCAATCTTGCATAATTCATATTGGACTGCATGGTTCAAAGTTCAAAGCAATAAAGTCAGTTTAGTAATTATCCAGTCGCATTAATTAAAATGGCTTGGGGAAATGCTCCCAAGACACTTACCAGCAATTACTCTGCGTGGCTTAGGGCTGTTTGTGTGTGTGTGTGTGGTGTGTGGTGTGTGTGTGTGTTGTGTGTGTGTGTGTGGTGTGTGTGTTGTGTGTGGTGTGTGTGTGTGGTGTGTATGTCGGGTGTTTGTGTAATGTATAATGATGGCCCACTTTATTTTATAATCTTGCCTATTTGTGTCTGCTTTTGAGTGAATAAGCTGACTATGCTTGGAATCTTATATTAATATCTTGCTTAAAAAAATACTGTGCAGTTTAATTTATAAACAAATTTGGCATTGGTGAGATTTTTTTAAAATCTTTTAAAACGTTTCTTATGCTCACCGTCACCAAGGCTGCATTTATTTGCTCAAAAATACAGAAAAATGGTATAATATTGTGGAAAAATTATTACATTAAAAATAAACTGTCTTCTACTGAAATATGGTCACATGTAATATGTTCCTGTGATCAAAGCTGATTTTCAGCATCATTACTCCAGTCTTCAGTGTCACATGCTCTTTCAGAAATAATTCCAAAATGCTGATTTGCTGCTCAAGAAACATTTCTGATTATTTTCAATTTTCAGAGTTGTCCTGCTTCATATGTTTTGGGGAAACTGTGATAGTTGCTTCAAAATCTGTTTTCGGTGTGGTTGTGTGCAGTTTATGTCATAGAACAAAACGTCAAAGTATCGCCAAGCTTTGTTTACCACAGGCTTTATTTTACTTATAAATAAAATAAAAATTAAAAAAACATGATAAAATCCTATAGGAAAATCTCGAAGGAACCAGTAGTGACTTCCAGGTTCTGACATCATACATAACAGTAGTATACATTATTGTTACACACTTTTAAAAACATTACTGTCTTAATATGAAGGACTTTTCAGTATAGATTTTTTACATATTGCGTTGTGTTTAAGGGTTAACAGAAATGTTCATAAAATGAATTGATAATGTCCTGGCAGAAAATTACTAGTGCATTTGAATTCATTTATTTATGCATGGGTTTGTTTTTTATTTATTGATGTATTATATATTTTTAACAGTGTGTTACCTTAATTTCACATTTTTAATCCAATTCTGTGTATAATTTAGTCTGTTCAAAAAACGAGACAAGAAAGAGATTAAAAATCCTGGCTGGTATTAATTCTGGTTCATTTGTCACACTGGAAATGAAAGGTCAAGTCAAGTGCATTGCATTGTGGGATGTTGCATCAGTTGTGTACTGCATATTTTAAAAAATGTAATAGGTCATCAGAGTATTCCAAGCATTCAGAAAACCGGCATACGTTGCTCAGTATACATTCTACATCCTGCAGAAACCGTAGTATGATAGTGTGCTGTGTGAGTGTTTGCAGTCAGTCTGTGCGGCTGAAGGCATGCGGCATTAAGCGAGGTGCAAACACAAACACACAAACACACACACACACCCTCCTTTATTTAATGGCAATTCCTGCAGTGAATTTTTCCATCTTTGTCACCATAGCAACGGAATCTAGCGGGCTGACATTCCCGTCTCCAGGGGTCTGGCCTTGTTCTCCAGTTCACATGCATCACAGCTGATCCATCCCTCAACAAAGCAATTAACACACGGGGTCAAAACGGAATCCCTCCTCCAAATATCAGCCTGCGCTCGGTCTGAGGGAATGTGTTGCTGTCTGTGGTAAAGCCATCCATTCCCAGTGGAAGGATGGTGGAAGGACATAGTTTGCGGGGTATATGGGATTAAGCAAATTAGAAATATGATCAAATGTTCTCATTATCCTGAGCAACAGAAAGGCCTTGATGCTTTATTTTTTACACATCTGCTTTACCATTTGTGACAACAATCAATACGTAATCTCCTGTATAACATTAACAATGAAGCTATTTTTCCAATCAAGCATCATTTATCCTTTCTCATGTTATAGTGACTACTTTTTCCAATTGGCTGAAAAAACCAACACATTCTCACTCCCAACTCGTCACATATTGACACTTGGTCAGGACCCCTTGGTGTCACTTTTTGATGCACAGGGTACCCCTTTCGCATCATTTTCGACCTGCAGGGTCCTCCATTGCTTTAAATAAGAAACATTTTCCGTCAATATGCTGACGCGAAAGGCATTGGGAATTTTATCGTAAATTACATTTTGGGTAATAATTTTGCCATTATTGCATATACGTTGGGGTGTGATTTTTTTTGCAATGTAAACACTCAGAACAATTTTATGTCCATTACACACATTTACACATATATAAGAAAGTAACCAAACTCCTACCCCTAAACATAACCATTTGTCAATATAAAACACAGGATATAGCAGGCAGATACAACTAGTCACAATTCATTCAAAAAATATTAATATTCCAAGTCTCCCGAGGCAAAACGATTTATTTCTGAGAGGAATAAACGCCATCCGCCATAAAGCTCAGATCCTGTGTGTGTACAAATTGAAAAATTGCCACCAGAAGAAGCGTTGTCAGCTTTGGTTGTAAAATGCTATTGGCTCTTGTGTGTCTCGTGACCAATTGTGGCATGCTACGCGAGCATCTTTTTGAATGAGATATGAGTGGGAGCGTGATCATTTTCAATGATTAAAACCTTATGATTTACTGTGTTCTTCGCATGAAGATATCGTATGGCTTCAGAAGACTTGAAATGCAACACGACTTTTTTGTAATTTTCATGGTCCGTTTTTGCAATAAATACCTGTGACTTTACATTTATTTGCCAGTTATGTGTATTTAATATTTTATATTGTTCAGAAGTGGGTAGGTTTAGGGTAGGGGTGGGGTTAGGTGCTCCAAAATATCTATGATATTTATATAAATAAATATCAAATTATTAATATTTTTAAAAATGCACGCAAATGTGACGCATAATGCAAAAAACTAAAAGCAATGGAGTACCCTACACGCTAAAGGGGTACCCTGTGAGTTCAAAAGTGATGCTAAAGGGGTCCTGACCAAGGGTCAATATGTGACGAGATGGGAGTGAGAATGTGTTGGAAAAAACAGGAGAGCTAATAGGGTATTTATCATAGTCAGAGCTGGGTAGTAACTGATTACATGTAATCTGGATTATGCAATAAGATTCCAAAAATTAAGTACTTTTAATTAGATTATATTACATTTTAAAAGGATCGTAGTCATATTACAGTTACTTTTTTATGGATTACATGATTACATATTCATAATTTGGCAGTAAAATATGGCAGTAAATAATAATTTGAATTAATGTATTAATTCACACTATTTCTTGTTTTTTTCTCTCTTTTTTTAATTTGCTCATGACAACAACTCTTTCCCTGCCATTGACAGAATTTTCCAGCTTTTCTGAGGCACTATTACACATCTTTGAACACCTGGATCAAAACACAGCCTTCTGAATCCGGTCTGGTTGTAGTCTTTGACAAAAATTTAGTTTTCTCAACTTTTTGTTCAAAATTTAGCTTTTTTAAATGAAACTTGCACATATTCAAGTGTTGATATAAAAAGAATGCATGAAGCTAGAAAACAATTTTTTTGTTTACAAGCAGAGGGTCTGTGGGGCCATGACAATTTTGTGAAAATTATCAAAAATGCAGGCAGCGGCTGCAACTTAAAAAAAGAAAAAACACAAATATGTTAAAGACTTGACCCAGTAGTATCAACTAATGGACATGCAGAAGTAATAACAGCAAATTAAAGCTGCAAGCAGCGATGAAAGGGCCCTCGCACCTGGGCTAACTGCCACAGGAAAACATAGGTTTTCCATAGGGCCATAGGAAGACTGTGAACTTTGGTCAATATGCTTTTAAAGTGGTAAATATAGGAGGAATATGTCAAAGTCATTTACAGCCAAATTTCCTGCTGCTAACAGGTGGTGCTATGATTATAACTCAATATTGGCATGTAGATGTCTTCAGGCCAGTACTTGTACTTGTACTTGAAGTTTGGGGCAGATCAGACAATGCATGTTTAAGTTAGTGTAAAACAAGTAATTTCCTGTTGCCAGCAGTTGGCACTATGATTATAATTGAATACTGCCTTAAGATGTGTTCAGGGCAGGACTCTTATCAAACATGTGAAGTTTGTGGCAGATTTGACATTGCATGCATGAGATTCATGGTATTTCTAGCATGCTTTAGCACTTAGCAAATGTTGCTAGCACATTTGAGCATGTTTATTGCATGTTTAGCACTCAGTGGCTTATTTTAATGTGTTGCTTATAGTCCATCACAGTGTTAAACATGTCACTTCCTGTTGCCAGTAGGTGGCGCTATGAATATAAAGAATATGGGCATGTAGATGTCTTCAGGCCAGGACTCTTATCAAACATGTTAAGTTTGTGGCAGATGTGGCATTGCATGCCTGAATTACAGCAACGTCCTGTTCCATTGCATTAATAGCATGCTTTATCAAATTAGCAAAGTGTTGCTAGCATGTTTTAGCATGTTTCTAGCATTTTGCCAGCCTATTTAACACTTGCTGATGTTTTTTAATATGTTCCTAGGAGTTCATAATAGTGTTAAGC
Organism: Sinocyclocheilus anophthalmus; assembly: GCA_018155175.1. NCBI lineage: Eukaryota > Metazoa > Chordata > Actinopteri > Cypriniformes > Cyprinidae > Sinocyclocheilus > Sinocyclocheilus anophthalmus. The sequence continues at coordinate 201,795 of JADLZN010000940.1, forward strand.
ATGTCACTTCCTGTTGACAGCAGGTGGCGCTATGACTATATATAGTGAATGCAGACACTGAGTGCACAGGAAGGACTGCCGCTTAATAGTTTGCTTGCTGTTTAATAATCATTTGAAACGGGCATGCCCAGGGGAAAGGTAAGATGAAACTATTATATTGGCTCTGTCACTGGAAGAAATTATGGTATAAAACCTAGTTTAAACAAATTTAATAATAATATACAATGTATTGATTAATTAAATGTATGACACGTGGACGAGCGCTTTTAAAATCAATGGAGGGAGATTCAGCGACGAGGTGCCATCTTATGGCGAGACGTGAGAAATTCAGTCGGCACGCGACTCTCTCACAGTGCATTAAGGGTTATCTCTAGCCGTTGAGTGTACATCGGTTGTACATGCGTTTTTGCAGTCATTGTGAGAGTGAGATTGCACTTGATGACACGTCCACAAAAAAAACGGCCTGTACCCAAAATACTGCCGATGGAAAGGGGGTTTTGGTATAGAGGGCAATTTCGGATAAAGCCCAGGACATAACTCCTATCAAACGTGTGAAGTTTGCAGCAGATCAGACATTGCTTGCCTGAGTTAGTACACCCAAAGTCGGTGTCATGTGAAAATCCAAATTGGTAGGCTGCCAGGACACGGGTTACGAAACCTAAGATCTTCGAATTTAGATCACAAAGGTGGTACACGAATACTTTCAACAAATCGACAGGATATGATTACACTGTAGGAGGAGGGAGGAGTTCGTTAAAAGTATGAGACCTGGAAAATGCAAAAAAAAAACTGCACAAAAAATCGCCACTGGGAAATTCAAAATAATGTACTTACTGTTTGGCGTTCGGATTTTGAACCACGGAGCCTTTTTTGGTAGGTCTTGGTGTGTACAGTGTCTACCGAGTTTCGCATAGGTGCGTGAATGTAGCAAGAGGGAACCAAGGAGAGTCTAAATTTGAAAAATAATTCGACAATGTGGCATATATATTTTTGATGAATAAAATTTTTTATGAAATAAAGATATTTTATGGACAATATTTAACTTACATTACACTTGAACAATAACTTTTATCTTACTTCTTACAGTTGGACTTGGGAAAGGATAATTGAAGAGTTCGGATGCAAAAGTCTCTAAGTGATGTTTGAAATTTTCTTCTTAAATTAGCATTTTTCTCAGGCTCCTATGTTTATGTTCAGTTATTTCACTTTAATGACATAGAAAAGGACCTATACATTGCCATTAACATGAAATTATGAACTACCACATGGGAGCCTAATAACAATAATACTTTTTGAAGAAAATTTCAAACGGCACTTAGAGGCTTTTGCATCCGAATTCTTCATATTGTATCGGACTCTGTGAGCAGCACGACGTGACAAAAGACAACAGAACCCAATAATCAGTTAGCCATGTCTCATTTAGCAGACACTGTTATTCAAACCCAGATAGCACAAAAAGATGACTTGATCTGAAAAGCATCTGCTGTGTACAATCATCTGACAGACGTCTTTCAGATGTCAGTTTTACATACATTCTAAATCATAAACATCTTAAAAACATCTAATATACATCTGATAGGAAACGTCCTTTAGATGTATTGCTGATGAGCAAACACTCTAAAAATTGTAAATGCAGACGTCAGATAGACGTTTCCGTGATGTACATGTGCTATCAGGGAAGCAACAAGTAGGAGAGCGTTTAACACACACTGGATCTGGTGTGACATGACCAGGTTCTTAACGGGCTCTACTGTCTTTTGCCATGTCGCATGATCACATGCTCGCATCCAGTGTAGATGCGGCTTTACAGTATGTTAAATCATAACATGGAAATTTGATCGCATGAATCGTGTCATCGCGACATAACACATACTTACAGTGTGTGTGTTTGAAAAAAAGGACGTAATCGTCCTCTGCTTTTTTCTGGGGTGCATTTTACCCCTAAACCGCCCAAAGAGCAAAGTGAAATCGCGAGAGCAACAGGAGATTTGAAGCTCATGACAGACGCGCCCCAAGAGATGATTCGCCTTGTGATTGGCTAAATGTTAGTTCACTCAAATCTAAGTAACAAATCAGAGAACACGGGTGGAAATATTGGCGGTGGGTCAAAAAAAGTGTGGGGGGCCGAATCACCTGTTTCTAACGGCGGCTATGCCCCTGACAGCAAATGACTGTTAGCAAGTCATTGAGATTCAACTGATTCATTCAAATGGCTGATTCATTCAGGATCAAAGCATTTGTCTGTGGTAATGACGGAATCACTGAATCATTTATTCAACTGATTCGTTCAAAAAGCTGATTCATTCAATAAGTAAACACCACCCATTGCTCAGAGACGCAAAACAGTGATGAGATCTTTGTTTGGACCTGTTTTCGTTTGCAAAATTGAGCAAAAACAGGCAATATTGTGTCTAAAATGTAAGTCACTTAATGCTAACTTTTAAATTTGTATAAAATGATTATTACATTTGTTATCATGCTGATAGCCTATCTGGGGGGAAAACTGCACTCTTTGTGTGATATAGATTAAGTTAACTATATTAAATTATATAAACATAAAAAGCATACAGAAGCATTTTTGCCGTCTACAATTTAGAATGCCTTGAATTTTGAGTTTAATAGAGTAATAAATCACGTGCGTGCACTCTCTGTGTGTGATTTGGTGATAAAGCCTACTCAATGTCAGATCGCACATCATTACAACAACACTTAACATATTATCGCAGAAGAGAAGAAGATATATGTATATCGCACACCCCAGCCTCGACTTGAGTGGGAAATGAATCATCTGCGGTTGTGCGCGCATTTGTTTGCACATGAGCAAAGGTGTTTTTTGGGAGTATAATTACTTGATAGCACTAGACCACTGATCGTAAAACTGCTTTCGTGCAGTCTGGTCTTCTGACTGCTATTTTGTAGTTAAGCCAACGAATATGCTTCAGGGACATGTATCAGTCACTCTCAGGTCGAGTAAAGGCACCGAAGATGAGATAATTCTTATCTTTAATAGTACTCCAAGATGAAAAAAAAAAGGGGGGGGGGGGAACGCCACAACAGCAGTAACATAAACAATAACCGATGGAGCACTGAACAAAGGAGTGAGCTTAAAGAGGCCCCGTCCACGCGTTTAGCTGTATACGTATAAATTTTGGTATAGTTATGGCGTTCGTCTCCCACACGGATTCTGCGTTTTGGCTGAGAGTGAAGTGAAACTGCATATTTTTGAAACCGGGTCCCAGAGTGGATAAATCTGAAAACGCTGCCCTTGTGTTTTCGTGTGGACAGCCAATCCGTATATTTTATGAAACGATGATGTCATCAGCCCACATCTCGCCCCTAGTCAGACACTGCTACGTCAAGTAACAGCAACAAAAACAAAAACATGAACAAACACTGAACGATTGTCTTTTTACATTAGCACAGATTAATAAATGTATTGTTCCATGTTCGTTTGTATACCACGCGCAAGGTTTATGCGCATAGTCCAAGTCTTCTTCTCCATTTTTAGTGTATCTCTGTGGCAGAATTACAGCGCCACATACTAATCTGGCATGTATACTACAGTTTTGTGTCGGTTTCGTGTGGACGCAGATATTTCTTGAGACGAGGGGGAAAAAAGATCGGATAGGGAAAGCTCTGGCTTCGTGTGGACGTATCCTAAATGAGGCAACAGATGAGGGCAACACAGCTGCATGAGGTTAACTGATAATGAACTAAAGATAATGACCTAATGAACTAAACTATGCCTGGAACAAAACCAAATAAGGGCAAACAGGAAAAGAAAACTCGCGCCGTGGCAGGATGCACAAAGGAGGGAGGGAGGGGGTTTTGGAGGGGGACAAGGCGTAGGAGAAGGGCTGGCAGACGACCAGGGTGGTTTTGACGGTGGGAGGAGACACGGAGGAGACAGGAGGATCCATGGAGGAACAGACGGAGGGAGGAGCCAGGGTGATGACAGTAGGGAACTGGAGCAGGAGGAGCCAGGTGGGACCCAGGCCACAGCCATGATGGTGACGCACGGTGGAGTCGACGAAGAGAGGAGCCATGGTGAAGGAAGGGCTGACGACTCCAGGGGGCCGACTGACGGTGGCGGAGCAGGTGGAGGTAGAGCCTGAGGTGGAGATGGAGAGCCGACGAGCCAGGGCGACAAAGGACCAAGGTGCAGTGTGCACTACGACCTGCCGGTTGGAGCTCCAGAGGTGGAAGTGAAAGTGAATGGAAAGCCGTTCCGGGCCATCCTGGACTCGGGCAGTGCGGTCACTCTGGTCCAGTCGCAGATTGTCGCCCCCCCCGAACGGAATATAAAGCCTTCCTCCCCATAACCTGTGTCCACGGGAAGTTACCACTCGCAGGGTGACCATTTCGGCATGATGTGTTCCAACAGGTGACGGGAGGGGGCTCATTTGGGAAGGAACAGCGGGAGGACGACAGGCTGAAGCATGGATGGACCCAGGTCCGGGTCATCGAAGGCAAGGAGGTTCAGCCTGGTCCCCACCCTCTCCCGCATTTCGTCGTGCAAAATGGCCTGCTGTAATGTGTCGCGCAGCGAAGGGGGGAGGAAAAATTATTGTTGGTGGTGCCACGCACCAAAACGGAGACCGTACTGGAGCTGGCTCACTCCCATCCCTTGGCAGGGCATCTCGGAGCCGGGAACACCATCCATCCAGCGGATCCGCGACCGCTTCCACTGGCCATGCTTGGAGGCTGAAGTGAAGCGGTTCTGCCAAGCCTGCCCGACCTGCCAAGTGACGTCACCCAGGACGCCTCCCCTTAGTCCGCTGATACCGCTGCCCATCATCGAGGTGCCCTTCGAGCGCATCGGGATGGACCTTGTGGGGCCGTTGCCTAAGTCTGCCCGGGGACATGAACACATTCTGGTGATCGTCGACTATGCCACCCGGTACCCTGAGGCAGTGCCCCTCCGAAAAGCCAAAGCCATTGCCCAGGAACTCTTCCTGCTCTCCAGCAGAGTCGGCATCCCAGCAGAGATCCTGACCGATCAGGGTACCCCCTTCATGTCCCGGCTAATGGCTGACCTCTGCCGGCTGCTGCAGGTGAAGCAGTTGAGGACAACCGTCTACCATCCCCAGACTGACGGACTGGTCGAACGCTTCAACCAAACCCCCAAGCAGATGCTGAGACGAGTGGTCGCGGAGGACAAACGCGACTGGGACCTGATGCTCCCCTATGTCCTTTTCGGAATCCACGAAGTCCCGCAGGCCTCAACTGGTTTCACCCCCTTCGAGCTCCTCTTTGGCCGGCAACCCCGCGGCCTCCTGGATGTGGCGAAGGAAGCCTGGGAGCAGCAGCCGGGAGCCCATCGCTCTGTCATCGAGCATGTAAAACAGATGAGGGAAAGGATCGACCGGGTCATGCCATTAGTCCAGGAACACCTGACAAAGGCGCAGCAGGCCCAACAGCGCCACTATAACCGGGCAGCCCAGCCACGGGAGTTCCAACCCGGGGACCGAGTGATGGTCCTGGTCCCCAACGCAGCCTGCAAATTCCTGGCCACCTGGCAGGGTCCCTATATAGGGCTGGAGAAGATTGGGCCGGTGACGTACAGTGTGAGCGTCAGCCAGGAAGGAGGAGAGCCGAGCAGCTCTACCACATTAACCTCCTGAAGAAGTGGATGGGGACTAGAGACCAGCTCGCGGCCCTCGCCATCTCTGATCCCGTGGTTGTTGACGTCAACCCCCACCTCTCGGCTGCCCAGAAGAGGGAGCTGCAGCACCTGGTCAGTCAGTTCTCTGATGTGTTCTCCTATCTTCCCGGGGGGACCAACGTCCTGCAGCACGACATCCGGACACCGCCAGGGGTCGTCGTCAGGCAACGGCCCTACCGCGTCCTGAGACTCGTCGGCGAGCTGTTGAGGAGGAAATCCATCAAATGCTGAAATTGGGGGTGATAGAACCATCACGCAACCAGTGGTCCAACCCAATCGTGATGGTCCCGAAACCGGACAGCACCCTCCGTTTCTGCAATGACTTCCGTCGCCTCAATGAGGTATCCGAGTTCGACGGATACCCCATGCCTCGGGTGGATGAGCTGTTGAACCGGCTGGGAAGGGTCCGGTATATCTCAGCGTTGACCTCACCAAATGCTACTGGCAGGTACCCCTCTCTGAGAACGCTAAACCTAAGACTGCTTTTTCTACCCCTAATGGCAAATGGCAGTACCGGACCCTTCCTTTTGGCCTCCACGGGGCACCCGCCACTTTCCAGCGGATTATGGACATCCTGTTGTGGCCCCATCAGGCCTACGCCGCTGCCTACCTGGACGACGTCGTAATCCACTCCGAGTCATGGGAAGACCACCTGGACCGGTTGCGAAGGATGCTCTCGGAGCAAATGCCACCTTGCCCTCTCCCAGGCGAAGTACCTGGGTTTCCAGGTGGGACGGGGTCTTATTCGGCCGCAGGAGAAGAAGGTGGAGGTGGTACGCTCCACCCCCAGACCCGAGACCAAGACCCGGGTACGAGCCTTTTTAGGGTTGGCGGGTTATTATCGCTGCTTCATCCCCAACTTCTCGTCTTTAGCCGCCTCCCTGACAGACTTAACCAGGAAGGGGCAGCTGGAGAATGTACAGTGGACACCAGCAGCGGAGGAGGCTTTCCAGAGGGTGAAGGGGGCCCTCATCTCGGAGCCCGTCCTCCGAGCCCCGGACTTTAGCTGCCCCTTCCTGCTGGAGACGGATGCCTCCGACACAGGACTGGGAGCCGTCCTGTCACAGATCCAGGAGGGTGAGGAGCATCGATCATCTACATCAGCAGGAAGCTGATCCCGGCCGAGAGGAACTACGCCGCGGTGGAGCAGGAGGCCCTAGTGGTCAAGTGGGCAGTCCTGGAGCTGCGGTACTACCTCCTGGGATGGAAGTTCACCCTGGTCACGGACCACACACACCTTCAGTGGATGGCCCGTGCCAAGGATACCAAATGCCAGGGTGACCCGATGGTTCCTCGCGCTCCAGGACTTCCACTTCGAGGTACGTCATCGGGCTGGAGCCGCGAACGCCAACACGGATGGCCTCTCTCGGATCTGGGCAGCTTTCGCAGGTCTGTCAGGGGTCGCTCCCCACCCAACCCCTATCTCTCCCCTACTATCTCATATCGTTAACAGGACCAGGACGACGCTTAGGGGGTGGGAGTGTGACGAGCGTCCCGAAGCTTCATCAGCGTCGCCCTGGAGACAAGCGAGGAGCACTTGGCCATCATCACAGGCTGATCGGTCACAGCTGCACCTCATCAGGCGGCGGCTACATAAGCCACGCAAGCCCTGCCATCTAGGAGATTGAGCACTAACTCGCCCTCTCATTTTTCCCACAGAAAGCAGCGTGTGACCAACCAGCCCCACAGGAGCACTGCACGGACCCTCTGCACTGGGAAGACGGAAGAGAGCACTCACGGCACCGGAGCACCTACCTGGACCTTTCTCACTAGCACCCATCACCCCAATAAATCCACCCTCCGGGGTATTGATTGAGATTACTTGTCGTGTGATTCTTCACCCCGTTACAGTACTTAATACATTTTTGTGTTAACTTATTTATTTATTGCAGGTTTGTGTAATATTCTGAGTTTCCATTTCACAGTTTTTAATTCATTTTGAGGAATATTGTATCTGTTTTTGTGTAAGTGATGAGTAAATGCATGTTCCTATTTAGTCTGGAACTACAGAATCATGTTCACACAGCGCACATAACGCCTCTGCACTTACTCTCGATTTCTCTCAACATGCGGACAGGAGCTGTCAGTCAATACATGAGAAAACAAAAAAAAGTTTTGAAAAGGTTTTTCATGTAAATTAAAAATTTAATACGTTACTTTACTAGTTACTTCAGAAAAGTAATCTGATTACATAACTCACGTTACTTGTAATGCGTTACCCCTAACACTGCTAATATACACTTTTTAGGGGTAAATAATGTGTACATTTTGAAAAGGTACCACCCCAGTGACAGCTTTTGTACCTTTTTTCTGAGAGTGTAAAAATTTAGCATGCTACAAAGAAAAAAAACTTTGAGGAAGCTCTGAGGAAAATTGCTTGCCTTGCAAAAGTGAGAGGATTATAGCTTCAGCCTGGCAGGTGAGGGCTCTAAAAATAGGTGGGAGCTCCAGAAGGTGGCCTAATAAGAGGCTGCTCTCTGCAGAGCCAGTGGGTGGAGCTTGACATCACAGAGGTGGAACTGGAGTGGTCCAAGCTCCACCCATTTGACGCAGCTGGCTCTGCAGAGAGTGCTACTTGGGTCTAACACTAACCCCCTTTTGGATTTACAACTCCCCTTCAAGTTCCAGGCTCTTTTTTGGGATCAGGTTGCAGCTAAACTTCTAAATTATCTAAGCTAACGGAGTGTGTTAAAAATGTAAAAGAATGGATGACCAATAATTTTCTCCTATTAAATTCGGATAAGACAGAGATATTACTTATTGGACCAAAAGACAGTACGCCGAATCTCGTGGATTACAATTTGCAAATAGACGGATGCACGGTGACTTTCCTTACAGTCAAAAATCTGGGTGTTATATTAGATAGCAACTTGTCTTTTGAAAATCATATTTCCCATGTTACAAAAACGGCATTCTTCCATCTTAGAAACATTGCCAAGTTACGAAACACGATACCTGTTTCTGATGCAGAAAAGCTAGTTCATGCATTCATGACCTCTAGACTGGACTATTGTAATGCACTGCTAGGTGGTTGTCCTGCATCTTCAATAAACAAGCTACAGGTAGTCCAAAATGCAGCGGCTAGAGTCCTTACCAGGTCAAGAAAATATGATAATATTACCCCAATTTTACATTCTCTGCACTGGCTACCTATTAAGTTCCGTATCAGTTACAAAATATTATTACTTGCCTATAAGGCCATTAATGGATTTGCTCCTGCGTACCTAACTAGTCTTCTACCACGCTACAATCCATCACGCTCCCTAAGGTCGCAAACTCTGGACTTTTGGTAGTACCTATAGGATATCAAAGTCCACTAAAGGAGGTAGAGCTTTTTTGCATTTGGCTCCCAAACTCTAGAATAGCCTTCCTTATAACGTTCGGGGTTCAGACACACTCTCTCGTTTAAATCTAGATTAAAGACACATCTCTGTGGCCAAGCATTCAAATAATGCATCTCATAAGCTTTTACTGCAGTCATAATTTTTACTGCAGTTAGATCTAATCAAATGCACATTATTATTCATTAGTTTGGGTTAAACAAATCAATTTTGCTTGGTTGGAACAGCAGCTACGCTAATTATGTCTCTATTTGTTTCTCTGTTTCTGCCACGGGACAACTAGGATTTACACAAGCTTCAGTCAGGATCCAGAAAAACCCCTGAGAAGAGAGGAGGCAACCCCTAGAGGACCTCAGATGATGCCAACCCTGAAACAACTTACAGAACTACCACATTTTGCTATAAGTTTGATTGCATCATATAATAATTGCTGTTAATATTATTCATCGTCTGTTTTATTACGTCTTATATTGATTTTTCCGTACTGCTGGTTTCGTCTGGTCAGAGGAGAAATGGCCCCCCGACTGAGCCTGGTTTCTCCCAAAGTTTCTTCTCCATTCTGTCATAATGGCGTTTTGGTTCCTTGCCACTTGCTCTGGCTTGATTAGTTGGGGACACTTCAATTCCGGCGATATCGTTGACATGATTGCAAAGATATTATTTAAACTGAGCTGGATGTTGACATCACTGAATTCAATGATGAACTGTCTTTAACTGAAAAATGAGTGTTTACTATTGTCATTTTGCATTATTGACACTATTTTCCTAATTAATGCTGTTCAGTTGCTTTGTCACAATCTGTATTGTTAAAAGCGCTATATAAATAAAGGTGACTTGACTTGACTTGACTAAACCTCCCAGGGTGTTGTGGGTGATTGAAAGGATGTAACTAGGAGGTGTCTGGCGTGTCTCGTGGTTTGCACTGGCTCAAATCAAAAGAGCATGTACAGCTGAATGCATAGCTTTTCAAAGTATATTCCTTTTAATTAATAGTGAGTGGAAACACAGGTGCTCGACACATGCACACTACAAAGTTTCATCTTTGTCCAGCTTCTGCACCATTGGTTGCCTGTATCTTGTAATCCCCTCACACAAACAGTTATTGTTATCTAATTAGTGGAAGAAAAAAATCGAGGACCAAGTGTGAGAGCATACATGGTTAAAAATATTCAGCTGCGCATGTAAAGTCTGATGTCTGATGACAAAATTTACTCCATGAGAACTGTGCGCAAACCCTAATCTTCTTCCTCACCTTTTCTACTTACTGTGGATGTTCACCTTACAATTCTAGTTGATAAATTCATATTCATAGTCTTATTCAGCTGTGCTGTCGGCATCTCAGAGATTTCCAAAAGATATCCAAAACAGTTCAGACAGGCTCAGATCAAAACTAAATTATGAGTAACACTGCTTAATGGAGGCCTTGTGGTGAACAAAGTCTTACATCACACTGGCTAAATTATTCAATCACGGTGATTGACAAACGCTCCTTTCTTCCTCAGCTACACTTCATGTTCCTGAAGACGGAACTCTTTTGAACCTGCAGCCAGAGCGGGTTTGATGACTACATGATACACCTGTGTTGCCAGTCCTCAAAAAGAATGTGAAATATGAGGCAAAAAAAGCTTGCTCACTTTGTGGAGCATACTTTTTTCAATATCCAGTTATGTGGGATGTGGTCATTCTTATTTTAATTTTATTGCAGTATCCCAGCCAACACATTTAGGTTATAAAAGCATTGTGGGAACACTGTTATGAAATGTTTCTGAAACCAGTTTTCTTGTTTCTTGTTTTCTTACAATGTTCTACTAAAGTTATTTTTACAGATAATATAATGTTATTTGAACCGTTATTTTTAATATTTTAAGCACATTATAATTTTGTTTTTTTGTCATGATTATAACATTTTTAAAAAGGTTAGACAAACGTTTCTTGAAATGTTCAACTAACGTTATTTTTTACATATAATATAACGTTAGTTAAATGTTTATTTTTAACATTCTAAGAACATTAAGATATCAATTTTTTCTGATTACAATATTATTTAATGGCTACAAAAATGTTTCTTGCAACATTCTACTAACTTTATTTTCACCCAAAATATTGCGGAATTTGACTGTTTACTTTTAATATTCTAAGAACATTAAGATGATCAGTTTTCTTGTGGTGATTGCAATATTATTGAAAGGTTATAAAAACATTTCCTAGAATGTTCATCAGGTACAAATACCATAAGAAAGGGTTGATCTACGTTTTCTTTCTTTTCTGTCAATGAGAGCGTAAGAAAGTTCCATAAACATTACTTTAAGAATGTTTCATCCTATTTAGGCCTAATGAATGTTGCGAGAACATTCCCTGTTAGCTGGAACACTGTTTGTGCAAATTGGACCACAGTGATAGTTTAAAGAAAGTATAACCGCTGAGCATCTTGTTTTGAACACAATGAACCGTGATAATGAACAGTAAAACACTGGTTGGACTCAAAAGCTCAGCAAATAAGGTTCACCATGAATAATTGTTCACCAGTGCATTCATTTTTATTTAATCGCACCAATAACAGAAATAACAATATGAGATGAAGGGCATTAAAGGTGGCCTGTGGAAAAATTGCTCTGTTTGCATGCACAAACACAATCAAAACAATAAAATATAAGGATGAAGCGTGAGAAATTGATTGCACAGAACGCTTGTTTTTCTGCTCATGCTCAGAGTCAACGGACTGATCTGGCCTGCTGGAGTGCGTGTGAATCTGGAAAGAAGCAAAAGCGACAGTTGGCCCAGAGATGTGTCACACGGGTTGAGATCACACACATTCTGTCTGTTTTTAGGCTGTAAACCTCCTGAGATGCACAACATAAAGTTACTCATTAAGCTGTCTTACACTGGTTTTATTTGCATATGCTTTTCTTTCTTTTAGGCTTACCTCTGAGATTTGGCATGAATGTTTTATGTAACCAAGAGCTATTACAATTGCACATAGTGATTATAATACATTTAGCAGGGTTTAGATCATTTGCATCAAACAGTAACTATGTGGCAAACCACTATCACCAGTAAAAGTGGATGCTGCTAAATTGCACTCAATTCAAGTTCTCGGTTCAATGCCTGTAATTTGTCTAGAAATGCTGCCCTCTGCTGTTGCATTATTGAGCTTACAAGTGAAACAGGGGATGTGTAGATATGAAGGACATTTCTGTAGACTTATGACATTAGAGAAATCTCTAGGGATAAGTGCTATATACTGTAAGTGACATACATGCTATAACTGAATCCCAAATATAAGGTTGAACCCCAAAATAAAAATAATTTTAAAAAGAATTACTTAATTTTTGCTATTTTAGGACTCAAAGTTTGTTTATTTATTTATTTATTTATATATCTAAAATTTATTATAATTGTTAAAAAATATTTAATAAATGAATTAATAATATATTATTTAAATAAATTACATCTTATTTAAAATATTATTTAAATTGTGAAGTATTTATGCATCAGACGTTGTGTTCATTTCAAACACAAAATTGATTACAATAATGTTTTATTATAATCATTTAAAAAATGAATGTAATAAAGTAATGAAAATCTTTAATTTGATAATTATATCTGGATGTATTGCAGTAATGAGAATTTGAAGGGTGAATGTCTAAAATTAAATTAAATTAAATTAAATTAAATAAATAAATAATTACATAAATTAAATAAATTAAATTAAATTAAAATATCCATAAGTAGTAATAGTAATATAAATAAATAGTAATAAATAGTGCCACGAATTAGTGAGTAGTCTGAATAATGAAATGTTTAATAATTTATAAGTGAACAATTGCTTACTTTATCTGCAGCTTTGTAAGTAAAACAGCACTTTCATTTTTACAGTCTTTTATTAATAGTATGTAAACAGCCTTTGTCTTTGCTACCTCATTGGTACAAGTCCAGCAGATTTTATGAGTTGCCTGCTGTTCTTAAGGGTTTTAACTACTTCTTGTTGGTCATGAAATTACAACGTGGAAAGAAGTAGATTTGCAATTGCCTGCTGTGACAGATTTAAAGCATTCTAAGCGTTTAACACTGACAACTATTGATTTAAAGCAATTACAACTTAAGCTTGGTTTTACTGAGGGCTTTGAAGAGGAAGTATAAATTACATACAAAATACGTCCACGTAACTACATCCTAAACCAATAGTGTTTAAGCATGTTTAGTACAAAATTAGCCATTTAAATGATAGTTCACACAAAAATTACAATTCTGTCATTTACTCAGCCACATGTCGTTCCACAATTGTATCGCTTTCTTTATTGTGTGGAACATGCAAAATTATATTTTGAGAAATGTGATTTTGGACATCATTAGCTACCAAAACTGTTTAGTTACCAAATATGTATGTATGTATGTAGGTAGGTAGTTAGTTACTGTACACTGTAAAAAATGACCGGGAATTTAACGGTAAAAGACTATAAAAATGCTACAGTAAAAACCTGTTAAATGGTTAACGGTAATTTCCCCTACTATATACGGTGAAAAACTGTATTGGACATTACATGTATTGGACATTAATTTTACGGTAGTATATCGTTTTTGGAAGTGAAAAAGACCGTGTAATTTACAGTGAATAACCGTAGATTGACATTCCCTGCGTTACATTTCAAATTTGATGTTTTTTTGTTGAAATAACTATGTTTCTTCTTAGTTTTTTTCTTATTAGTTTTGTATATTAGGGTTGTGTGTTACACCTAATGTTGTTAAATGAATGTTTATTGCATTATTTCAGTTTCATGTGTGTTATCATGATGGTGTTTAGTGTTAGTGTGAATGACACTGTGCACCTTCTATATATGTTATTATGTAAAAGCTGCTTGTGATGAGCTTAGGTTCATCATGTGACTTTCTCATCAACACCAGTTTTTGGTGGTTATCAGTGCATTACAAAGATACAAAACAGATTCCCTCTCAGTCGGTTCACTCTCGACGTCACGGGGAGGTAGAGGACCGACGAATTGGGATCTCTCTTAGAGAGACCAATCCACTTCGAGTTTAAACTAAATGAGCCAATGCACATTGTCATGCGATTATTGCATCCAGCTGCTGATGATCACAGCGTGAGTATAAGTAGGCAGCAGGTGCAGCGCATATTCAGCTTTTCGCTTCGGAGGCGAGCGGTTCTATCGTTCTGCTCCTGACCTTCTGCGTAGTGATAAAACTACAGTCAAGCACGCTCTTCGAAGTGGGCTCTCGTGCTGGTGGTACGGCGCTTCAGCGGTGGTGGTTCCCGTGTCGAGTGGGCTGCACACGGCAGGCTGCAACCCTTTTTTTTTTTTTTTTTTTTTTTTTTTTTTTTTTGTGTGTGTTGCAAGGACGGCCATCTCCCCTGTGCGCTTCGGCACACTAAAAGAGCAAATTCCATACTAAAAGAGCTTCACGGGTGGAACGTCTTCTTAAAGACGCGTCTTTTTAAAGATGTCATACCATCCGTGCGTTTCTGGGTGCGGCCGTTACCTGGCACCGGGTGATGGTCACAATCGCTGCCTCACATGTCTGGGCATGAAGCACGCTGAGGTGACTTTCATGGATGACTCATGCTCCCATTGCAGGGGCATGACCATCTCGGAGTTGCGGACAAGACTCCGTTACCTGCAAGGGGGCGGAATGCCCATGCCACTGCCCAGACCTAGGGTTCCCTCTGGTGGCAGCCGGGAGCGTCCTTTTTCTTGTGGTGGGCGGACTGGTCTTACGGTCACGGTGAGGAATTCCCCTACGGGGATGCCCGAACCCGCCGGCACTGCGAAACCAGGGGAGCTTTCAGTAGAGCAGGCTGGACCCTCCGGGGGTAGTGCGATGTCCACTATGGTGGTCCAGGAGCGCCATATCTGGCTGTGTCTGGACGACATGCGCGAGACGGACAGGACAAGACTTCATGCACGCCCCGGTTTTCCCAGACTGGCCTCTTCGGCGACGCGGTGGAGAACTTGCCCAGCGGTTCTCCGCTGACTAAAGCAGACTGAGGCCATCAAGTACAGCCTGCCCCGGCGTTGACACGGCTGCCCCGGACGCGGCGGCAGCGCATCAGCGGATCGTCGCCGAGGGCGGCCCCCTGCCGACGCCCACGCTCCGCGCAGGTTGTCCGCAGAGCCAGCAAGACCGCGTCGAGGAGCGGACCGCAGACAGCCGCCCCGCCCGTCAAGGCCCCCGCCAAACCTGGGTGGTAAGCGAAGGTGCAAGAGGCCCTGAGACGGGCGACCCAGAGATGGAGGGAGTTGCTCCTCGGGAGATGGTGAACACACCACTCCCTACCCCGGAGGAGGGCCGGGCGGAGAATATTTTGTTTCCTTTTTTTCTGCCACTGGCCTCGCGGTCAGTGGTACCCAAATTCTCGACGGAAGAGCAATTTCTCCCTTCTCTGGGTCCCCTGAGGGGACGGGGGGTTGTGGATGATCCAGTGTCGTATCACACTCACCCTACTCTCTCGCCAGTGAGTAGCAGTGGGCGGATCGGGAGGACGAATCAACGGACTACCCATGCACCCTCTGCTCAAACGCAGGTCAGGGTTGCACACACCCAGACCCCGCCTCGGACCGGCAAAGGGACGCCCGGGCCGGGTCCCTGCGTTCATTCACGCTGCCCCACTGCGGGTACGCCTGCAGTTCCATTGATGCCACTAGCGCGGTGTCTGGCAGCCTGGCTTGAGCTACCCAGCCCGTATCGATGGCTCCGTCGAACCGTCAGGCTCGGCTATACGATTCAGTTCGCCCGGCGCCCTCCCAAGTTTAGGGGCATTCGGTTCACCTCTGTGCCAGACAAACATGCTCCTGTCTTGCGTGCAGAGATCACAGTACTGGCGAAGGACGCGATAGAGCCGATCCCTCCAGCCGACATTAAGTCCGGCTTCTACAGCCCCTACTTCATCGTACCCAAGAAAGGCGGTGGGGTTGAGGAACCTATCTTTGGAACTGCGCGTCGTGAACCGGGCCCTTCAACGGCTCCCGTTCAAGATGCTCACGCAGAAGTGCATCTTCGGGTGCATCCGTCCCCAAGATTGTTTTGCAGCAATCGACCTTAAGGATGCGTACTTTCATGTGTCGATTCTTCCGTGCCATAGACCATTTCTGCGGTTTGTGTTCGAAGGACGTGCATATCAGTACAAGTTCCTGCCCTTCGGGCTGTCCCTGTCGACCCGTGTCTGCACGAAAGTTACGGAGGCAGCCCTTGCTCCCACGAGAGAGCAGGGCATTCGCATACTCAACTACCTCGACGATTGGCTCATACACACTCGCTCAGTCTCAGGATTAGTTGTGCGAGCACAGGGACTTGGTGCTTTCACACCTCAGCCTGTTGGGCTTTCAGGTCAACTGGGAAAAGAGCAAACTCTCCCCGACGTAGATGATCTCTTTTCTCGGTATGGAGTTGGGTTCGGTCGAACAGACAGCACGCCTCACGTGGGAACGTGTTCAGTCGGTGTTGAACTGCTTGAATACTTTCAAGAGCAGGATGGCGGTCCCACTGAAACAGTTTAAGAGGTTCCTGGGGCATATGGCAGCTACGGCGGTAGTCACGCCACTGGGGCTGCTCCATATGAGTCCGCTGCAGCACTGGCTCCACGGCCGAGTCCCGAGGTGAGCGTGGCAACGCGGCACTTTCCGGGTCCAAGTGACACCGGCCTGCCGCCAAACCTTCACCCCTGTGGTCAGACCTGGCGTTCCTCCGGGCGGAGTGCCCCTGGAGCAGGTCTCCAGGCATGCTCGGTTGCACAGATGCCTCAACCACCGGCAGGGGGGCCACGTACAACGGGCTTGCAATGTCAGGGGTTTGGACGGGGCCCCGACTGCACTGGCACATCAACTGCCTCGAGTTGCTGACAGTGCACCTTGCCCTTAGCCGTCTCAAAGGGCGCTTACGAGGCAAGCACATACTGGTCCGAATGGACAACACAGCGACCGTTGCGTACATCAACCGACAAGGTGGTCTGCGCTCCCGTCGCTTGTCGCAACTCGCCCGCCACCTCCTCCTCTGGAGTCAGAAGCATCTGAGGTCGCTTCGTGCTGTTCACATTCCTTGGCTGCTCAAACGGGCAGCCGACAAGCTGTCCCGAGCTGCGCGCCCGGGAGAATGCTCCATCCCCAGACGGTCCAGCTGGTTGGGGACGTTTCGGAGCCGCTCAGGCAGACATGTTTGTCTCTCCAGAAACCTCTCACTGACAGTTGTTCTACTCCCTGACCGAGGGAACACTCAGCACGGACGCTCTGGCACACAGCTGGACGCGGGGCCTTCGTAAGTATGCGTTTCCCCCAGTGAGCCTTCTGGCACAGTTGCTGTGCAAGGTCAGGGAGGACGAGGAGCAGGTCCTGCTGGTGGCACCCTATTGGCCGACCCGGACCTGGTTCCCGGAACTAACGCTCCTCGCGACAGCCCCTCCCTGGCCGATTCCTCTGAGGAAGGATTTACTGACTCAGAGACGGGGCACCCTTTGGCACCCGCGTCCAGACCTCTGGAAACTTCATGTCTGGTCCCTGCGGGAGGTTCTAGGTGACCTACCCCAAGAGGTAGTTGAAACCATCACTTCAGCGAGAGCACCGTCTACGAGACACGCCTACGCTTTGAAGTGGAACCTGTTCGTTGAGTGGTGTTCTTCTCGCCGAGAAGACCCCCGGAGATGCGATCGGAGTTGTGCTGTCCTTCTTGCAGCAGGGGCTGGAGCGAGGGCTGTCTCCCTCCACCCTTAAAGTTTATGTCTCGGCGATCGCTGCGAACCACGACCCCTTAGAAGGGAGGTCGTTGGGGAAGCATGACTTGATCGTCAGGTTCCTTAGGGGGGCGAGAAGATTAAATCCTCCACGGCCCCTCTATACCCTCTTGGGACCTGAGTCGGGTGCTTACGGCACTTCAGCAGGCCCCATTTGAGCCTTTGCAGATGGTCGAGTTGAAATTTTTTTCGATGAAGACTTTGCTCCTGCTGGCTTTGGCCTCCATCAAGAGGGTAGGGGACCTGCATGCATTTTCGGTCAACGATTCGTTCCTAGAGTTAGGGCCGGCTGATTCCCAGGTAACCCTGAGCCCCCGGCCCGGCTACGTGCCCAAGGTTCCCGCTACTCCCTTCAGGGATCAGGTGGTGAACCTCCAAGCGCTGCCCTCGGAGGAGGCAGACCCAGCCCTAGCTTTGCTCTGTCCCGTCCGAGCCTTAAGGTGCTACGTAGACCGGACGCAAAGCTTCAGGACCTCAGACCAGCTCTTTGTCTGTCACGGAGGCCGGCAGAAGGGGAATGCCATCTCTAAGCAGAAGATGGCCCACTGGATAGTGGATGCCATCACCCTGGCTTATCAGGCACAGGGTGTGCCCTGCCCATTCAGGTTGCGAGCTCACTCAACTAGAAGTGTTGCATCCTCCTGTGCGTTGGCTCGTGGTGCCTCGCTGACAGATATTTGTAGGGCGGCGGGCTGGGCGACCCCTAACACATTAGCTAGATTCTATAGCCTTCTTGTGGAGCCAGTATCCTCCTATGTTCTCACCTCAAACAGGTAGAAGCACCTAGAGGCCCCGGCTTAGTGTCGGCTTGCTAAAACCGCTCCAGAGAGTCCATACTGTAGACCCTGTTGAGCTCCTCCATCCCCTCGGCAGCCAGACGTGGCGGAGCGTCCGGCGCCAGGCCTTCACTCGCTGAATCCTCGAGAACCGGTAGAAGGCTGGGTTTCCTTATGTAAGACCCAAGTGGATCTCATGTGTGTAAAGTCCACGGTATAGCCTTGAGCCCGTGTTTCCCCGGCAGGCTTCTGCCATTCCAAGAGGGTTACAAACACCTCCAATCTTCCATATGCACCTAAACGGATTTCATATGTGTAAGTGCTTCCGAAACCGCCTTCGGGAAGGTTCGAGCTTCCGTAAACGTTCCTGTTCCAAGTAGAACGGGTACGTTCCCAGTGTTATCCAGTCTTACTCAATGAGTAGTGCCATAGTAGCAGTAGCTGGTCATCTTGTGCAGGCCCTGGCCTACGCCAAAAAATAGGGGCGCAGGTGGCTTCCACAGGACACTGGAAGGGGCAGTAGCTGTGGCCTTTTGTAGGATCCCAATTCGTCGGTCCTCCAAAGTGACGTCAAGAGTGACCGACTGAAAAGGAACGTCCCGGTTACGTATGTAACCCTCGTTCCCTGAAGGAGGGAACGGAGCCGTCACGTCCCGTCGCCACAGCTCCTATACCACCACTGAGCGACCGGGTCACCGGCTCGGCTCCTCAGCAAAAAACCTGAATATGCGCTGCATCTGCTGCCTACATATACTCACGCTGTGATCAGCAGCAGATGGATGCAATAATCGCATGCCAATGTGCATTGGCTCGTTTAGTTTACACTCGAGGTAGATTGGTCCCTCTAAGCGAGATCCCAATTCGTCGGTCCTCCGACGTGACGTCTCCGTTCCCTCCTTCAGGGAACGAGGGTTACATACGTAACCGAGACGATTTCAGTACTTCAGTAGGTTGGTATATTATCATTATATCAATTAATGAAATTATGGTATTTAACTGTAAATTTAAGTTAAAACCGTAAAACCGAAAACGTTGCTACCGTATTTTTACGGTAAAATTCTGGCAACGACAGCTGCTGGTTTTTTACCATAAATTTTACGGATTTTTTTTTTCAGTAAAGTTAGTTAGTTAGTTAGTTAGTTAGTTGTTTGTTTATACCACAGAAAGAAAGAAACTCAGGTTTGGACCAATGTATGGGTGAATAATGACTGAATTTAAATTTTAGGGTGTACAATCTCTTAACTTTGCACATATAGCAAAATTGGTTATTGCTTATTTGTTCTTCTTTTGAATGTTAGACTTAAAAGATATTTCATACATGACTGTTCAAAAGCTTGGGGTCAGTAAGATTGTTTTAAAGAGGTCTCTTCCGCTCATCAAGGTTGCTTTATTTGTATCCAAATACAGTTTAACAACAGCAATTGTTGGTGAAATATTATTATCATGTAAAATAGCTGTTTTCTATGTGAATGCATGTTAAAATATAATTTATTCTGTGTTCAAAGCTGAATTTTCCGCATCATACTCAGTCTTCAGTGTCACGTGATCTTTTAGAAATCATTCGAATATGATGATTTGATTCTCAAGAAACATTTCTGATTATTATCAATGTTGAAAACAGTTGTGCTGCTTCATGTTTTTGTGGAAACCATTTTTTCAGCATTCTTCAATGAATACAAAGTTAAAAAAACAACATTTATATAAAATCTAATTCTTTTGTGACATTATAAATGTCTTCAGTGTAATTTTTGATTGATTTAATGCATTGTTACAATAATTTCTTAGCAAAAAAAACAAAGAATCTTACTAACTCCAAAATTTTAACGGTAGTGTATATAACAATATTATGAAGAGAAAGTCATTTGACATGATTTAAAGAGAGTTAAACTAGCTTTTTGTCCTCTAGTGCTGATGCTAGCAGTCACCGACTCCTGAACGACCTTAAATAGATTACTGATGAGGTGACAGAGCAAATGGTGACGACTGAAAGCCCCCTTCACGGCAGAAAAATTCCAGAAAGAGCCGCCAACAAAGCTAACATTGTATGAGCGTGTGATATCTGTGGCTCTGTCGCTTACATAAATGGCCTTGTCCCTGACGCCTCCATTTACAGTTGTTTCAATGCTGTTTGGGACTCTGTGGTGTTTGAACATGAGGAACATGTGCAGCTGAAGGGTCTCAAGGTCTGGCAAAAAAAACAAACCCCACCAAATTAACGCTGAGAGGTGCAGCACACGCTTCTGATATCCTGCCGAGATGGGCCTTTGGACCCCAGAGCAGCCGAGGAATGCAGAGGCTCATGGAACAGACCTGAGAGAAGTGAATATGTTAGTAGTAGCGCTGCAGCTTTCTTCATGTGATTTCAGTTAACTGTATAATGATGCTTTCTCTCTTATCCTTCACTTCCAGCAAACAGGAAACGTTCTATATATAAAAAAAAACTTTAGCTAATACTCTGGCAAGGCTCTCTCAAAGTTATGAGCAAACATTCTTACAGTAATGTTAAAGGAGCACTCGCCGATTAATAACGTTCTCAAGCAGAAATAATGTTCATGGAATGTTTTAGTTGGACGCTCGTCTGACTTTTTTTTTAAACATTCTTAATTACCAGATGTTAGTTCAAAGAACAATCAAACTGAACATTCCCATAATGTTTGCGCAATGTTTATGGGATGTTCTGTTAATGTTTTGTCTAGCGTTCACATAACCAAGAAACAAGTTTAAACTGTTGGCAGTTCACCAATATAGTATATATTTACCCATTTGCCAATGTATTTGGGTCAGAAAATGCTAAAAAAAAAATATAAATTAAATTATAATAATAATAATAATAAATACAAAACACTTACTTGCCAGTTATTAACCTGCAAACAGACTTATCAGCGCAGGCATGATATCTTAATTTAACTAACAGTATGAAAGACTATTGATTGTATGCACAGACTGCTGCTATGAAGTCTTTAATCTAAGAGTAATCTAATAGTATAGTTTTGCACACAAAGTGCCCTAAAAGGAGAGTTAGCATAGTTAAATGTTGCTAAAGCCAAATAAGGCACAAAAACATCTGAAGTGTAAGCATTCCAGACAGTTTGATAACTCGAGGTACTAACTTGACATGATCACAAACATCCGAGTGTGTGACACTCCGGGACGCAGAAGCTCTGAACACGTTGAGAGGAATGTGACCTTGCGTGTCTTTAAGAGCAGTGCAGCCCCAGTCCAGGTCTCTGTGAGAATATGTTAAAGGCATCACTTTCCTCAGTTAAAATGACCTGAATTGACATGTTAAAGTTCTTTGGTATTTGCTTTCTTGCGAAAGTGGTTTATAAAAGAAGTGTGTTTACAGTTCTTATTCTGTACCTACAGCTACATCTATCTCCTTTTAGTGTCATTGAGATAGTATTATAATTTTATTTTATTTATTTTTTCATTTTTGGAGTGGAGAGTGGAGTTTGTGGGGGGTTTTTTAGTAGTAAATGGGAAGTTGTAGTAATTGTGTTGTGTTTTCAAAAAAAGTGTACATGTTTTTATTTCAGTTTTAGAAATATAATTAGAAATAATGCTTTGGCAACTAGCTGAATTATAGCTTAAATGTATGATATCTATTAATATATTACATATATATATTGTGTGGTGTGTGTGTGTGTGTGTGTAGGGCTGTAACTGATTAATTGGATTAAGCATCCAAAATAAATGTTTGGTTTACATAATCAGGTAGATAAAGGTCTATACAGTGGGTACGGAAAGTATTCAGGCCCCCTTAAAATTTTCACTCTTTGTTCTATTGCAGCCATTGCTGTGTATATATATATATATATATAATAATCGGTATAATATATACATAATAAATAAACTCAGTACCCATACATATATTATGTAAACAAAAACGTTTATCTTGGATGTGATTAATCGCGATTAATCGTTTGATTGCACAATATTACAGGCTAATATAGGAGTAAAAGGGGTTTACAGGGTTAAAAATTAAATGTTTCCCAGAAGACAAAAGAAGTACAATTTCCAGACATCCAATTCAAAAGGTTTAAACCCCCCCCCCCATCCCCCCCCCAACCCAATAAATTAGGTCAGGCCCCATAAATATGTCATTTTAGCTGCTGACCAAAACATATTCAAGTTACAGTTATATGAATATGGATTATAATGAATATGGGCTTAAAGTGCAAACTCTGAGCTTTAATTTGAGGGTATTCTCATCAAAATTGGAGGAAAGGTTAAGGAATTACAGCTCTTTAATATGTACCGCACCCTTCTTCGAGGTACCATAAGTAATTGGACAGTTGACTCAAAAATTTTCATGGACAGGTGTGGGCTATTCCTTCACTATTTCTACATCAATTAAGCAAGTAGAAGTTCTGGAGTTGATTCTAAGTGTGCCATTCGCATTTGGAAGCTGTTGCTGTGAACCACATCATGCGGTCAAAGGAGCTCTCCATACAAGTGAACCAGACAATTATTAGGCTTCAAAATCAAAACAAATCCATCAGAGAGATAGCAGGAACATTAGGAGTGGCCAAATCAACAGTTTGGTGCATTCTGAGAAACAAAAAGAACGCACTGGTGAGCTCAGCAACATAAAAATGCCTGGACGTCCACAGAGGACAACAGTGGTGGACGATCGGAGGATCCTCTCCGTGGTAAAGAACAACAGTGTGATGTACGAGCATGCATGGCTTCCAGTGGCACTGGGTTACTGGTGTTTAGTGATGATGACAGAGGACAGAAGCAGCCGGATGAATTCTGAAGTGTATAGAGATCTACTCTCTGCCCAGATTCAGTCAAATGCAGCAAAGTTGATTGGGCTGCACTTCACAGTACAAATGAACGATGACCCAAAACATACAGCAAAAGCAACCCAGGAGTTTTTGAAGGTAAAAAAGTGGAATATTCTGTAATGGCCGAGTCAATCTCCTGATCTCAACTCGATTGAGCTGCATTTCACTCGCTGAAGACAAAACTAAAGGCAGAAAGACCCACAAACAAACAACAGCTGAAGTCAGCTGCAGTAAAGGCCTGGCAAAACATCACAAAAGAGGAAACCCAGTCTCTGCTGATGTCCATGAGTTCCAGACTTAAGGCAGTCATTGCCTGAAAAAGATAACAAAATATTAAAAATTTACATTTTTATTAATGATTATATTTATTTGTCCAATTACATTTGAGCCCCTGAAAATGGGGGGACTGTGTATAAAAATGGTTGTAATTCCTGAACATTTTATGTTATATTTTTGTTCAACCCCTTGAATTTAAGCTTAAAGTCTGCACTTCAATTTCATCTTGATTGTTTCATTTTCATTTTCATTTTAATACTATTCTGGTGGCATACAGAGCCAAAACAGAAGGAGATAAATTCTCCAGGATATCTCAAGATCAAAGTTCAAGGAAATTGTATTCTAGATGATTATTCCATCGCTACTGTTTTTAATATTTTTTGTATTAATTTTGTTAACGAACTGGGGGAAAAATTTGTAAAAATGGAAAGAAATATTCTACCGTCTGATGTTGATAGCCAAGGTTTTAACCTAGCCATGACTAATGAAGCACAGGTTAACAAAGTTATCAGCTCATTAAGAAATACTAAATGTAGGGATTTTCATCAATTTGACAGTAAGTTTTTCAAAACTCATAAAGATACTTTAGCTCCTGTTGTCTCTCATCTAATTAATTTATCATTTGAATATAGTGTTTTTCCTACTGCATGGAAGCAAGCCATTGTTTCTCCTATTTTTAAATCTGGGGATCAGTTTGAGGTAAGCAACTATAGACCAATCAGCATATTGCCAGTAGTCTCAAAAGTTGTAGAAAAGGTAGTTCTTGAACAATTGGCATCTTATCTTAATACAGCTAAGGTTGGTTTACACTGTATGCAATTTGGTTACAGAGTAAATCATTCTACTGAAACAGCTACTTTACATTTAACAGAGCAAATAAAATCTAAATTTGACAAAGGTGGAACAGTTGGTGCTATATTTTTAGATTTGCGCAAAGCCTTCGACACGGTTAATCACAACGTCCTTCTCTCTAAATTATCTAAGCTCCAATTTTCATCTGGGGCTTTAGCATGGATCTCATCATATTTATCAAATAGACAGCAATGTGTAAAAATTAAACTGTACAATAGGCGTACCCCAAGGATCAATATTAGGCCCTTTATTATTTAGTTTGTACATTAATGATCTCCCACAGCAGTGCGAAGGGATACAAGTGCAAATGTATGCTGACGATACTGTTATTTTTACACATGTGAGAACAGCATAATTAACAGCTGAAAAGCTAAATGTTGCTTTGGAAAGTATTACACAGTGGTTAGAGCAATCGTGTCTTACCTTGAACACTGGTAAAACAAAAGTGATGTTTTTTTTCTAAAATGAATGTGTGTTCTTCCAATGCAGATATTTTTTATAAATGGTGAAAAAAAAGAAATATATAATAATCTATATATATAGATATACAGTAATTCCAATTTCCATGGGCTTTCATTACAGATACTCACATGCATTCACAATAACAATGATATTATGTTAAGCAATAAAATATAATAAAAAACAATAATTACAAATTCCCACTAAAATGGAGTTCAAAGCTGCAGTATGGAAAAATTGTAGTTAACATTAAACATTGACAATAAAGAACCCATACACTTTTTAACAATCCATTCAAAGTCTTTTTACTGTCTCACAGTAATATGGATCAAATATGGAATCATTA
Source organism: Sinocyclocheilus anophthalmus (assembly GCA_018155175.1). Taxonomy (NCBI): domain Eukaryota; kingdom Metazoa; phylum Chordata; class Actinopteri; order Cypriniformes; family Cyprinidae; genus Sinocyclocheilus; species Sinocyclocheilus anophthalmus. The sequence continues at coordinate 227,037 of JADLZN010000940.1, forward strand.
AATATGAATCAGTAATGCATAAATCAAAGGTTACTTTCAATGTGATATATGTAATAAAGTTTGAGACTAAATTTGTAAATTGAATGATATATTTCTAATTACAATTACTGTAATAATATTACATTCTCAAATGAAAGTTCAGAAAGAAGCATAGTCTCTACCAATAAAATCAGACGTTAAACAAATGTGACCCTCCCTCCTATTCTCTCTCTCACTCTCTTTTTCTCATACTGCAGGCTAGACAGAGCGGAAGCTGCGAGCTGCAGCATCCAGCATCCATCTGAAATCTCAGGAAAAGGTGGAGGAGAGCCATCAATCCCAAGGTGATGCTGGTAACAGCAGCGGAGAGCAGACGAGGAAAGCCAGAGAATGAGGAAGAGGGAGAAGACGCAGCCATGATGGGCACACCTCTCCGGAGGAAAGCCCCGTCATATAAGTGAGTACTTCCATTTTTCCTCGCCCTCCCTCTGTAGGGTTGGACATCACGGAGTGGTTGCCATAGCAACGGCAGCCAGGGCGGCAGTTGGAGGATGATGATGCTGCAGCAGCTCCTGTCTGCAGTCTTGGATTCTATACTGTGTTGTGTGTGTGTGTGTGTGTGTGTGTGTGTGTGTGTGTGTGTGTGTGTGTGTGTGCAGCAGACATACATGTAATGTGTCACAGTGTCATTGGCAATCAAATCATCAGTAAGAACAAGCATACAGTAGGAAGGATGTGATCGAATTAAGATAATGTTGACTACCATCATCTGTTTTGGGGTGTTGGCCACTTGTCCAATAGGGAATTAGTGTAGCAACTGGACAGGCAATAACAAGGACAGCCTGTATAGCCTCTTAGGTCTATCTGATGCACATTAAAGCAAGAACTGGCTGAAATTTTCAAGCTCCAATCTGGGGTTTGTTTCCTGAAAGCATCATTAGCAAACTATGGTCACAAGTTCTGTCATTAGCAGCAGAGTTCATTGATTCTGTGTTTCCCAAAACTGTAGTTGAAATGAACTTTCGCAAACCTGTGTGCCTGAAACTACATCTTACAAAACTGTGGTTATAAGCACAGTTTCTTGTTATTATGACAGATGGACTTAACCCAAAACATTTTTTTACCATACAAATTACACACTATACACTGTGTACTATGTACTCAACCGTGTAGTGTATGAATTATTTAAGGTTATTTTGTCATTTATAATCGGAGTCTGATAGCTCCTCTCCCTTCACGACATAATTAAAGCTGTGACATTCCACACTTTCCAAAAGTGTTTTATTTTTCAGTTATTTAAGTGCATCATCCAGGTATTTTAAGTGCAGTGTGAATACACTGCTTGCACTATTTATACTACAAAACATCATAGGATAGTGCATAAGTACACAATTTAGGACACACCTAGTGGCTACCATCAACTGTTTGGTTACCAGGATTCTTTAAAATAACTATTTTGTGTTCAGCGGGTCAAGGTGCACTAACTTTTGCCTGTCCGTTAGGAAGCCTTGCATGAGCTTTTAAGGGTTTGCTTAGTGAAACTTGGTAAAAAAAAAAACAATTTCTCGACTTTAATCGATTCTCATTTTTACGAATCAGTATCAATTCTTAAATCCCAAGAATCGATCAGTCTAGCCTGTTTTCAGTTAGGCTAATGAACAGAACATTTAAGCACACCACCCATCCAATAAATCACAATAAGCTTTATGGTTTGTTACTTTTATTATGAAACAAAAGGTGAGTCCCAAAATGTAGCTTGCCGTGCCTGTGAGACAGTGTTGCAGTCTGATTTGAGAGTGCTGTCTTGATAATCAAAGAAGGCCTGGAGCCATCGCACCAAAGAATGCCTTTGAGTTTGTACGGAGCACTTATGCGACTGCAGCTGTCGCATTCCACACACATGCAAAATTAGCAGCAGTCGTAGCACAGCAACAGGCAGCCCTGTAGGATAAACACCACAGCTAAATCCTCAGAGCTAAACACCGTATCACTCTTATTTATAATGATATATGGGACATATAACAGTTTTGTTCCAAACTGGTGTGTCCAAGTTAAAACCTAAATAAAAGGAGGCACATAATGTTTGAAATAAAAAGAAAAACTAGTGTAGACAAGATTAGTGACACCTTGAGAATGTAAACTGCTTAATGCTTAAATGGTGAATCCATTTCCAAAAATGTGCAACTTTGATGCTTCTTTCTTTGCTCAAGGGTCAAAACATACTCAGTTTCTAAAGTAACCAATCACCTAAGCTGTAAATGGCATGATGATGGCGCAATTACCATCTCTCTCGCTGTTGACTGCCATTGAAAATGTTTACTTCTATTGCACACAATGTAGACTTTCATTAAGATGAATTGAAGTGCTTATGAATAGCTTTCTCCAGGTATTACAGACCTCCTTGGGAGGTGCAGGAAAATGACAGCCTGACAATACTGACTGGTTGATGGCACCACAAGTCTAAGGCAGAAGACTAGAAGAAATGCAAATCAAGACCTCCAAAAATCAAGGACTGGTAAAATATCTGCTATACAATGAAATTATACAGTTAATTCACTCAGAGTTAAGTATTATAATCCTAACTGGCAGTGCACTACTTCAGAAAGAACCCAGACCAAGAGTTGTGACAATCTCCAGAACAACTGCAGCCATAAACACAGAAAACAGCAGGCCACCGTTGTCATTATAGGAGACCGAGGAGAGTTTCTTTGGGAGACTCTTTCTTGCTAAAGTTTTGGATAAACTAATGCTATTCCAACAAAACTAAACTGTTTTGCAGACCTTCTTCCTGGAAAACATCCCCTCATGATCGTCACTTGAACTAAACAGCTTTGCACAAAAAATGAATGATAAACATTACCTTAAAAGATTTGAAAAGTAAATTTTTGGGCCTCACAAATTTGGTGTTCAGAAATGTTTAAACTTGCTGTTTGGCTGTTTTTAAACTTCTCTGGAGTACACATGGAAAAGTGATGACTTGATTTATGTTCACCTCGAAAGCATTTACAGGTACATCTCAATAAATTAGAATGTCGTGGAAAAGTTCATTTATTTCAGTAATTCAACTCAAATTGTGAAACTCGTGTATTAAATAAATTCAATGCCCACAGACTGAAGTAGTTTAAGTCTTTAGTTCTTTTAATTGTGATGATTTTGGCTCACATTTAACAAAAACCCACCAATTCACTATCTCAACAAATTAGAATACTTCATAAGACCAATAAAAAAAACATTTTTAGTGAATTGTTGGCCTTCTGGAAAGTATGTACTGTACATGTACTCAATACTTGGTAGGGGCTCAGTTTGCATGAATTACTGCATCAGTGCAACGTGGCATGGAGACAATCAGCCTGTGGCACTGCTCAGGTGTAATGGAAGCCCATGGTTCTGTGCAGTGGACGTTCTAGACTCATCTGCATTTTGGTCTATTGTTTCTTTCCTTTCAAACACACCTCACCAGAAACACGGCATGTCGCAATCTGTGACGAATGCAGGCGAGAGCCAATGAGTGTTCGATTATCCTGCCGTTTGAAACGGCAACATTTGAATTTGTAAAGAGCGCGTCAGTCAGCGTGGGCTTTGCTGCTCACGGTCACTGGACTCGCTGCTCGAGATGGAGAAGCAAGCAGATCGCCGAATAAAGGCTTGGATTTGGGTCTGTTCCTCGCAGTCCTATGGATTCGGAAGATTTGGATTACAGCGCACTAATAAAATTGTTTCATTTCGCAATTATGTTGCGTTTTTGGGGTATTTTTTAGTTCTATTGTCAGTCACAGCATGTCGGAGAAAACGCCTTTTGTGGCCCATGGCAATCAAAGTAAACATTATATGACAAGTAAAGGTTAAACGATTGCAGAAATCTTATTTATTTTAAGGTTTAAAGTGAAGTCGTGTTTAACATTATGTAGGCATATTCTTGGAAACGAGTTGGCAGCAGAAATCACAACAAAACGAAATGTTATAATTTCATAAGTAAACGAGTAAACAATTTAATAATGCAATTGAAAACAAGGTAATTCATATGACAACTAAAAACTAATAAAATTATGCCGCGATTTCAATATTCATAAGGATTCATTTTTAGGTGTCGTCAATACGTCAGTTTTGTACGTTTAAATGCTGAAAATACGTAAGTATTTGTACGTGTAGAGGCTGAAAATACATCAGTATTGTACGTTTTAGTGCCTGTAAAAACGTAAGTAAATGTACGTTTTATAGAACCACATTTTACGTAAAATACATACGAATTATCATGAGATCACGTTGGACTGTCATACATGAAGCAGTTCTGGCGGATGACGTAAGACGTACGGCGTTACGTGTTTAGTGACGAATGCGGAGAGAGAACAAAACAAAACGCCGGTTACAAATTAGAAGTACAAACCGAGGATTTGCAAAGAAAAATGTCGGAGGATTTCAAATTAACCAAGAGGAGACTGGTTTTCCTTTGCTAAAGTAAGGAAACGTTGCTTCCTTTGCTCCTATTAAACAAACTCGCGAGACTAGGCATGTTTTGAACCCCTTCAAAAAAAACGAGGTGCGCGCGCTGCGCATACGTGCTGCGTCATCCGCCGGTACGGCTTCCGCGTATGACAGTTGGTGGAAGTGAGAGAAGAGTGTTTATTACGTTTGAAATATGGATATTTTTCTTACAAAAATTCGCTACAGGTGGCCTTTATTCATCCCCTGGAGCCATCTGCGGCACGTTTATTAGAAGCGCAAAGCTTTTTATTTGACGACTTGTGGACTGAAGCACTGCAACACCCGCTGACTGCAATGATAGAGCTTGGAATAGCCAGGACAATTTTTAATATAAAAAATTACTGGATTCATCTGAAAGAAGAAAGTCATATACACCTAGGATGCTTCGAGGGTGAGTAAAACACAAGCCAATTTTCATTTTTGGGTGAACTAACCCTTTAATCACATTTAATGCATGTAATGCAATGTTTAATGCATTAAACATTTCTTTGGAAAGTGTGGGTCTGAATTTTAGCCCTAACTAATATAGAGCAAAGGCTCTTTTGCTAAACAGATCAGTATAGACATTGGCATTTGGGCAACTGTCTTACATTTGTGCTCTTGAGAGACCGTTACCAATTTGTCACTTGCTTGTGGATCAAGAAGTTACTTAACTAACTGTTAAATATGACTCAAAGTCATTTTGCTTTGCGTTTACGGGGTCTTCGGTTCCCAGCGTATGGACTGCTGCACATCTGGAAGGTATTACTGTGCCTCGCTGGCTCATGGGATGAGGTCACTGTGCCAAAGAAACAATGTTGCTTTTGTCTGTTATGTCGACTGATGACGTTGCAGCCGCTGGTTGGGAATGGAAAAGTAAAGCATGCGGTGGGGGGAAGAAAGTCGGTACACAAGTGAACTAGTGCTCTTAAGAATATATATAGTACTTTTGAGATTGCTATTGAATCTCTAAAATGTCTTCTAGTGTATCATCATTGACAATGGAAAAGTCCAGGTGCAGTAAAGCAACTTCTTAGGTTAAAGAGAGGCCATCATAAAGAGATTTGGAACTGAAATCCAAATGAAATCGACAGTCCCATGCTTAGTTTAAAAAGAACAAAGTGCTGACTAGTAACACAGAGAGCTACACAGACAGGCCCGAATGTTTCACAGTCGCACAGCTTCTGAAGTCTGCCGTCTGTGAGCGCTGTGTGTTTTGTGGCTTTAAGCCTATTTCCAGTAGTTACGTGAACTTCCAGGAATTTCCTCCATCTACTGATGTTCACTGCTGCTGTATAGGTTGTGATTCTCTATGAATGACTGGGACATCATGTTGAAATTCACATATGAAGATAGCTATTATTTACTGCCCGACAAATAACAGAACGTTATTCTTGACATGCAGATACAGTCCTGCAAGTTCATTGTGCTGCATTGCATTTGGAGCAAAGTTAATTCCAAGAGCACATAATGCACGCAGCATCAGAGATAAACAACAGTAAATGCAAGATAAAACATTGACATTTTCAGTGTTTTTTGTTACTGTGACTTGTCTAAATCATTGTCTGTTGCAGTACAGCTTGTACCTCTGCATTTATTTACTTGAACTCAGGAAACAGTAATTCATAACAGCCGTCTTGTCTTCTATTATAGTAACAGTACTTGTACTGTACACACACAGAAGGGTCATTACAGTCTGTTATAATTTCATTCACTGAGTTTCTTACAGTTCCCATGAGTCTTCCTCTCGCAGAACACTCCAGACTCGGTTAGCTCGGCCTTTTCTCCATATAAGGAGTTTTTGTATCCATCCACCGGAGCTGAATGTGAGGTTGGATGAGGGAAAGCAGTTGGTCCCCCGTGTTCCCATTCCCTACTGCTCCCTTTGGCTTCACTGGAGGAATAAATTAGAACTCAAGGTGTTTAATGCAGATTTTTGGAAGCTGCTTTCCAAATAGAGAAAGCCACATTTGCAGAGACAGTAGACATGTTTAGAGTCAGCGACTTCTGCAGATGTTTTTATGATCAGATGTTATGAAGATTGAGGTTATATGAATAATTTTAAAGATGGATGGATGGATGGATGGATGAATAGATAGATGTTGGTATGTTTCTAGCATGATTAGCATGTTGCTAGGATAGATAGACAGATGATAGATAGATAGATAGATAGATAGATAGATAGATAGATAGATAGATAGATAGATAGATAGATAGATAGATAGATAGATAGATAGATACTGTAGATGGTGATGTGAGGAGCGTGGATACACTGTAAAATCTAATTAGTTGGGCTTACTTAAAAAAAACATGCAAACCGATTGCCTTGAAAAAACTAAGTAAAGTAAAATAGGAATAGTATGTTGTACTGACAAATGCTTAGTTAGTATAGTTTACTTACGCGAGAGTTCTAGTAACTAAAAAAGAACTGTAGGGGGTACTTTATCCTTTCATTTAGGTTTACTCATGACTTAGTATAGCTACTCACTGACTCCCAGAGTGCATTGCGGCATGAATAAATTATGCAGTTGCTTTGTTTTACAGTTGTTGATTTTATTTGACAATTTTATTTGCTGTCTTGTGTCAGTAGTAGCACAACAAAAAGAGCAAATAAAATGGTTATTGTTACAATTAATGAAAATAAATGAAATTGAATTGTTACCATTGTTGTGATTCACATGCTGAATGTTACACACAGATACACACTATAGATAGTCTGTGTGTGACTTTAGCATATTGACACACACTATTTAAGGATTATATAAACCCAACTAAAAGCATCTCAAGGTATTTATGAAAAAAGAAATTTGAAAATGTTCATAAACACACACAAATAAATACACTATTGATTTAACTAGAAGATAGGTCATCTTCTAAAAGCAAACTATTTATTCTTTTTCCTCCCTTGAAATCAAATAACTCTGACTTTATGATGCATTGCTGCATTAACAGGAAGAAAATTATAGTAACATAAACGAAGTTCCAAGTGCCCAACCAAAGGGAACGCTAATCACTATAATGGTTAAAAAAAAACACATTTTAGGAAAATCAACACTTATTTATGAAGTTAGCTTGTGTGATGTTCTCTCAAATATTTCAGTTATTGAGAATTCAACATTCAAGATGACTGGGAAACAAGTGAATGCAACTAGTGAAAGATAACTGCAGACATTGAGGAAATGGGTGAAAAGTCTATTAAGACTCTTTTTCTTTTCTTCTTCTTCTGTTGTTATGTTGCACATTAGCAACATATTAGTGCACTGCTGCCTCTCACTGGTTTATTAATGTCACCGGTTCCTTTGTGGCAAATTTAATATTTTAAGTAAGTCAATTGTTTTATTTGCCTTGAAAGTAGCTGTAACTTAATAAAACCTAGTAAGTATAACAACTAAGTAAAGATAAATAATTATATCCAAGTAAGGTAAACTATTGGATTTTACAGGAATGGATGGATGGATGGCATGGATGGATGGATGGATGGATGGATGGATGGATAGATAGATGATAGATAGATAGATAGCTAGATAGATAGATAGATAGTAGATAGATAGATAGATAGATAGATAGATAGCTTTAAACCAACATTTTGTATAACATCATTTTTTATTAATAAAATAAAGGACAACAACATTGGTGAGGAAAGGACAACAACATTTTTATTTTATGGCTGAGCTATTCCTAACTCATCAGATATTATTAAACAATAGCAAAGAATTGGCAGATGTATGATTTTGATTTGTAACCATGGAGCAGATTTCCTCTGAAGATTGAAGCAACTCAAAATCCCCAGTGTTACGGGCACACCTTTCCATACAGAGGACACATACACACACACACACACACACCACACACACACACATCAGAGAAGAGGTCATGGTTAGTGGTGATTAGTGTGTCTCTCTTGTGGACATCTCGGCTGCCTGCTCGCCTGAAGCTCTCTTCCAAACACAGGGGGCGGGTTCAAGACTCTGTGAGCTGTCAATAACCGGCCAGTGACGGAGAGGGAGGGATGTAGGAGGAGAGAGAGAGAGAGAGAGAGAGAGAGTCTGGCAGACACATGGCCAGTGAATGAGAAGATCTTGCCCTCAGTACACTGTGTCTTTCACAGGCTGACTTACTTCAGAGGACCAGGGCAGACTGTGTTTGTGTGTGTGTGTCTGTTAACTTGCTCACCTTCCCAACACACACAAACACACTTGGGATTACCAATCTCACGGTTACTGAGAATTCTGCCTTTGTTTTTCCAGGATGGCTGAAGTTGAACTTCATAAGGAAAGGCTCCAAGCCCTGGCGGTGAGTTCTGTGTTGCTTTGTTCTTACACAAATCTTTTTTTTTTTCTTTGATACTACCATAGTTGTTGATACGCTCATAACTATACACAAGAAAAGCATTAAAACACTAGTTTGTTTGAAATCAGTCCCAAATGAATGCATGTTATAGAAGCTTGTACACCCAATAGGTTTGGTGCCGTTTGGTGTGTTCTCATTAAGAGAAGATTTACTCTTGACGAATCACCCTATATGAACCAGAGGGCAAGAATTTGAGATGTGACTAAAAGAGAGACTATATCTGGCTCCAGGTCAACCCTTCTGCATAGACCAGCAGTGAGCAACAGATGGAAAACTATTTTGGCTACATTGCTTACATCTTTGTGATTCCGTAGAATACACATTGCAAAAATAGGCTGTAGGGACCAGCATGTGTTGGTATACACTAGGAACTCATTATATAGTTATCCGATTCAGTTTTGTAGATAATGTGAGTGGTGCATGTTCATGCAAAACTTGCCGCCACAATGCAAGGCCGTTCTGGAGGGCATTTCCCAAAAGCAACTATGGTTGCAAATTCTGTTATTACCAATTGAGTTTAACAGAACTTGCAACCATAGTTTGCTCACAATGCTTTTGGGAAAGGCACCCCTGGCTGGGTGTTTATATGTGGTCTTCAGGATGGTTTTTATGGATATAGTCGCTAGATCTTATTTTTAACAGATTTTTCGATTTTTTTTTTATCATCCATCTGGCAAAGACTATTAATCCAATGTAATAGTACACCTCTCTTTCTTCAAATCACTAACCTTTCTGAGCAATATAGTGATGCTTTCCTTAAGAAACACCGCTAATTAAAAGTCCTTTCAAGTCTAACAATGAAAATTGATTCTTGGCAGCTAGAACTGTAGCAGGCTAATGCCTTTTGGATGAGGTTTGATGAATGGAAGTTTAAGAGTTAAGATAGCAGGCCTGTGGTCATGGTGCTGTGCTCAGACAGAGGAAATATAAATAATTAAAGTTATACAGTGTCTGGCAGCATCTCGAGCATTGAGGGATGACTGCTTCTCGAAACAAATCGAGATAATCTAAATAGTGTCTGCTAGATTGCTTTGGAATTGAAAGTTAATTTGCCAGAGCGGCTGTTTGGCCTCCAATAGCTCAAATTAAAGTAATTGCGTGATTATTTTCCCATATTTTAGTTGGATTTCGGCACTTTTATCGCATCTAATAGTTGTGAACATAATATACACAACATTTTCTTGACATCTGTTGTTGGTATTGAGTAAATTTACATAGTAGTAATGGCGCTGTGAATCACTGTTGCAGCATAATTGTGACATCAGCCACATGGTGCAACTGCAATGCTTAAAGTGCCCCTATTATGGGTTATGAAATGTTCATATTTTGGTTTTGGGAGTCCCCAACAACAGGTTGACATGCATGCAAGGTCAAAAAACACTTTCATTGTCTTATAATATGCATTTATTTTTACCTTACTTGCTCAAGGACTCCCAAACGATTCGTTTAACGATTTATTTTTCCAAACCCCTAGTTTGCGTGATGCTAATCGATAGCTTTCTTTGTTTTTTTGACGGTGATTGGTCCGATTTTCATTTCAGCACGCCTGTAATGCCTGATAAAGCAGCGTTTGTGAGCGCAGTGCTGCTTTGTATACAGCATTACCTGGGAAACCGCTATTTTTACTGCTCCAAAGCGACACCTAGTGGCAACGCGAAAAGACCAACAAGTGGAATTCAAGTAATTTTTAAAACGACTCGTTTCAATGATTCAGAGTCGACTCTTTCTTTTGAGAGACAATAACTTTATACACGGTGCACTTTCAGATTTAAAACTTGGCAGGATGTTTATTATTCACTTAGAGCTGTGTTACACACTGCATGAAAGGTCATTTTCAAAAATCCATAATAGGGGCACTTTAAGCACACATGGCAAGCAACCTCGCCCAAACACACGAAAAAAGCAAAACATCATTTAAAAGCATGTTTGGTGTGCCATGTGTTTGAGTAATGCCTTAAACCAACTATAAAATACTAGTTGTTTTGCATCAAGTAATTATCTTCTTGTATTCCCAAACAGTGAGTCAGACAAAGCGATTCATATATCAGTCACAGAAACTCTCCAACTGATATTTGACCAGCACAGGCTGAAACAGCATGTGGGTTTCCCCTTTTTTAATAACAGGGAAAAAGAGTGACTTTAATGAGGTGGTGAAACTTTACGGCGCTGTCTGTTTTGACGGTAGCTCAATGGAAAGCTGTTATAGTCCCACACAGTACTATTAATGGTAGCTTAACAACTTAACTCAGAGTCAAATGGATAAAATCAGCCATCTTTGACCCACTGTGCTTTGAGCAGCTGAGATTTGTAATAGATGTAAGATGTAACGAGTGGTGGTTGCCATTGCAGAAGTCGCACCACAGTGCTAGAATGTTGTGGGTGATTGCCAAGGCATTGTTATGAGATTGCTAATGTGTTCTGGGAGGTTTCTAGCATGTTGCAATGGGGTATTTTGGGTAGTTAATAGCATTAGTGTCCAGGGTGTTCTTGGTGATTGAAAAGTTGTATGGCAAAAGAGTTCAGTCCTGCAGAGTTTAGCTCCAACACCAGTCTAAAAGTTTCTATACGGCATCTAAAAATGCCAACCCCAACATTTTGTTGCGTAAATTCACACAAAGAGAACATGCTGACACAGGTCACACTTAATTTTAAGGTCCAATTCTTGCTATTAACAAACCATTAACTATGACTTTTGCCTCAACAAACTCCTAATTTGCTGCTTATTAATAGTTAGTAAGGTAGTTGTTAAGTTTAAGTATTGGATAGGATTAGGGATGTAGAATATGGTCATGCAGAATATGGGCTTTATATGTACTAATAAACAGCCAATATGTTAATAATAGGCATGCTAATAAGCAACTAGTTAATAGTGAGAATTGGTCCCTTTTCTAAAGTGTTACCTGAAATGTCCAGTGAGTGGTGCTAAAAAGTGTATTAAATATGTGAAAGTGGCCACATTTTAATTCCATTTTATTACGTTGGTACAGGCATTTATTATTGTGTTTATTATGTTGCTTCAGGTCGTATCCTGGCCAGTTAGAATTTAAAATGTACGGAGACACACAGGAGAGTGATGTTTTTTAATGTTAAACAAGGTTTAATGCTCTGTTGTGTTGGAAATATGCCCTACACCAAACCCAACCATAAACCTACCCGATAGTGTTAACGAAAGAAAAAGTGATATAAAAATGCATTCTCTGATGCAGCTGTGCTGTTTTAACTTCTTTATACATGGGTTTGACCTGTTTTGTCGAACCGTAGTTTCACGGGATTCGTACCTGAGCGCTTCACCTCACAAGTGCAATGCTATATCGCATGAGCTTACTTCCATATTTAATAGCCCCTGCTGGAAAAAAAGGTAACACTTTATTTCGATAGTCCACTTTAGACATTCTAGTAACAGTAAGTAACTTTGCAACTACATGTCAACTAGCAGTTAGTAGAGTATTAAAAGACTGTTTGCTTAATATATGAACATTTCTTTGTCAACTTATTCTATAACCCTAAACCGACCCTAAAAGCGCTAATCTGAGAGTATAGTAGTGAGACGATTTAGTGTTCGCAAATAATGAGAATAGTTGACATGTAGTGACATGTGTACAAATAGTTGTACTTATAGTTAATAGAATGTCTAAAGTGGACTATCGAAATAAAGTGTAACCGAAAAGAACAATGAACACCATCACAAAATTTGTAATTGTTTTACTGGTTATCATGGAACATCTATTGGGTTTAATGGCGAAAACTTAATGGGCCCTGTAGGTTAACATGTAAGCCAGGACAAGGAACAGCGAGAATCCAAATGCAAGCCCAGGGGTTTATTAAACACAAAAAAAACAAATAATCCAATCCACATAGAGGAGTCAGGAACATAATCCACACAGAGAAGGCGAGAGTGTAAACCAGAAACACACGTACAGGAAGCAACGACCGACAAACCACGACTGAAGCACAGACCTTAGCTGTGTCTCATTTAGAATGCGCATCCTCTGGAGGTCGAATCCTCTGGAGGTCGCATCCTCTGTAGGATGCATATACGAATTGTCCTCAACCTAGAATTAAACGAGATGGTCTTCGTAGGACAGGCGGAAAAGGAAAAAGGAAGTATTACGTTGCTATGCCAACACATTTAGAGAATTGTTGCGCTCTCACACTACTTAAATGAAGAAAAATTATTTCTAAATTTGGAAAGTAATTTTAAAAAAAAAATGCTTTTACTTAGATTTTGTTCAATGTTTGAGGAGCTGCACCATACCTACAGCAGGCGTCTATTAGAGAAAAAAAGGAGGAGGACGGAGGTTATTTAAAACAAAGTAATACACGTTTTACCGAGCGCGCAATTAAGGTAAGTTATGTAAACCACACACAGCGATTGTGTGTCGTTTTAAATCTGGCCGGCACCAGGCATTTTGCAAATTAACACCAGTTCTGGATTCATCGGCGACGAAAGAAATGTGGTTTATCTGTAGCAAGCGAAGGATACCGGCACTCATGCACCCTCCGAAAATGTCCGTGAAAGAAGGGCCCGACTCGGTCGCATTCGAAGGTCGCATTCGGAGGGTCCTACTTGCTTTTCTGAAATGAGACAGCCTCGATGATGAATGCAGCCTTCGAATGCGACCTCCGGAGGACGCAGCCTTCTAAATGAGACACAGTTTATATACACACACAGACTTAACAATCTAACTGACAACACAGGTGGAAGTAATCACACAACAATAAGTCCAGGCAAAGGTTTATGGGAAATGGATAGCAGTCCGGTGACGGAATGACAAAGAAGTAGTAAGGAGAGCCCTCCAATGGAGCTCATGGGCACTCCAGCTGGTCATCGTGACTGTAGGTTTCTGTTGGGAATTGGTCGCCTTCTATTGGTGGCTTGTTAAAACCACTAAATCCTAATGGAACATGTCCCAAAACACACTACAGAATACCATTTTTTAATGGTTGTAAGATAATGCGGGTAAACGTGGTGATTTAATGGTGTTATTTAGGTCGGAAAACCATTAGAATTTCGGTGATGATTTCATTGGTTGTATTGTTTCAGACCAAGGGACATAAGACACGACAAAGAGACGTTGGTGAAGAGTATTATGTCCGAATACACAGTATTCGAAATGCAGGAAGAATAGCCTGAAGACCTACTACTTCTACCGGGATTCTGAAGTGCACATCCATTGGATTTACTATCCCATGAGGCCATGTGAGAGAAGCTATGGCATGCAACCAATGCTGCAGGTCACATGACAAACCCAACATAGCGGATGTTGTATGTCCAGATTACTTTCATATTAGACTCACATGCAATGTCGAATAAAAAAATGTAAAGGTTACAAAGTAAGTTTTTCATCAAATATAGTAGCTACTCAGAGAATATGATATTTCTTACAGTAGTGATCCTGAAGATTTTGATTCGCTGATTCATGTGTGTTTCATTGGGACTGGAGCTAAACTAGGTTGGCTATAACCCCTGGATTGGGGGTTGCACAAATCCCTAACCCTAAGTATGATGAGATGACTGCCTAAGTAAACACTACAAATTAGCAGCATATTGCACCAACAACACAACATATTTTCATATGTCAACCCAGTTTGCAGCAAACATCCTGTATTTTGTTGTCGGGTTTTATTGCATTTTTATTGTCACATGCACATGCAATTTTAATAACAAAACAGCGGCCTGGTGTTGTAACTGAAACTTGTGGAGGTTTGATGTTCAAAGATTTTATAGCGATCAGTACTTTATGTACGTTGCGCTCATTAGAAAGCTTTTAATTTGGATTCGCCTTCAAGAAGGAAAGTACCACAAGACTTTGCCTGTGGATTTCCAATTTGGGGTTTCTAGTTTCACTCAATATTCAGCCAACATTTGTCTTAACCCAACCACATGCTTTATCTGGGATTCACTTGGTTTCCATGCTCTCCAGAAAAGCAAAGCCTGTGGGCTGCTTGATGTTGGCCAAGCAGTTGTGTTTTTGAAATGAGCTAAACTAGAAGTTATACCTCAAGAAGATTACTGAAATGTAGTGGAGTTTAATGGTTATTATATTCGAATCATATGCTGGCCTGTTGCGCGTAACATTTATATCTTCATCACTGTGTTCTATCATGCTGTTTTGCTGGGAGCGCATTATAAATATCAGTTTCTGCTAGTGGTGAATATAGACTCCCTTGCGTCATCAATGCTAACCAAAAATTGACTGCCTGCCTGATAAACTGTTTGAATATCACTTTATCTGTTTTAATAAGCATGCCATTAAGATACAGAAGAACTGATTTTTGAAAGGTTTGCCAAAAAATTCCCTATTGTTACATTACAGTAAGTGAGGGTTTGCTAGCTAGCTATGTTTGCCTCAAACCACAGGCTGCTGTTGCAGAGGACAGTCATTGGGTCCAAATCTGTGGCTTTTCTTTTCAGTCCATCAAGTGAGGGAATGTCGCTAGCTGAAATGAGAAACGGTTAGCGGGTTGCTAATTGCGGTACACTGGGAGGAGGTGATTGTACATGGGCAGACTTTCCTCTTGTCTTAAATGCCTGCAGTTCTGACTTGTTTACATGGATTAATTTAGTCAAGCTCAGGTCTAGATCTTTACTAGAGGCCTCACTTACACTGTGCTCTTGTTAGCATAGCACAGCCAGCCATTACTATCGGGTTAAATTTAGCGGCAGCTGTCTGTCATGATTTGGCTCGGGGTTCGCATATTTCACAGAGGTGGGGTGGCCCTCAGGTGGGTTTGGATTCCCAGAGCTCTCGGGTGTGGGGGCTCAGCTGCATTTCTAAAACAAGTATTGGGAACTGTGCTGTAACTGAAAGCCTTTCTGCTAACTAGCACAGCAGAGTCAGGTATTTGTGGATGTTGCATGATGGTAACAAATATCAGCACTGATTTATGTGGCTTACAGCATCACTTACACTGAAATTTGCACAATTTGCACAATTTCTGTTTAGTTTTAGTTTGATTTTAGGTAGTCAGTATAGTCTGTACTTTGGCATGGGAGATTAAAGTCGGCATAATATTTAAACTTGCTTTATCTATTTTCTAAATGCATGTCATAGATCGTATTGTGAATGATTCATTGTTGTATATGTTTCATTTACAGAAAATGTTTTGACCTTGTAATGTTTTATCAAAATGTCTGGTCACGCTTTATTTGGTATGAGGTGGGATACGGGTAAGGTTAAGGACTGGTTTGCTAGTATCGGTAGGTTTAGAGTGGTTTAAGGATGGGTCAACATTGTAATTATAAGTGTAATTACAGAAATTAATTACAGATGTAATTACATGCAGATATTTTTAAATATAAGTACAATGTAAAAACATGTACACAATAAGTGCATTGTACCAAATGATTAATAGTTAAGGACACTTAATATAAAGTGGGACCAACATTTTATATAAGGAAAATTACAGTACGCTGGTTAAAACTTGATTATTGAGCAACCTGAGTGTGTCGATTAAGGGCACAATTGTGACCAGATCATCCCTTTGGATTTGGGAGCTTCAACTTTTGGGTGTCCCTCACAGAACATTAACCACTAACCTACTCTTTTCTTAGTACACTTGGCAGCTGAAGGGGTCAAACCTTGGAATGTACGTTATGCCAGTTACATTCAATCACAAATGTCAAACATTTTTTGCTTGATCGGAACACGAAAATAATGTGACCGGTCATCACCTGCTGCTGTCACATGATCCAATTAGCAATGTCTGAAGTGACCACCGTTCAGTTTCCTACCACTGACAACTAAAGGCATGAGATATTAGTAGTCAAAGTCAAGATTGCAAATATAAGGGTTTTCTGGGCACACCCCCAATTTCTATTGGCTGGATAAAAGCTCAACTCACGCCATTGGATGAGGCAATGTTTCTATGTGATTTGAAGAATAATTATGCTAAAACAGTCCGCCTGACCTGGAATGTGATCAAAATTATGTCCAAACTGGATGCTATACCAGCAGGGTGTAGCTCTGCTGACATTGGAGAGAACACATGGATCAAAAATAGCCCATGAGCACATGAGAACAGCTATGCACTCATACCAGTGTGTACCGTATTTCTCTTTAAATATGTTTGCAATGTGGACTCTATATTAGTAGTTCAGCTAAGACATAATTTGCTGTATGTGGTTTGCATTAATGAAATGTAAGACTGTCACTTGGTTTTATCTGGTTCATTGCCACCTAGATAGAGGGCTCACGCCAGTCCTCTGCATACGTTCCTCATCTAGCTCTTGTAGCATGATGCAAACCCCAGTGATGCAGTGTGTGAAGCTTTATGCACAGGATGCAATTATATTATGGTTTTATGAATTTTACATTTTTTTTTTTGCTTTTTTACTTTCACAGGATGTTATTAGGGCTGACCTTATTACTCAGCAAAGCTGGGAGGAAGTTATGCTGATGTTTTCTGTAACTTACACAACTACAAGTTTGCTGTTATGTGTGACCTGTTATAAGAGGAGAAATATGCTCTGAGATCTGTTCAGATTCTGTTCAGTTCTGTTCATATTGCTATCCTTAAATTTGCTGTCCCCAAAAATGTGTAAAATAACAAGTTTAACCTTTTATTTGTACATATTTTCAAATTATGTCACAAAAACTGTCCAAATTACAGTTGTCTCATTTTAGAAAAAAATACCTAAAAATGATATATAACAACACCATTCCCAATTTGCTGCTTATATCCAGTTAAATCATTGAACAGAAGCTAGAGAAATGAAGAGAGGGTGGGAGAAGGCGAGAGAGAGGTGTGAAAGTTGTGCCCCTGAAGCCACAAGCAGCATGGGGGAGTAAGTGAGAAAGTCACACACTTGTGGACTTGCTGTTTTCTTACGTAATTCATAACAAAATTGTGTTATTTTGTCGACAAGCTGGAAATACTTCCACACTGTTGAATTTGGAACTGTCATTTTCTGCCATGCTTGTAAATACCACTGTAATACGAGAGGCAGACACAAGTTTGCCGACCAACTCACAACGTCATATTTAAAATAGTGCTGGGCAACGATTAATCGCGATTAATTGCATCCAAAATAAATGTTTTTGTTTACATAATATATGTGTGAACTGTGTATATTTATTATGGATACACACACATGGCATGTAACCAACTTTAAGAACAATACTGATAAGTGTATATATTAAAGATATGTATTTATAATATAATTATATGCATATAAAGATCATAATCTAAATATAGGTAATTATTTTCGCAAAAATATATACATGTATGTGTTGTGTCTTTAGTAAGATACATAAGGAATATTACACAAAGCTACACACACACTTAACTGTAATAGTTATATAAAAAAAAGAAAACTTTCTTCTGGATGCGATTATCGCCCCGATTAAGCGTTGGTCCAGCAACTAATTAAATAACAGTAGGATATCAAAATCCTCACAAGAACAAAGAAGGATTCTAAGTAGGGTCAACTACTCAGTCATCAAGACTAGTCAGAATTTAAGAACTCCACACCACTTTTATATTTTTTTAATATTCAGTATACTGTAGGTGAAATCCAGTCATAGCAATCCATGCACTCGTGAGTTTTGTGTGAGACAAGTTCACGACGAGAGGCTTATGAAAGTCGTCCCGGAGAGGCCCAAGCTGTTGAACCCACGATCAGAAAACTGACCACACCTTTCAAATGTATAATTGATGATATTGATGAAGGGTGTACATTATTGGTTATACATCATTAGTGTTTTTGTAACACTTTGAACTTCAGTATTTCAGTATAATTTATCAGTTGGTGTCACAATCATACATTTTATACTTGATGTGTTAACACCAGTGTTTATTGTCTTTTTTGTACGCATGCATTATTAAGTGCAGAGATTTGTTGATCCCTTCCAGATGAAAAAAACAACATTATTTTCCATTTTAAATAAGGGACTGCAGACTTTCACATTGATGTAGGGGATTTTTTGAAGAAATAACCACGGCGTTAAGTATCCAATAGATGTGTTTGCCAGATATTATTTATTTTTAGAGTACATGTTGATTAAACGCAGGAACTTGTGCTTTATGTGGTTTAACTGGCATGCAAGAGATGCAAAGCATGTTAATAAGGTCAGCCAAAGAATGTTACTAGCAGATGAATAGTGTATTGCACTTTAATTCTGCATGATCTACTCCTCAAGTATTCACTTTCAGAGTTAATAATGAGGTTGAGTCAATCGTAACTTAACTCTCAGATGTGTAGTTTAAGATCATTCTGGTCATAATTTCATGGTGTTTCATGCACTATGGCATGCAAGTAATAAATGCTGCTTAGTTGAAAGATAAATCAACTTTTGACTGATTTGAATGTACTTAAAAAGTGCAAAAAATAAAATCTCCCCTTGTAATAACAACATAGTGAAGGAAGGCTTTTGGAAATCATGCTTTTTCATCCAACAGCAAACAGACTTGTCTAACCCAATCTAATGAGAAAACATAACTGTTTTATGAGGTGCTGATTTGCAAGGAAACATTTTTACGAATACACCACCAATTCACCAAAACATAAAGAAGAGTTTAAAAAAAGAAATGTCATGATTGCGTGTGGAATTGTCTGTTCGAAAGCACTAAAATATCCCATTAAGGAGCAAAATTCTAAATTATATAAACTTTAACATTATTGTGTAATTATATTAATATATCAGCATTCTTTATGGAGTGCCATCACTTCACCCCTTCAAATGAGTTTCAAACCAGTAGCACAAGAACTTCTTGAAGACTTCCTTTCTCATGGTGCTTTCTGGGAAAACTATGTCCAGTCTATTTTTGTCTGTCCTCTGGGACAAGAGCTTGACTCTTTATAAAGAGCCATCATCAGAAAAGACTTTAAGACATCTTTTAGCAAATAAGAGACACAATGAAAACAAAAGACAGCTTGCACAACACTGCCTGCATTTGCAAGAAAAATGAACGCTCAGATTTTGGTCTTTCATAACTTAGCAGCCTTAAAGGTGCTATCGGTTTGTTATTAGCCGTCTCAGATGTTTCTTTTAAAATTTATTGGGGGGAAAAATCATGCTCTTGTATGTCTCCAGTAAGAGCAAATAATGAAGCTATAAAATGAATGTGAATTGCATATTGTAGGTCAGATCATCTACTCTTAGAACTTGATAAAAAAATGTTTGATTAGGTTGGCTTGAGAAAGCCAACCTACTGATCTGCTACTTAAGCTTTTTATTATTATTATTATTCTTAGACTACAATTTGCAACGTACTCCCTCCTAGAGCTTTCAAGCTATCTGAAAGCTGATCTGACTTGCTGTATCTTTTCAGACTGATCCGACTTATGGTTTTCATAAAACTGAAGATTAAAAATGATGTAAGATGTTACATGTAAGATCAAAGACTTACAATGAATCTATCTATCCTAGCAACATGCTAATTGTGCTAGAGACATACCAACAACATGCTAGTAGCATGCTAATCATGCTAGAAACATGCTAGTAACTTGCTAATCATGCTAGAAACATGCTAGTAACACGCTAATGCCAGACCAATAGCTAAATGACAGGCAAGCTCTGCTAAAACACACCTGCTAATCATGCTAGAAACATATTATCAACCTCGATCAAATCTAAATTTTTGAAATTCTTTTACAACTGCTTTAAAACTTTCAGGCTAGGCTTTCTCAAGCCAACCTAAAGTTTGTCTTGACAAACTTTTTTATCTAGTTTCATATTGAGATCTCTAGCATTTGCAGACTTTGAGATACTTGAGGCATTGCTGAAGTGTATGGAAACTTAAGCCAATTTGATCTCTATTTAATCCCATTGCTGTAAAGAAAAAATATCTGAACAAATACAAAAACGATCCATCTATTAGTTAGTCTTTGTTAAAGAGCATTTCAATCAGAAATGTCAGCATTGCTTGCACTGGAGGCGTCAGTTGTAGGAGTCAACAGTGACACATGCTGTGACAGCTCGGGTCGTTGGTCGCATACAACAGAGGAAATGGACTGTTTCTCAATCTCAGCGAAAGTTTGAGATTCCATTTGCTGTGACTCATTGGCTCCTAGGTCATGGCTTCATCCCAATTGGCATACTTGTGAAAGTCTTATCACAGACCACCATGAAGCTTACTGTTTGCATCTTCATTTCAAGCGTCTACACTGTAAGAAAATAAAAACCTTTGAAATATGTATGATGTCCTGTCAGAATTGTGTTTTCATGGTTTTTCGAACCAGTACATTTTCGTTAATTTTACCAACATTTCCTTCAACCATAAAACAAAATACAATGCAATGCTTAATTCAGAACACTTGTAAGGAAAGTCCCTTCTTATTAGCACAGCACACTCTGAAGTATTTTTACAGACTTTTCTTAGAGTGTTCATCATTGTTGTTGGTTTTTAAGCAATTCAACATGTCCAAGTCATTATATAGGATTTTGGGGAATTTTTGGTCCCATTTAGAATACCACATATTAACAGATATTATATGAATTGGAATCGCAGCCATAAATGCATCATTCATCAGCCATGATAGTGTTCATGATAGTGACTTAATATGTTGATTACTTTCAGCGTAAGCTTATCCATGCACATATGACACTGAAATCTACACTATAATTACAAAAATATAATAATGTTACCGGTAATTCTCTAAGTTTACAGATCAATACAGAAAAGTATTTCATATTAACAGTACACTGGACTGTATATTTACAGAATTTTCATTGTAGTTGGCTAAACCAGGACTCAACGGTGTTTTACTTGC
This sequence comes from Sinocyclocheilus anophthalmus, assembly GCA_018155175.1. Classification (NCBI taxonomy): domain Eukaryota; kingdom Metazoa; phylum Chordata; class Actinopteri; order Cypriniformes; family Cyprinidae; genus Sinocyclocheilus; species Sinocyclocheilus anophthalmus. The sequence continues at coordinate 248,542 of JADLZN010000940.1, forward strand.
ATTTGCAGCTTAAAATATGACTAAAATGTGTGCGAATGCACAATGTATTTTGGAACATGTGAGTGAATAAAAAATCCCTAAGGTCCTTAAAAAGTATAAAACATCAGTTTTATGAAATATAAGGTTGTAAAAAGTGTAAAGTATCTTAAATAGTGTAACAATATACACATTTCAAAATAAGAGTCCCTGTGTATTTCCGGCTTGTTTACAATTCAAAGTCCTGCATTATCCATTTTTTTCCCTATTATTGGTATTTTGGTTATGCACTAAATTGTGTATTGCATTTAATTAGAAGTAAACTCTCGTAGCTTCTCTGTTTGTTCAGTTCTCATTGTGAAGACTGTTATGTGCTCCTTGGGGAAAAAGTAAGCATCAAGCCCTGTTACACACAACATGGGAAGCTTTATTTGTCAGAGGGGAATGTGGCCTGTGTAGGAGTACATGGCCAACATTTTTACCCTCTGAACTTGGACTTGGCTATAGTGACATCCTCTGTGGATTTCCAATTGTTTCTGTTAAACTTTAGATCTCAGGAAGTCTCTTATATTTTGTCTGTAGCAAAAGAGAAATCGAATGAACTGAAGAGAGGCTCTCGGGTGTTTGATGGCATCAGTAGAGATGGAGGGGGAGGCTTTAGTACCGCCTTGCAGATGTTTTCCATTTGAGCTGGGAAACAAATCCTCATTGTTTGGGTCTCACCAGCCCAACAGGCTCAACGTCACTGAGCATTTTTATTACCTGTTTTCATGCTCAACTCATATCCCCAATTATTTACAGATGCTATGGTCTGTCTGGAAATTAGCCTCCGCGTGAGGGATATTTCGAGATGTTTTGGCCACAGCTTACGTGTCCGTGGTGAGGAACGACTCTTGCTGCTGGCCTATTCCTGTATGTTACTCTGAGCTCTGGTATGGGTCGCATACTTGGTGTGAAATAGATCTGGCTTTAGTTTTCTGTCCAGATGAGAGGGGCGTGGAGTGCCATGCCAGTCCGTAGTGAATGTAACCAGTGACGAACGCTCTGCCGGTGTAATTACAGCCCTGCCGTCACATGAGAAATTGCTTGCATAGATTCAGAGTTGATGTTGTTGTGATGCACATTAAAGAAACATTTGCTTTTATAAAGGACAGAACCATGATGTTCAAATTGCATACAGCACAATAAATGTTGATATGCTTTGTGATGCATTTTAAATGATCAAAAGACCCAAAAATCTGGAATATATACAAGATATATATATATATCTGAGTGGAACTGTCCTGTTAAACCGCTGTATGGTCTTGGCCACCGTGCTGCAGCTCAGTTTCAGGGTCTTGGCAATCTTCTTATAGCCTACGCCATCTTTATGTAGAGCAACAATTCTTTTTTTCAGATCCTCAGAGAGTTCTTTGCCATGAGGTGCCATGTTGAACTTCCAGTGTCCAGTATGAGAGAGTGAAAGCGATAACACCAAATTTAACACACCTGCTCACCATTCACACCTGAGACCTTGTAACACTAATGAGTCACATGACACCGGGGAGAGAAAATGGCTAATTGGGCCAAATTTGGACATTTTCACTTAGGGGTGTACTCACTTTTGTGGCCAGCGGTTTAGACATTAATGTCTGTGTGTTGAGTTATTTTGAGGGGACAGCAAATTTACACTGTTATACAAGCTGTACACTGACTACTTTACATTGTAGCAAAGTGTAATTTCTTCAGTGTTGTCACATGAAAAGATATAATAAAATATTTACAAAAATGTGAGGGGTGTACTCACTTCTGTGAGATACTGTACTGTATATAATTTGCTGCTTATTGATAGTAAGGTAGTCGTTGTAGTAGTTATGTTTAGAGTTAATATGGGCTTTGTAATTACAGCTAAACAGCCAAAATGCTATTAATATGCATGCTAATAAGCAACTAGTTAATAGTGAACAGTGTTCCCTAAATCAATCTAAAGTGTTACCAAATTTGCATATATTTTATTTCTTATTTTACTAAAAAAAATTGGGCCATTTGAAATCAGTTGCTTTTCTGACTGTTTTGATGATTCATTGTCACTTCTTGGATTTAGAACCACATCTAACTTCTCTTTTTGATATTTTGATATACACTTTAATCCAAATACATTATAGTGCGTTAATAGAAAAAAATGTCTATTTTTTGTGTGCAACCTGGAAATTAAACCCATGACGTTAAGGTTGCTAGAGCAGCACATTATCCTTAAATACAGGGAAAAGCAACATTTGTGATCAGTTTTAACATTAGATATAGTTTTCTAAAAATTAAAATAATTTGAAGTTTACGACATGTTCACTTCATAAAAGCACAAATGGAATATTTGTATACCATATGGCATAAAAGGCATTCAAATTGTCCAAGCTGAAAAGACAAATAACATCACATTCAGAAAAAATCCGGTTTAACCAAAAGTGTGTTTGTTTTACAGTTAAGCCTTATATTTATAGTCTTTGCTGATATAATTTAATTTGGAATTAAAAATGATTATTCAAGTGTACCAGAGTTTATATTTCAGGTGCCAGAATGATAATCATCCTACAAAGTGTATATTTTACAGATTATTGTGGTGACTTTCTTGGCCCGGATGAATGAAGTTAGACAGACACATCGTGAGTACTTCCAATTGGCATGACTGTTCACAATGGGGCATAAGATCTGATTCCAAAACAATCTCTCTGCTTATGCATTGTATTTTCTGTGTTCTCCTGCGTACTGTTCATGTGTTATTTCAACAGGATGTCAGACTTATTAGTATTCATCAAATCCATAGTCAAACCACATTTATATACAAACACACACATACATATACAATAATCAGTAATTAGAGAGGCACATTAATGTTACACCGGTGTAAACAGAGTTTCACTTACAGTATACTGGATTTAAGCTTTTAAGATAATTAATTAAATTAAAAATGACTTTTTTAATCACCATTTGAATTTCTTTATTGATCATTTGCTATTAAAAGGTATTTCTAAGACAGTTTCTCTTATTGTGCATGTATAAATGACAGATCTCTTGCTGGAAGTTTCAGGTCAGATTTTTAGATTTTTTTTTTTTAAATGAACACCCTAATCGGTTTCTCTGGAGTAGAAGGTAATCAGATCTTTCCTCTTACTTTCTCTTCCTCAAAATCAGGGACTATGTTTCAGTGCTCAACTTTTAAAATAAGACATAAAAACCATTAACAGTTAGCTTTCATGTGAAATCCAGTGTCATTATTCACTGACGGATATGTAAGGGTCCATTTGTAGAGGCACATTTGTTCACATCTGGATAACATATCAGATTTCCCTCAGCGGAGCTCACAGGAGAGCACACACTGACTGCAGGAATGCGCTCGTGAACTGTGTCCGAGCCAGCCAAGATATTTGAACACACACTCAAGAACCTCAGTAACTTACATATATGGCTCAGTTTCCCTCTATGGGCTTCTCTGGTCTTGTAAAGTGAATAAGAGTTAGATCACCTCCAGATACGGGCCGTTTAGGCTTATGATGGGATATGATTATATTATATACGGTGTTGCAAAGTTGTGGACAAACCTTTCTAAATGTGTTGTTCCAGTGGGTCGTATATTTTCAACCAAGGTTTCACTTTTTCTGAAGAAAATGTGAATGGTACTTGCCATGTTTAACAGCCTAAACAATTATTTCTGCCCCTGTGCAGCTATGTATTGGAAATTGATGATTTCATGTTTTTAGTCTGTTGTTGTTAGAAGTGAAACAGCTGCTTAAGTATTTAGCTATGAACAGCCGAAAGGCTAATAGTTATGCTTGCTTTAGCAAATATCACAAATAAAGCTCAAACAATAAAAAGGTTTAGGATAAAAACCCTGAAAATACTTGAAAAAATGTTTGTCAAACAAGCTTCTATTAAAATCAGTTTAAACTCATTGCATGCACTACTAAGCGAGCATAATCTTCTTTTTTGCTTAAAAAAAATATCTGGGTTTTGACTTTGTTTTCCTATTGTTTTCAGACTTGCTGAAGGTAATGACTGAAAAGTAGTTTGACCAATAGCATGCAAGCACTGTGCATAATTGACCAATCGTGGCGTAAGGAGGTGGTATCAGAGAACGATCAAAACAATGCAAAAACACATACAGATAATGTAAGAGGACTGCAGAGAGCATGTCAATAGAAAAACAAAGCCAAAAATTTTGGAAATTTAGAAATCCTGGCCATGACAAATGGTCATCCTAACTAAGCTGAAATTATTTGTCTCATGGTCACACAAAATGACTTTTCATTAAAAATCTTTCAAATGTTACTCTCAGTGATATAACAAAAACAAATTCTATTATATTTTCAGGAAAAACGGAAAAGACAAGCCGAGATAGAGGACAAAAGAAGACAACTCGATGAATTTGTTCTACAACTTCAACATTTCAAGGTAAAACAAAAACCTCTTTAAAACATCTCTGAAAGTTTGACCTTGCACCACTACAGCAGACTGATCGTTCAAATGTCAGCTTTCAATATGTTTTCCTACATTTACATATCAATGCATCATGTTGTTTTAGGGTCATTTCACGGAAGAGCTTGATGGACTCGCTCAATGGATCATTGAGTCCATTTCACATCAAGACTTTGGGTCTGATGTGAATTTGACCATATTTGAACATCAGCTTGCAGAAATGTAGCTTCAGTTGATGCCATAACATTTGCATCTTTGTATTGCTCTGGGAAGTATAACACATTTCTCATAACTTGTTAACTCAGAATAAGTTATCTTTGGAGAGCAGTTTGGATTCATTGCATCTCTTGCAGCAGACAAATGCAAATGTCAATCAGAGCGTGTTTTGAAGGTACAGTAAATCCATAGAGAATCTTCACTCCTGAATCGCTGTCTAGCATTGCTATCTGCACTGATGATGCACACATACTAGTTGGACCTAAATAATACAGTGGGTAAGGGTAGGACGGTGGAATCAATTTTGGATTTAGAAATTACTAGAGAAGTAATCTTTGAATTTTTTGTCCTGATGATAATCTTTTTTCTCTCTGCGCAAGTCCGCGTCAGGGGAACATGTCTGAATCAGCTCTAGCAACACAAGAGTGTGTTATCAGATAGCCAGGGGTTTTCCTCATCTATGCAGAATTACTCTGTGGTGTTATCACCCAAATTTTATGGCAGTTAGTTTATACAAAAAACACAGCCTTTGGTTTAAAGTCTCTCATGAAAGAGATTTTGTCTAGGCCTCAGGAGGGAAAAGAAACACTTATTCTCAATGACTGCAAAAGATTTGATAACACTGTAGTACTGTGAGACTTACGTAAAGACCGCCGAGAGACTAAAAGATGACAACGATCACTTATGTTCCAGCACACAACAGCACTGACGTTAGCTATAGCTAATCATATGCGCAAATTCTATGTACCGTAATGAAAAGGAAGTGAATGTTTTTTCAAAGGGCTGAATTTAAAGTGAGGAATTGACTAAAAAGAGCAGCATATCCAGGAAAAGAGATGTTTGTTTAATAGTGGGTGTAGTGGGCTTCTGAAGCAAGTTCTAGCTGCAATGCCTGTGATGTCTGTCTAGATGTTATGAGTACCAACAGAAAATTTGTATCTCAGTTTATTTTCTCATAAAGGGATGAAATACGATGTGAGATTCTAAACATAAAGTCAAAAAATGTATGCTGTGCAAATACTAAACAAAACTCAATTATTTATGATTTTGAAATAAAGGACAACAGTCGGGTTCCAGAAATAAAAATCCTATTCATTTTCTCAATCAACATCTTTAAGTATTTGATCGTTTCTCCATCATTTTACATTTGATTATGCCATTTGCAGTGTTTAATGGGATTGTGATTCTTTCCTGTTAACGTACACAGTCTTGTACCATTTTGTATGTCTTTTTGTTTCATTTTTAAATATTTTAAATGGAAAAAAATACTTATGAATCCTGATAGTAGCTATTATGTAATTTTATCATATACAAGCAACCAACCATTATGGCAAAATAATCCCACAGGGTGCTCGAAATGAGACTTTGTGCCTCCCAGAATAGGTTTATTTTCCAATAATGACTGGCTGACCATATGATCACACTCATGACATGACTGCATTACCAAATAAATGAAAATGACAGAGTAATGTATGTATATGTGGAACTGGTTGCCTCAAGGTTAAGTATAATGCTATATCTGTATATATAATATATGTAATATAATATATATATATAAGGATATATTGAGGGGCAGAGGAAATGCCACGAAATCTACAAATCAAGCAGTATCCAAGCGCATGGCAAGAAATGTTAACGACACCAGCTTTCTTTAGTGCGGTTCAACGAGTAATCGCATCCAAAATTAAAGTTTTTGTTTACATAATATGTGTGTGTATACTGTGTATTTTATTATGTATAAATATACACACATGCAGTATATATTTAGAAATTATTTACATGTATATACATTTATATTTTATATTATATTATTTTATAAAAAGATATCTTAATATATCAAACATAAACATATTTGCTTAAATATACATGCATGGTTTGCATTTATAGACACTAATAAATACTACATCAGGCACCCAACATATATTACGTAAACAAAAAAAACCTTTATTTTGGATGTGATTAATCGCGATTAATCGTTTGACAGCACTAGTTTTTATAAACAAACTTCTAAGAATATAATGCAATTGTCAAGCTATGAAAATCTGAAGTCTGAAAATGCTTGTTTGAAAGTTTGAAAGTTTAAAACAATCTTCGAAGCACTACCTTGAGTCTTTTGAAGCCAAACATGTGGGTAGTCTTGTAATCCAACGGATTGTTGGTTTTATTTTGCTGTGTGTTGCTTTTACTGCATAACTTACAGCAGCTTGAATAGGTCGAAACGGACATGAGTTAAGCCGTGGTTGACCTCGTGATGATAAGCGACGTAAGGGGTCTTGAGAGACCTCATAGCTCACATAGCTCACGCAGAGTCGGTTCGGCCACAGCTGGTGACTTCCTTAACAGCTGTTCATGTTGGACAAGTTATAAATGTATTCAAGTTTAGCCTACATGAAAATGTGGCAACATGTGACATTTATATTCTGAACTTAAATGTCAAACAATGCACATATAAAGGTTTTTCTGTGGTAAGCCTCAATCCACACAATAATGAGCTGACTAAAGTATAAACTAAGTCCAGTTTTAGGTTCAGCTTGTACATTTAGGCTACATTCACCAAGCAGCAGAGTACTTTGGAGCGCTAAATACAGTTTACAGTGAAATATGGATTGACAGACAGAAGTATGTACCAGACAATTGGCTAAAATTGGTCTGTGTTGTTATTTTTTTCATGTGAGGTTTTGCAAACTCACAGAAATTGAGATTTTAGATCCAGTTGTCTTCCACAGAGCTCTAGCCACCAGTTTTGTGGTCTAAATGTTGCACTGCTAAAACTGCTTAAACCACAGATGGTTTGCTGAGATTCTTTGGTTTAGCAGGTCTCATAGCCTCACAAGCCCATCCGAACCCCTTTAAACTACCCAGGCTCACTGGAAATAGTTTGCCATACTACTTTTTTGTTGAGAAACTCCAAGGAAACTCAAAACAAACGTACCGATAGAGTCTGGAGGTTGACGGTCAAGAAACCTATAAACGCCACCAATTTGGCAGGCAACGGTTGAGCGCGCTTAGAGCATTGGTATTGACCAGTGTCCAACAGTAATTTAAAACCAGACATTTAGACCCTAACCAAACTACCGATTTCAACAGGTGGACAGCTGCTGTGCGCCGGGATCGCCAGAACAGGCAGGGGAAAGCTAGGGTTGCCAACCGTCCCGTATTAGCCGGAAGTCCGGGCAGCGTCCCGTACGTGACCTCCCTTGGCCCGTTTCTTGCCCCCTCACACAGTATCGTTAAAGTAAATCAGGAAAATCGAACATAAACTGTTGAGGATAAGGCGCGAATCCTTCTGGCTGATCTCTCCTGATACAATTAAGGGTCGCACCTTGCTAACGACAATGCCGTCCGTGTTTTAACTTCGGTAAATGCAGTTTGGCAATACAAATACATGATTATTTTTCATGAGGTCCACATCCCGCCGTGCAAGAACACATGCAATTACCTGAGATGTGTGATCAATAAGGGAAGCCGTGCTTTTATTGCCAAAATAGCGACAAAACATGTTACATTACATGTCACAATGAAATCAAAATGTTTAAAATTCTTATTTTTTCAGGGACTTACGTAGTGTTTTAGTATACATAATTTTCGTTTTGCCACTTCATCTAATTTTTTTTAAAATTCGTGTTCTCGCGCAAAATGTTAATCAAAACGGTAACATTCCCCTACCCGCAAAAGAGTTCACTCTTCTCTTCCGGTCCGCCTCGAAGAGCTAGGCGCAGAGGGCCGGAGAGGACATGAGGGGTAAACGCTGGATAAACGACAGGGGAAAGTGAAGCTGATGCTTCACTTTGTAGAGCCAATGCCCGTAATGATGGGAGTTACGTTACCCCCTTAACATTGAAAGGATATAGATATTACGACAACATACTATTAGAAACATAGCAAACAATTTTATTCAGGAATAGGACTTAACCTGATGGAGGATGCGTCTAATAGTCATCAGGCAGTCTCTCTCTGCTCTCTCTCTCTCTCTTCTCGCTTACTGCGGACGAAACTCAAAGTACGCCCTCTCATTTCAGATGCAGTTTCACTCGGATATACGTCACAGTAAGGAATAAAAGACTATCGCAAACTTCCGTTTCACGCCGACTTTAAATAAGTTCTTAACCTTGTGTCTATTCTCTTCGTAAAAAACACAACAATGACAATAAAAAAAGTGTCAAGCACCAAATCAGCACGATTAATCTATAAGTTTATCGTTAATTCAAAAAATAGCATTTTTCATACTGTATATGCGATTGTCCATAAACATTAGGGGAACTAATTTATCGTGTTCTAAGGATCACGATAGTAGAGGACTTTACTATTTAATCCTATAAAACTCTCTTTCTCTATTAAACTAACTTAAAATATTCCTATCATAAAAACTAATATTTAAAATTTAATAAAATATAATCTTCTTATTATATTAAAATGATAAAATTGGTCACTGCAATTAAAACCTGAACCCACACATAATTGGATTTTTAAATGGGTAAGATTATGCCATTATGGAGGTCTTGTACCTCACAGTGATTATAGCTATGCTGGATCCCTACCAAGGACAGCTAGGTCGAGGACAGTAGCTAACCAACCATTTGACTACCTTTCCAGAGTGGACAACAATAGCTGGTGAATATTCATAAAAAAAATTAGATTGCAGCCATTGTACCTTCCAGGCTTTGTAGGCTTTTAAAGATGTTCTGGAGGTAATATTAGAAGGGAAAGTTGATGAGGTAGTTGTAGATATTAGCGTAATGCAGGTCAGGAAATCTATCCATTCTATAGGCTACACGTTAAAAGCACCGGGGCATTATAGGGATCGTTATGCTAATCTATTAAGTTTCTGTATGTAACAGGTCTATGTCTTTTGATTAAAAAATCACGCAGGAACTCATGTTGTCCTTGAAACTCATGCTGGCACCATTTCAATTTCATATTCGCTCCGACTGTCCCTGCCTGCCAGCAAGGTGGTGTAAACAGAATGGGTCATGTGAGTCCGGAGCTCTATACGTACGAATAGCTGCAGTTTCCAATTGAAATGAAAACTTAATGCAGTGCAACTCAGACAACTTTTATTTATTTTTTACACAAATTACGATTTGCAGGGCAAAGGTTACTGGTTTCAGCTCCGCCTGGCGGCGATTAAGCAAGCTAATTTTTCCACGATATTTCCTTGACAGACATTTTTAGGATGTTATGGCTTCAAAACAATTTTAAGATACTGCAAGATTTGGATACTTTTTAACATTAGCGTCCCAAAAATAGGTTTGCTCAGTAGCTCACGCAATACAGCGTTGCACGAATACCGTGAAACTACAGTTCAACAAAACAGCTCAAGCCTGCGTTAAACTAAGTTAAAATAGCACAGTTGCATCAGAAAATGCATTTTTGAACTCGTATTGAACATGTGTTTGCGTGCCACTCACTGGACATTTCCATTGAAACTGCCTTTGAAACTAGCTTTGTCAGACTTAGAGACCAGCTAATGCTATAAATGCTTAAAAATATATATTTGAAGCTGTTGCTGGTTAGTTAAGAATTGATGGATGAACTCCCACCTCACTTGGGCTCATTCATTGGATTATGTTGTTTCAACTATAATAAAAATGTTCTGTTGACAGCTAAAAGCCTTAAAAATGCTGATGTATTTTGTCACAGAATGAAATGTCAGACTATCTTGATCTTGTGTTCACCCTCCAGGCATTTAACCAAAAATCCATTGACAGGATAATTGAACCGCAAGTGCTAAAATGCTAACTCATTTGCAGATTTTAGGACTCATTTCTGCAGCACTCTATTGTCACTCTGGTTACAGGCATTCTTCACAGCTGTCATGAGAACAGAAAAGCCTATTGTCTCCTGCAAACTGTATTATGTACATGATTACAGTACTTGCCGTACTAATACTTTTGTCAATCCAAAACACCTGTGTGAAGAACACCTAAAAAATAACATCTGATCTAGATCGATGGCCTGACCGTAGAAAATGTTTCTGTCTTACAGTCTAAAGCCATGAGGGAAAGATGGCTTCTGCAGGGGACACCCGCGGTGCCACAAGAGGAAGACGAAGGTCGGAGAAAACAGGTTGAGCAAGATGAACTTCACGTCAAGACACTAGAAAATGCCATTCACAGGTACAGTAATGTATTTCTGATGAAAAATAACACAGTGTTTACTGAACACTTTCCACTGATCTCATGTTAGAAAATAAGGGATGTTTTGGGGTTATATGTTTATTTCCTGCAACAGCATCCATTAAGCAACCACTGTCCCAAACACTGGAGTAATTTCCTCCAGACTTCAGTGGGATCTTTATTTCTGCTCAGCTTTGCTTTTAATTATGAGAACTTCAAAGCTGCTCCCTTCAAGCTCATCTGGTAGACGTATTTGAACCTCTGCAGATGCCATTTTAAGGTTCCTCATATGGGATGCATTGCCAAACCAATGCGTGTTTCAGTCGATTGCTCTGCAGCAGGATATTTGGACAATCACACAGCACTCTTGCTTCGAAAAACAAGATGTTGTGACTAGAAAACCACTTAAATCATGCGAGGAGCGGTACACATGATACTAACACTGGCTGTTGTGTAGGTTAATCAACTGATATGCTTGAAGGTAATCACAAGCAAAATTTAAACACATTGAGAATTTGATATACAGTCTAATAGAACGCTATGCATAGACAAATAACGGATTCACATAATCATAAAGGTGACTAACTAGTGAGGTCTGATGAAACATTGATATTGGCTTGAGAAAGCCTGTCCAGAAAGTTTGAAATAGATTTAATATCTTGAAGTGTTAAGATAGATAGAGATAGATAGATAGATAGATAGATAGATAGATAGATAGATAGATAGATAGATAGATAGATAGATAGATAGATGGATAGATAGATAGATAGGTAGGTAGGTGTTTTTAACTTACTGCTTGCATGATTTAGGCTAGCATGTAGCTAGAAGCAATCAAAATCAACAAAAGAGCAATGATACGCAAGTGTTATAACAAGTCTCAGTTAGCTTAACGTAGTACATGTAGCAATGGTGACGGGGCAGAGGAGACTCGCTCAGAAATCTCTCTGTCTGGACGCTGGGAGGAATGAAGCGATAGAAACGCCTCTGTGGCAGGAGTATAGAGACTGAGGGAGTGGCTGCTGGCTATTTCTGTACCCTGCAGAGGAGATCCTCCAAAATAAATTGGCACTCAAGACTCTATTTTTTCCCAGAGTTGATAAAAAAAAGAATGAAGTCTTTCTGTATATGTTACTAAAGACATAGTTAATAGTTATAATTAAGAAATAGTTCATCAAAAAATGAAAAGTTTCTGAAGATTTACTCACCCTCAGGCCATCCGAGATGTAGATGAGTTTGTTTCTTCATCAGATTTGGAGAAATGTAGCATTGCATCACTTGCTCACCAGTGGATCCTCTGCAAGTGAATGGGTGCCATCAGAATGCGAGTCCAAACACTGATAAAAACATCACAATAATCCACAAGTAAACCACAAATCTTCAGTCCATCAATTAATGTCTTGTGAAATGAAAAGCTGCCTGTTTGTAAGAAGTAAATACATCACTAAAGACATTTGTATTTAAACTTTCACTTCTGGCCAAAATATGAGTCTATTATCCATAATAACACTTAAAAAGTCAATTTTGTGTTGTCTCTCACATAAAAATGCACCCACATAGTTTTTTAGAGCTGTTTTGGCTTGTAAACTATGCTTGATTTGTGCATATTTCTCTCCTGATTTAGATAAGATTACTTTTTCACTGAAAAAAAAAAAAAAAAAAAAAGCAGGGTTATAGTAAAAAATAAATGTGTATGTAGGCTATTTGTCCACTTTGTAGTCTGAAATGAGAGGATTGTGAGCGGGAATGTGTTTTTAGACTACACTTGCACAAGTTTGACTGTCAGCAGACCAAACAGCATTATCAACAGATGGCTATAATTTAGAAATATGCAAATATCGTCTTAAACAAATCAGCCTAACTGATACATTGCTGTATCACACTGAAAACACAAAGCATGAGGTTATGCCTGCCTGCTTCAAAAAACAAAAACAACAAAAAAAAACTGAAAAATAATGTCAAAGCATTGAAACTCGAAGCTTATGGTAAATGGTTTTGGCTGCATAGCGCTGGTGGTTTTAACTATAGCCTGGGCTGAACAGCAGTGCATCTCTTGCGAGGACAGACTTCTCCTGGGAAACTTATCATTACAGAAGGCGTCCCAGCCACTGAGTCTAAAGTAAAGCTGTAACTACCAGGCTTTCCAGGAAAAATGAAGCATTGACATGATACTAACTCACTCATAAAGCACCTCCCCGACACATCTGGACACACACTGTTTATACAACTGTGTGATATGAGCTGCTAATATGGTGAGAAGAAAGTGTAAGGTCGCTCCTCTTGCACTGGAAGAAAGAGAGACGTAACAATAAACATGACATCAAGGTTACAGATCAGACTGACTGCTATTACTACACCGAGACCTCATGAGCTACTGAATTTCTTCCTCTGTTTGGACTGAATCAGTCAGCATGGAATATCTTTCAGAAAGTCTCTGGGCCAGTGTGTGTTATTTTGGTTATTATTGAGATATTATTATAGTTTTAAAAAAAAATGTATTTTAATATTTATATTTCACTTACATTTAAGTTAAAGATTTTCTAAAGTCCACTACTTTAATTTTTATACACACTACAGTTGTTTATACTGTTTATATACACTAAGTTTATGTTTTGAAGAGAAGGGACATTAATAATAGTAAGAAATTTTTCTTGAGCAGCAAATCGGCATATTTAAGTGATTTCTGAAGGATCGTGTGTCACTGAGACTGGAGTAATGATGCTGAAAATGCAGCTTCTCCATTACAGGAATACATTTCATTTTTAAAATATATTACAAATTAAACAGTTATTTAAAGTATATAATAGTTCACAGTTTATGGTTTACTGATGCCGTTTAGGTGAGCATAAGAGATTAAATTATTCAAAAACTCTTACCAGTAGTGAAGTTTTTGTTCTTTTTATTCACCAAACTGTGTCTGTGTGTTGTAGTTTAGTTTAGTAAGTTTGGGCATAAGCTAAAATCAATGAAAAATGGGACATTGTGCCTGAGCAAGTTTCGGACTGTTCTTGAGTTCAGTATTTAGTTATAATTTATATCAACGTTTTAGTTTAAACTATAATTTCTTTCATGTTTTGTTTTGTTTGGGTTGTTGTTGTGTGTGTGTGGTGTGCCGGTTGTGTGTGGTGTTTCGGTTTAGAGTCAGGACTCTACTTCGTTGGTGCTATTTCATTTTAGCCACTGTTTAGCCACCTGGAGCACTTTCATTTTCTTCAGTATTTAGCAAGAGAATATTGAGGTAAATTTATGCAATATTTTGCTGTCAACAAAGTCACACATGGATTCATTTTGCCATAATGAGCGTTGCCTTAGAAACAAGTCATTTCTGAGTCTGAGGACACCTCAGAGTTGAATCTCAATGTTGTCGTCTCATAATTACAGTAGCGACAAAGATGCAATATGAAAACTGGAGAAGTCCTAGCGATTTCCCTTACAGCCATTAAGATTTGACATCTGTTTAACTGGACAGGAAGCAAACAATCTCTGTTTTCATGGGAACAGCAGTTTGGGGGGGGTGGCTCTACTGCTGATGAACTCTGGCTGAGTACAGGAACATCAGTGCTGTGAAGTGACGACCTCACACCAGTTTGATAATGATTCTAGCCAAGGTTTAGTAAACATGCGTGTCATAGATTTTGGAATGATTGCAAATGTGTGAATATCACAAAAAACACCTCCAGGGTCGTATTTCAACCCAAAACCAGAAGAAATTATATTATGCATGGGACAAGATTAAGCCGATTTTAAGACATTATTTTTAATAACACATAATAACTGTAGCACATTCTCATTTGTAGATGTGACCTTTCTCACAAAACCAGTCATAAGGGTCGATTTTCTGAAATTGACGATCTGAAAAGCTGAATAAATAAGCTTTCCATTAATGTATGGTTTATATTTACGGTAGGAAATTAGCAAAATATCTTCATGGAACATGATCTTTACTTAATATCCTAATGATTTTTGGCATAAAAGAAAAATCGATGATTTTGACCCATACAATGTATGTGGCTAGCTGCTTACAAATATAACTGTGTACTTATTCTGGTTGTGCGCCAGCGGTCACATATGTATTAGTATTTATTAGTAAGTATATGATTATTACTAGTAGGATTGAATCCAAACGTGCTCTGCGAACACCAAGGTGTATAATGGTAAAACATGCTACGGCAAGACAAAAGAGAACCTGTATTAGGTCTAGACAGGTGGTGCTGGGGAGGAGGAGGGGCTAGAAAATAAAGGCAAGCATAGATAGAAAGAAGCGATTGATTGGCTGCAGAACCGGAGACAAGGCAGCCAGTCAGCGGCATGGAAGACTTTCATGACTGAACTTATTTATCATTATTAATAACAATGTAGTATTTACTTGGTATTCATAAATAACAAAGTATTTACACAAAAATGTGCAGTCACATTAGCAACATTTTATAAAAAAAAAAAAAGGGTATATATTCTTGTCAATAGAGTGGTGATGTATGAAGAAGTCACTTTCAAACCAAGCAGTTTTCTGGTGGTCAATACAGCAAATTTGCATGACAGTTCGAAATCAGTGCAAAATTTGCGTGGGAATTTTTTGCCCTCATGTAAAATTCCTATTGCATATATTCCTATTGAAATGACTGGATTTTTTTATTTTATTCACTAGACCACAGTGAATGTGAACCATATGCTATTATTTTATGTTGTTTAGTAATTTAAGATGATTGAAATAAATCATACATAATAAAATCATTGTATTACATGTATTTTCACTGTAATACAGTAATTATAATCTTATAAGAATCACTATTGAGAACAGTGGGAATAGCCAAAAGGAGAAAGTGATGCAGAAGCGTGAGAAATTATGCAGGAAGTCAGCGGTGGGTGTGAGGCCTGTATGAGCTCATCCAGACGCAGCACAAGATGCACTCTTGACCTCTAACTGAGCTTTGGAAAAAGAAAAAAGGGGAAAGTCTGCTTTTAAATGAGTCATGGTTAACACCCATCACAGCTTACAGGCAGCGAGATGCATGGAATAAAGTGACTGGCACCTCTCTGTGATGGAAAAAAGGCTCTACTTACTGAAAAAATAACACTGAAATATTAAATAACTGATAAATCTGCTAGATACTAATTTGGGTCAAATCAAACTTTTCACACTATACTGAACAAACTCTTGTTTTAGTTATTTGCACATGGAAGTCCTCCGTTAGCAGTTATTAAAAAATACATATAGCTAGTGAAAGGGCCTTGTGTGTACAATCACAACCTTATGTGCTCACACAATTATAGCTCACAGAAATGCTCCATTCATAGTTGTGGATGTTGATGTTACTGTAGGACACCGTTTATTTTTTTTTTTTTTTTTTGATTTCGAAGGATTGGCATACTAAAGGTCATCGTGACGCTTTCGTGTGAGCTGTGTCTGTTCTGTCAGAGCTTTGGACATGAG
Source organism: Sinocyclocheilus anophthalmus (assembly GCA_018155175.1). Taxonomy (NCBI): domain Eukaryota; kingdom Metazoa; phylum Chordata; class Actinopteri; order Cypriniformes; family Cyprinidae; genus Sinocyclocheilus; species Sinocyclocheilus anophthalmus. The sequence goes on from JADLZN010000940.1 coordinate 264,727, forward strand.
TCACGAATCTCATACCAAAATAAATACATCCAGAAAAATCCAACGTGATGTTTATAGGAAAACACAGTTGGTCAATATATTTTAAGCATCAAATATTCACAAGAGGATAAGGGAGACAAGTTTAGTTGTCACATGGAGAAGCTGTTACATCTCAGTAAAGGTTTTGAGTCAAAATTCCAATTGCAGGAATGTTTTACATGTAAATCTTTTTTTTTTTTTTTTTTTAAGTTTGTTCTCCAAACTTTTATCAACTGAAAAGCCATATATTCTTGTATACCTTTTGAACAAGTGGCACCAATAGAAGAGTCTAACTTGCATGAATGTTAATGTAACCAATTTATACGTAAAGGTTGCGGTCAAGTATTAGGTTTCATGTTGGCGTTTTATTAATTTACCAGTGACTTTGAATTGCCCCCCCCCCTGTAATTTAGCTGTTACTTACGTAATCCGTTTCTTAAAATACAATTTGGATTAAAGAACAAACTTTTTTTTGTTTTTTTCTGCTCTCTCTCTAGCTCCTTTCTCTCTCTCTTTTAACTTTGTTAATGTGTAGGCTATTAATACACTGTTAAAAATGATGTGCATTGGTAACAGTACCATTGCAACTACTGTAAATCACTGTAAAAAATGCGCTACGAGTAAAAACCGATTAAGATGGTTAACAGGAAGCGAGAGCAGGTAAAGAGAGTTCTCACCTACGATCTTAGCCGGGTGTTGAAAAAACTGTAGTCTGGACAATTAATTTGACGGTTAGTTATACCGTTTTTGGACGTGAGAAAGACCGTATACTTACGTGAATAACCGGGTAATTGACGCCTTCCCAGAGTTTCCTAAATTACATTTTCATATTTTGATGTTTTTTTTGTTGAAATAACATGGTTTTTCTTAGTTTTTTCTTATCAGTTTTGTATAGTAGGGTTGTGTGTTACAACCTAATGTTGTTGAAATGAGGCTTATTGCCAGAGTTCCGTTCAGTGTGTTACCATGATGGTGGTTGTTGTTTGTGTGGAATGACACACTGTGCAGAAAGGACTTATTATATGTTAATATGTTGAAAAGCTGATGGGGGATGGTTTGGTTGTCATATGGACTCTCATACCTCCTGCAATTGGGTGGTTGATAGTGGTATGCATTCCAAAAAGCTAACAAAACAGATTTCACCGGTTACTGCCATAGGGTGGTATTCTTAACAGTAGATCAGTTAAATTAAATTACCGGTTTTAAACTGTCAATTAAGTTAAAAAACCGTCCACCCTAAAAGTTAAGCTACACGTATTTTACAAGTAAAAATGCCAGGAGGCATCAACAGCTGCCGGTTTTTATTACACGTAAATTTTACGGAATTTTTTTACAGTGTAGCCTTGTTCCTCTACTATATAATATTTCTTTCAAAGTTATATCAAAGTTCAACATATGTTATAAATCTTTTCGGTTACACTCTATTTTAAGGTGTCGTTGTTACAGTGTAATTATACATTTAAGTTCTGAGTAATATTAATTTACTACATGTACTTACTATATATGGTTAGGGTTAGGATTAGGATTTGGCTTTGGGTTACTTGGATGTAACTCTGCATGATTTATTGTTATTAGTAAATGCATGTGTAACAAGGACACCTTAAAATAAAGTGTTACCAATCTTTTTTTTCCTGCTCAATAATAATGTAAAATCTTCAATAAAAGACTTGAATGTGCCTAAACAGAAAGTACATTTCAAAAATCAGCTGCAAACCCCACAAAATATTCACTAGAATAAAAAGTATTCGAGCTAACCCGGTCTTCCTATATAAAGTATAAAATGTTATGTATGAGTATTGATAATGATGAATAAATGCTTGAACAATATATAATCTTGTCTAAGACATTAGTTAGTCTTGCCCTCACTGATCTTGAAACATGCTATAACATGCTTTCACCACTAGAGGGCCTTGAAGACTTGGGTCTTTGTAGTTTATCTTTGTAGTAAATCTGTAGTTTAGTAAGAAAACAAGTTGCATTTTGATGGTGGGGGTGTCTGCACTCTTGAGCGAGACTCATGGTTAGACGCCTTCAGTTAATTGTTCTCCACTGATCACTAATTAGGCTTGCACCAATACAGTATAAATACATTCAACTGCAGGCAACCCCTCATTACCAAGCTATGATTAAAACACACAATTGTACTTGTTGCCCACAGATGTTAAAGAAATAGTTCACCCACGGTGAAAATACTGTCATTATGTACTTAACCTTGTGTGAAATAAGTGTGCTTTTAACTGTATTGTGAACTTGTAGTGAACATCACATCTTAAAAGTATATTTAAAAAACGTACTTGCAGATAATATAATAGTAATAAAATAAAAGGCCACTTGAGAGCATTTAAATATATTGTTTCTTAACACACTTTTAAAAACTGCACTTTGTAAACATGTCAAATTTAAAGTTTAAAGTACATATATAATCATTGTTTTAAAACTTGTTTGTCAAAGAAGTGCACTTAAGTGCAAATATCACATTTGAAGTTAACATATTTCAAATGTTCTAAATTGCAACTTCATCATTACCAATGTATAATTACAAATATATTGTAATACATGAAAAGTTTCAATAGAGGTGGGCCAATAAAAGCACTCTAAAGTTCATCGAATTGCATTTAATATGAATTTAAACTATAATGCATTTTCATTTAATTGCAATTAAAAATGAGTTAGTTAATTCTTCACTTCTTGAAAGGTATCTATTTCCATAATAAGTACTCTTTTTAAAACTATCCTTAAAAGGGATCATGTTGTTTCAACCCCTCTCCTTTTTTTTTCATGAAACAAAAAAAGAGATATTTTACAGAATGTGTAAGCTGCTCTTTTCCATAAAACATACTCATACGGTTCAATGTTGAATGGGCTACTTTTGTCATCCTTTTTTTCTCTCTCTTTTGGTATTTTACAGTCTTTGGGAGCTGGGAGCTTCTGCCTAACATCTCTTATCAAGTTTCACAAAAACCAAGTGGGGTTCCTTTAATTGAATTTGATCTTGAAAATCAAGCAAGAAGTTCAGACAGTGCCACATGTTGATGCATTCGTGGCCATCCGTTATGTTTGTATACACAGATAGCACATGTCCTTTTGTAGAAGGACTTTTCATCAGGAATCGTGGGAAGGCTCCACGTAACCTCAGAGGTCCAAACAATAGCAGGAAATTCTGATGGGCGGAGGCAGCGAGGTTCCTCTGTCGGCAGCTTCCTCATTGGCTGCCAGCATTCAGAATGAGTGAGAATGGAGTCCGCTGGGAAAAGAGGAATATGCATGGCTTAATTGACACTGAAGGGATGTGTCTCATTCATTTCCACAATGTGTGCACACGACTGCATTCCATGCAGTGATTTCACTCAATGGGCAGCACATCTGTACGCCTGAAAAAAAAAACACTTCAAGTTCAAAGCTGTGATACAGTAAACAGGAGATTTGGTTTTATGGTTCTCGTTTTTCATCAGGGAATAAAGAGCACTGATTTTGTTTCCTCCATGGAAGACAAAATTATATATTTTTAGCAGAATGCCTACGCTGCTTTTTTTGCAATGAACAAAACTGGTTCCAAAAAGCATAAAGGTATCCTAAAAGTAGTCTTGCACCATATTAGAAGTATTCTGAAGCCATATAATAGCTTTGTGCTTGGGACAGAGCGCAACTTTTCTTATGTGTACTTGTAAATGCATTACTGTTCAAATGTTTGGGGTCTGTAAGATTTAAATTCTATATTTTGTTCAGCATGAAGGCATTAAAATGTACAGTAAATATATGTACAATGCTACAAAAAAGTGGTATTTCAAACAAATGCTGATCTTTTGAACGGTTGACTTAATTAAGAGTCCAAAACAACGGTTTCCACAAAAATATTAAGCAGCATAACTGTTTTCAGCTTTGATAATAATGATAAATGTTTATTAAACAGCAAATCAGCATATTAGAATGGTTTCTGAATAATCATGTGACATTTAAAAGATTTTAATATAAAACCCGTTATTTTGAATTGTAATAATTCGAATATTTTAGTTCTTTTAGAGTAAGTTATTAAAAAATCATTTGAAAATCGTACAAATCTTACCAATCCCAGAATTTTTAATGGTAGTGTACTTTCAAAGGTCTTCAAGTCTCAGTTTTTTTTCTCTTTTTTTTTTTTGGTGAACTTCTCCATTGAAATGGTGTGCTCGCATTTCTAATAATTTCCGTAATTTATTCTCAGTGTATGTATGCATGCAAAATAACTCATAACAATTTATATGTGTGTTTGTGTGTGTGGGTGTGTGTGTGTGTGTGTGTGTGTGTTAGACTGGAATCAGAAATCTGTCTTTTGGAGAATGAAGAATCACAGATCTCAGCTAAAGAACAAGTTCTCCGAGAGCGACTGCGGGAAACAGAGAGATCTATTGAAGATCTACAGAAGGTTTGTGATCCTCATAACAGAAGAACATACTGTACATCAGAGTGGCCTCAAAAAGTGAATGGACACTTCACAATTAAAATGGCTAAATATCATTGCATTAGACAAAATATCAAAGCAAGTGGCATTTACTGTAGTAGAAGATGAGTAAATGTTTCAACTGATGAAACACATGTTACTCTGCTGAGTGAACTTGAGGGTTACTAATAGTGCGTTCAAGTTCAAGTTCAATAGTCCGCTTTTCAAGTTCATGTTTATGAGTTGGAAAGTCATAATTATGACGTCAATTGTGTTCAAATCAGTTCGGTTGCATAAGCTGGTGGTGTACCTTCTATATAAAACTATAAGACTCTACTTCTACAAAATGACAAAGAATGTGCATCAAGTGGTTTTTTATATTTAAATCAATTTATGAAGTCACTGTAAAATGAATTATATATTTTATCAGAATTTTACAAAATTTGCTTGCTGTAACTAGTTTTGTTGTAAATGAAAAAAATGTAAATTTCAACAAATGTACCATCAACTACAGACACTTCATCCTTTGCATCTGTCATTGCATTGCATTCTTACTGACTCGAGGCTCAAAGAAAATACAATATTTCCGACATCCACTAAAAATCACCAGTTATTACCAACATGGCTCAGAAAAGTTCAAATTATTTCTTATTTGTTCACAGTAGCCACTTCTACAGTTTGATATTGTGCTGTCTAACATTATGACATGCAGACATTTTTAATTGTGACTTAAATGTAAAGTGTGTATTAATTAATTAATTAATTTATATCCAATAGCACTTTGCACTTTCACGCAGAAATGGCACACTTCAGCTTTAAGGGTCTTCATAATGTAACAGTGATGCAGCCATTTAAGAAACATTGAGGATGAAAATGTAAGAAAGCAAACGCATGTTACAGTAGTACAACGTCATCTTTTCTAATCACACTGCTTCTTTTTTTCTATCTACAGAGTCTTCAGAATCAAGATGGAGGTATGGAAGTCATATGCACCGGTATTAACATTTTTGTCCTGTTGTAACAAAATCAGTCTGAATACACATAGACATTCAGACCAATTTCGTGGTCATTTCTGTAATCCATTGGCTGTTGCTTCCAAGGTAGCAGCGCAATGGTAGACAGTCGCTCAAACATACATGCCATCTCCCTACATCTTTTGTCGGGACGGAGGGGTCCAACTTTAGCCTCTTGGACCATTTCCCTCTTGCCTCAGCTAGACTATTGAACTCCACACATACGCCAGTGACTCTGCACGTTGTTTACCCTGATCCACCTATTCACAGGGAATCCCTGTAACCCAGAGCCGACCATTGTTTAGCTCTAATTCACTCGCATCGCTTTTGCTGTCTAAGCAATGAGCTGCTTCACGGAAATAAGGGCGAGAGAGATAGAGGGAAACTCAGTTTAGTATGGGGGGATTGGCAGGGGAGCGAGCAAATTCGGTGGGCTTTTGAACGCAGGAATCTAGTTTTAGTTTCTCTTCTGCTCTCCGCCGGACAGATGCGGTGAATTACAACTGCTCGCAGATCCCGGACCTCCCAGAACTGAACTCCCAAACTCCCGTCTCAGCTTCAGGGGATCAGCAAACGCCAAGAAAATCTGGTAGGTGCTTGTTGATCATGTGGGAGGGGCTGGACTGGTCACGGGTTTGGGCTGAGGCCAAAAGAGGGTACGGTAATGTAGATTACAGATGGCGCAGTTACTCACCGCAGCACATTTGTGTGAACCAACGGACAACATGGTGTAATTCGCAATCTATGCACGGTAGGGTAACTGGTCACCAACACCTCAAAGGCTTAAACTGAATAAACACTGAGGCATTTGGACAGCTGTGACACCAGGTGCTAATGACCATTTCAGAGAGAAAGCTGGGCTTACAACAGACCTGTGATGTGATGGAGATGAGTGATGAACTCCACCGCCGTAAACGTTTATTGCATGTCTAGTTCATGTCTCACTGTAGAAATGGTATGGAAGTGAATAGAAAAATGTTGCAGATCTATACAAACAGTTCAAGGCATCAGCAAAAATCTTTGAGATCGATTTCTTTATTTCGTATATATAAAGGGTTTAGATCAGTGGCTCTCAAATGGTTTAATCTCACAAATTAGATTTTAAATTGGAAATCGAGTTGTGAAAATACAACTAATAGTTACCATACAAAAATATTCATATGAGCTGCACTGGCCTATCAATAGGCAAATGTTATTAGCATGGCATAATAGGAAAATTTACAATGTTGTAAATGCATAAACAGCAGCACAAGTGTGATTTACTAACAATCACTGGGCCAAATTAGTACTTGCAATTCGAAATAAACAAGCGAAAGACGAATTCGCGCCAAAATGCCATAAAGTTTTATTATACACACAGCTTTTGATGTCAAAAACAGAGGATTTCGTATTTTCTACTCCTTTATAAAAGTTGCAATGCCTATACCCAAAACATGCTTTTAAAAAGAGTATTTGTTATGAAAAGAATATACTTAAGTGCAAACTGAACGTAATGTTTTCAGACACCTTAACTGCATGTTAATTGCAATTAAATGAAAATGTATTACAGTTTAAATTCAAAATAAATGCAAGTAGCTTAATGTTAGTGTGCTGTTTTTGACTCACTTACTAGGATTTAGTAAATATTTAATCAAAACATATGTAATTCATAATTCTATTGTCTTTTAAAGTTTGTTAAGGTGCACTGATAAACATTTAGGATAAACTAAAATGTACTTCAATATAATTTCTATTCAAACTTGTATTTTATTTATTGAAATATATTAGTAATACACATTTGTAAAGATGAACTAGCAATTTAGTACATTCAAAATACTGTATATAGCTTTATATTTGAAGCCCATTAAGATTTAATGAACTTAATATCTATTATCGCAGTAAAGTTTTTTTTTAAATCTATTTTTTAGGTTTGAAGATTTGACACTACAATGCAAAACCAATAAATGCAGCTATTTTTCAAAAGGGTATTTTTTTTTACCTGTCTAACTGCACAATTTTATAGTTAGTTGCATTTTCATTATTTGCATTAGTATTGTTTTTTATTTCTCCCCTTCAACCTATTTTAAGTTGCAAGTCTACACTGTAGAACCACTGGTTTAGATGAATCCAATTAGCTACCTCAGAAATAGCTCTGGGTGCTTTTGTATTTTACCAAGCAGTTTTATTTTTCAATGGAAGCTGTTATTAATAACTCTAAAATTGCAATTTGTCAAATATAAGAGTAATGGTGCATTTCCATAAAATCAAGAAAAATGTGTGTCGAGTGTGTCGTCAACTAAGCTTACATCAGCATACAGCGGTTACTGGCAACAGCGTAATAACAGTGCAAAGGGTAGGTTGAATTTCTTTTTTGGCTCTGATTTTAATGCCAATTTATGAGACTGTACAAATATTGCATGCACGTAGTGACATCACTGAAAAACCCATTAATAACAAGCATGTCACATTTCAGTAATGCATGATAGGCCACCCTGAGTAGACATTAACCCACAATTATCTGCACTCTTCCCCAAGCATTATACGCCATGGAGATCAATGTCGAGAAGGACCGGAAAACGGGCACCACCAAGATCCTCTCGGCCTCGGCGGTCAGCCCGCGGGATGCTCACCAGAGGGGCGTCAAAGTCTACGACGATGGCCGCAAAGTGATCTACGAGGTGCGTTCTGGGGGATCTACTACACTGGAGAACGGCACGCACCCCTGGAGTCCCGGTGAGGTGGACGAGCTCATGCAGCAAGTCGGCCAGTCCCAAGCACGAAGCGATGGAGCCCGGGTCACTGTCACACCGGCTGAGTCCCAGCCAACGGGAGGACAGCTGAGCTCCAAGCAAGACAAAAAACAATCCCCTGGGAAAGGCTATGAAGGCGAGGTAACGCAGACTCCACAAGCCTCCGCCGACAAACCAGTGACCATGATCTTCATGGGCTACCACAGCGTCGAGGACGAGGAGGAATCCAAGAAGCTGCTTGGCTTTGATGGCACCATCAAGGCCGAGATCGTCCTCATCGACGAGGACGATGAGAAATCTCTCCGGGAGAAGACCGTCACTGATATCTCCACCATCGACGGCAACGCCGCAGACCTCGTGTCGGGCCGGCCTCTGTCCGAAACCACCGAACTCTCTTCAGAAGGCAAGGATGAAAGCTCGACCAAGGAACTGCCACCCGCAGGTATTGAAAAGAAAAAACGCTGCCAGTGCTGTGCTGTCATGTGACCTTTCTCCCGCAACTTCTCTTTCCTGGAGCACATTCACCAAGGCTCTGCCTTCCTTAAAAACCAATCTCACCCTGTTACTAACAGCACCTCCACCTCTGTGACGTGAGAGAAGTCCGCTTCTCGCTCTTTCTGACCTGTTTTCCACAGATCATCTAGTTCTCTTTGATCTAAGGTTGTACAATTCAGAGGGAACATCTTTAGGAGAAGATCTGCTGGCCGATAGCAAAACATACACTCTTAAAAATGAAAGTTCTTTGTTGGAACCTTAGACCTTTAGCATCCATGGAGACTTTCCATTGTACAAAAGGTTCTTAGAAATCCTAAAATGTTCTTCACAAAAAGAAAAATGGTTCTTTTAAGAACTTTAAGAGGAGGAACCCAAAACGGTTCTCCTATGGCATCACTGCAAAAAAAAAAACCTTTTGGAACCATCATTTTTAAGAGTGTCTGTGAAAGGTTTGTACCTTTTATTATTATCCTTTATTTAATTATCCTTCGAGATGGCATATAGATGAAAAAGCCAAAAAAATTATATGTAAATGTACAACAAAATCAATAGAAGACTTCACCCTAGTTGTCCAATATAAGGTTAGATCATTTCATAGAACTTCTTACAATGGTGTAGCATAGATTACAAAGATATGGTCCATAAATGTCTATCCCATTTGATATTTCATACAATATGGAAACAAAAAGTAGATCCATGCAACATAAGGATGTTTGACCATGTTGTGCAGTAGCCTTACGAAGCCTTCAAATTACCTTAAATGTTGGTTGTCCAAGATATTTTTGTTTACAGATCCAGATTTATTTTTCCCATCAAAAATGGAGAAAATGTACATATGCTCACTTCATTACACAAACTGATTTACTGAAAGACATTTGCCCTTCTGTGCCTCTGTATCCTGATATATAACAGGATTTTTACCATTTTTCATGTTTTAAGCTGCAAAAAGACAGTGATTATTAAATAGAAAAAAAATCAGATCAGCTGGATCTTTCAAAGAGCTGCTCAGAATGGGCTCGGCACTGCCATATGTGTGAATGCACATCTTAGAGAATGAAAAGCATTGGTGTGACTCTAGATTACATGCACTGTGGAGGTAAACAAGGTGCTACATATATTTGGATCTATTTGATATTTAGCTGAAAATGCAGTGCACAATTTGTGCAAATATTGTACCAGCAAACCAATCTTTATTTAAAACTATTAACTGACACTCAAATTCAAACCATGCATCATCTTAGGCATTACTTCACTTTGATGTTAAATAGCAAATATTTTGTGAGAGAAAAATATTAAGAATGATATTAAGAATCTGTGTTCAAAGAAATGTTACTATTGTACATGAATAGCCCACTAGTGCTTATTTTTCATAATCAAATATGAAGATTACGGCTGCATATGTATAAAATGCCTGTAGATAAAAGAATGTACATATATTACACTCAAAATGAGTGTTTAATCCACATTTATTTCTATAGTGGTTGAAATCTGCAAGTGTTTTTAATAAATGCACATTGTTTCACACTTCAATACAATACCGATAAATCCCAAGACTTCTCAGAGTGATCATAAAGGACATATTTCTGAGTAAATTTTTCTCCTTTCACTAATACCAGCTGCCTTGCTGTTTCTGTATTCATAAATCTTGCCGCATTACAGAAGAACTTGTTTTAGTGCCATACATTTTTGTAAAAATAATGCTCAGATGGGAAAATTAAAAGCCAGCTTACCTTATATTTACAATGAACAAAGATATTAAAAAGGAAATGAAAAGTCATCTTCCCTTTCAGGCATAACTTAAAACATGAATTACATTTGACCCAAACTTAATTGAAGATAAACCTAGAAAAAATCATTAATTAGTGTAAGTATAATTATGCGTGTACAAAACATTTCATAAAAAAAAATTAGTAATTTTTTGTCACATTTTGGAATTTTTTTACAAGACCTTACCGTTTTTGACGATTGTTTTTACAATAAAAAATGTATTTAAAACAGTAATAGCCAAAATAATAAAGTTAAATATGCAGGCCTAGTTCATGTATAATGGCCAGTGACATTAATTATGCTTTGACATGCTACAGAGAACTTACTGGAACTTTTTTTGTTTTTGTCTTTGTCATAAGAGTGTGCTCGTGTAGCTACAAATCAACTACAGGCAATGTCATGTATGAAGGTCGCACCTGAAATGATTCTGTAATCGCTGCCAAAACAAACTCAAAGTTCACCTATTCAGGCTTAAAGACCCCATTAAAATTGTTTGAGGAGTACGGTTTCCTTTCATGAGTTGACATATTTCCTACTGTAACAGGAAGTTGGGCAGGATGTTAGCTGATGTCACAGCCCACCAATCCCAAAGAGTTGGGGCTTTTGCCCTGTTAGTTTTGGCTCTTAGCCCCTACTGATGCTGTAACTGCACCATCAACTCCATCTCATGAGGAAACTATTTTACGAGTTGGTGATTTTGCATAACTTTATACATTCTGATTCATATGAAAATTAATTAGGGAAATGTATTTATTAGGGGGGGACAGATCATACGAAACATACAAATAAGACACGAGTACAACCTTACATGTACTTATTTCTGTCAAACTGCCCAAATATAAAATAGAATTGAATTCTCATGAGACTCTATTGAATTTTCCATGCAGATGTCAATTAATTAGTCATTTCGCTCAAACAAAATTAAATTTCAGAACTGAATTCCCATGAGCAAAGATGGCAGGTTGCATGCTTCATAACATGTGTCAACCGAGTAACTACCATTGATGTGAATGATAACAGATAGCTCAAGTATGCTTGAGCAGAACCTTGATGTGCTACATGCTATTGCAGGTGGGGTAACACTTTATTTCGATAGTCCACTTTAGACATTCTATTAACAGTAAGTAACTTTGCAACTACATGTCAACTAGCAGTTAGTAGAGTATTAGTAGACTGTCTGCTTAATATCTTCTAACACTTTCTTTGTCAACTTATTCTACTAACCCTAAACCTACCCTAACAGTCTACTCTGAGAGTTGGTTGACATGTAGTTGCAAATTAATGAGAATTAGTTGACATGTAGTTGACATGTAGTTACAAAGTTACTTATAGTTAATTATAGTTAATAAAATGTCTGAAGTGGACTATCGAAATAAAGTGTAACCGCAGGTGGCATTCCGGCAGAGGTATATTCTCATTAATGAGGATTTTACTGGGCAGAAACAAGTCATCAATATTTTTCCACAGCAAATTTGAATGCATTTATCTGGTAAATGTTTGTTTTTTAACCTTTAGGAGTACACTAGCGTAGATGGCCTTTATCTGGGGCCAGATAAGGCCCCCTTTATCATGGGGTCTTTAAGGTTGAGCATTTCATGTTTGAATCTGTTTACACAATGTAGGAATACCAGCTCCATAAAACATTAATGCTCCCAGAGTACGGCTAGTGTCAGTGTTGTCTATCAGGATCTTTCAGCCTCAAACTGCCAAACAGCTCTTATTCAGTTTTGGACTTTAATGTGGTGGTGTGGCTCCCATATGAGCTCTGATCTGCCATGAAATTACTGCTGTGCTTCTTCATTGAGATTCTGCTGTATTTTCCTGAAGTGTAATTTTTAATTGTTCCACTTTGCTTATACCTTTTTTAATGATGATAACATTCTCTGTCTGTAACATATCATTCTTTCTTCTCTCTCACACACTCTCTCCTGTACGGACTGCCAGCAGCACTGCTGTAACATTGGCTTTAAGTTATTTCTTTTTCCTTTGTATGGTATACTTAGTCCAATAAACAGCATTTTTTTCCCAACGTGCCTACCCTCCTGTGTCTGTGCTATGGTTCTTTCTCTAACTAATGTCTCATCATCGGGACACTACTAGCACTTTCCCTAGCCGTAATCTCATCCCTCACCCATTTCTGGGCAGCACTAACTCCAGCAGGGTCTGTGTCTTTAGCTCGTCTCTCCAGATGTGAATGAGATGTGCTGATGTGTCTGCCCCGCTTCACAGATTGCATGAACAGCAAGTTTAACCCTCACCAAATCTGTTCCTTCGCTCACAATTAAAGGCTGACACCCACTGAGGAGATCTGAGTTTGCTACAGGTTTGTGAGAGTCGTCATATCGGTAGGTTTAGAAACCACTGAGAAAGCTGAAATAGTGGCATTTTCCAATGAGTAGATAATTTTTCTTGGTTATCCAGAAAAAAATTTAATAAAATAATAATTATATATATATAATGTGTGTGTGTGTACGGTATATAGACCGTGTTAAAGCACGATAAATTTACCTGAAACAACTATTTAAAAAAATTGTTTAATATTCACTAACATTTGGAAATCTGTCTCTCTCCATCTCTCTCTCTCTCTCTCTCTCTCTCTCTCTCTCTCGCCTGCTCACCAGGGCATAGTATCACAAAAATAAAAACAGTAATATTGTTTCATTATTAAAAGTCTTTATTGTCACTTTTGATCAGTTTAACAAATCATTGCTGAATAAAAATATTAATAAAAATTATAATAATAAAACTCACCCCAAACTTTTGCATGACAGTGTATATACAGTGTATATAAATAAATAAATACAGATATTAATTCAGCTTATATTCTCTAAAACAAGCAGTAATGTCTCGTTTTCGTTTCAAGCATGTTTACATGTTTTTACTGGAAACCTGAGTTGATTCTGACATACTCTAATAAGTACCAAAATTCATAAAACACACCAATATTGGTTGAAATTACACGTTTTAATTATATATGCATAATATATACTAATCCAAACATATTTATATTCATCATTTAATCCCCATCTTCAGCGAAATCATCCACTGAGCATATTGCATTGTATCTAAATAGCAGGGTGGTCAATGTCTCGACAGTATAGAAGTCTATTTAATGACTGCAAATGAAAATAGATTGTGTAAAGCTGACACAAATGAAGCAAAACCTTTTACAACAAAACCGTATGGTTACTCTTGATAATGAGACTCTGAATCAGATCATAATCACTGCTCAAAAGGTGATAGTTCACCCAAAAATAAAAATTCACACCCTCCACCTGTTCCAAAACCTTGTTGAACACAAAAAATAAGATATTCTGAAGAATGTTAGTGATCAAGCAGTTGCCGGCAGCCATTGACTTCCACAGTATGGAGGGGGAAAAATGCTATGGGAGTCAATGGCTACCAGCTATTGTCTGGTTACCAACATTGACAGAACGCTTTTTTGTTCAGTGAACTGTCCCTTTAAGGACGGTACTGACAGTCATTCCTCATAACCCCTAAACACCAGCATTTAGAAAGACGTTATGCTTACTTCTTAACACTGTCTAGAATACATAAAATGCATAACACTTATTAATGTGTCTTAATATCCTCCTATGTTTCCTATAACATACTGAACACTATATAAGGGGTGCTGTAACTGAGTTGTTAAAGATCTAAGCTGGTGACTGAAAGGTTTAAATTTCAAGAGTCATGATCACCATTGTGCACCATGAAAATGACCAAAAAACACAGATAAAGCATCAGCTACACGCTCAAAGTGAATCTCTATGTGAGCTTTATTATGTTGCATTAGTGCAAAGCTTCCTAGGTAATAAAAATGAGATCAGTATAAATATATATAAAATATTTTTCATTCAGAACAAAATCACTTGAAGCACAATCATAATTGCATTTCCTGAACTCATAGGTACGAACCTCCCAGAAGGATCTGAGAGCATCATTAAAGACGCTCAAAATAATGACTTAATGTGTTATTAGTCATAGAGCCTTCCGAGAATAAAAACAGCACAGCTGCATTGGGCTCTTATCATCCTCTGCTCATTTACATAAACCATTCCAGTAACAAATGCCTTATTTACAAGTTTCTTCTTCTTTAAAAAAAAAAAGAACAAACTGGAAGCAGTTGTCTCGAAGCAGACTAACACTATATGAAACACAGAGCTATAAACACATGAAATATGAGATATGACCTTTGAAAATACAGTTAAAGATATTTAGATGTATAGAGCCCATCAATTGTACTAAGTGGCAAAGCTGGATATATAAATATAGCAAACATGGGTGTGCGTGCGTTTGTGTGTGTGTGTGTGTGTGTGAGGTAGGCACACAGTGAGACGGCATATTTAGCATTTCAAACCCACCACACTATCTTGACCTTTGACCCCTAAGGCTGTGTGTGTGCTGCTATTATAAACAGCACTGCCGACCTTACATCCTCCTCTTAAATACTTTATCTGATACAAACAATAACCTCAAATTACTTCTATTACACACAAATAACCGTAATTACACATTTGCCATTAACAATCTGGCAGATGCAGTGCCATGACACAGCGATGAGATATTATTTAATGTTTATGTCATATTTAGTACAGTATCAACAAAGTCACAGACAAACGTCCATCAGATTTTCATTGAAAAAACTCACTCAGCAAGTTATTACCGTGTTGACAACATTACTGTGAAGTACAGCTTTCTGTTGATATCTCAGCATGATTCCAGCTGGTAGGCGTACAGTAAATCTATATATGAGGCAGTTGTAATCGGTTTGAATGTTTGAGGTTATGATAATGCGGTGATTGGTTTGGTGATGTTTTGTTGCAGGCGGGGAGAAGGCACGTTCAGTGCTGCTGACGCCAGAGAACGGACTGTATCCTACAGCCACGGCACGATCCGCTGACCCTCTGGTAAGACTATGGTGATCATTTTCACTGTATTATATTATTACACTATATTCAATATGTTTCAATATATGAGGGGATTTATAATGTGACTATAATCTTCCATCACCAGTGAAATGAAACAATACTGGAACGTCATTTCCATTCAAGATCTTTTAAATCCATTAGTACATAGCAGGATCCCAGTGGGTTTGTTTCCTAGCTTATTAATCTGCCATATTTATAACTTCAGTGAACTGTTAAATGTATTAGTGAGAAGTTATGTGGGTACCTGTGAGCTGGACAATCTGTTCCTACTTAATAACAGCATTGTGTGTCTCTACTCACAAGGCCACCTTTGGACAAGACAATATTCAAAGACTCTCAAATATCTAGGCTCATATGTACCGCTGGTTTATTTATGTATTTATTTATTTATTTTACTTTTTAATTTATTTAATTTTTAAGACAAAGTACTTCCAGCACTTTCAAACATGAATGCATAAATGCTTTGTCCATATGCTAGTGTTTCTCCTATATAGGCAGGCCTGCTGTAAGAGTCTCTGTCTTTCTGGTAGACTCGGCTGTGATTTCATTATTACTTCTAAAGTACAAGTAATTTGGCTAAAAACAGTTTGGAGGAGCAGGTCCAGTACACACCAGCAGAATATAGCCCAGAATATGAACGCAACGCACTTAGTTGCACGTTAAGCATTTTCTTGGTGTAGATAATACTTAACGTGGCTTAGTGAAAGGAGATATAAAAAACACATCTAGTATTCAGATTATTAAAATGTATTAAAAGGCAAGCAGATGAACCCGGAATATGAACGCAACGAAATGTAAGTGCTTTCCTTCCAGAGAAAACGCTTAACGTGCAACTCATATTCTGGGCTATATTCTGCTTGTCTGTTAATGGTATGCTTTAGTAACAAAGTGTGTGTTGAACTTGGTCCTCCAAACTGTTGAAAGCCAAATTAACTTGTTTCAGAATGTCCTGTTTATCATTATATACCACTTTCCTGTGACCAATGTGTTTATTAAGTCATTAAGTCAATTTCGATTTAGCAAGTCATGAATCCAAATTCTGAGATAAAAAGTCGAATTATGACTTAAGTTTCGATTTAGTCATAATTTCGACTTTTTATCTCATAATTTTAATTTAGTAAGTCATAATTTCGACTTTTTATCTCAGAATTTCGACTTAATAAATCATAATTTTTACTTTTAATCACATCATTTCGATTTAGCAAGTCATCATTTTGACTTTTTATCATAATTTCGACTTAAGTCATAATTTGTACTTTTTATCACATAATTTAGACTTTTTAAGTCATAATTATGACTTAAATCGTAGTTTCGACTTTTTATCTCATAATTTTGATTTAGTCATAATTTCGACTTTTTATCTCATAATTTTGACTTAGCCATAATTTCGACTTTTTATCTCATAATTTTGACTTAGTAAGTCATAATTTCGACTTTTTATCTCATAATTTCAACTTAAGTCATCATTTTTACTTTATCTCATAATTATGACTTAGTATCTCATAATTTACATTTTATCTCAGAATTTTGACTTAGTAAGTCATAATTTTTACTTTTTACACATCTTTCGCTTTTTAAGTCATCATAGACTTAATCATAATTTCGCTTTTTACTCATATTTCGATTATGTCATATTTTATGACTTTTTATCACATAATTTTGATTTAGTAAGTCATAATTCGACTTTTTATCTCAGAATTTCGACTTAGTCATAATTTCGACTTTTTAAGTCATAATTTAGATTTTTTTTTATCTCATAATTTCGACTTAAGTCATATTTTTTACTTTTAATCTCATAATTTCGATTTAAGTCATCATTTTTACTTTTTGTCACATAATTTCAATTTAGCAAGTCATAATTTTGACTTTTTATCTCGTAATTATAACTTAAGTATGTCATCATTCATTTTGACTTTTTAGGGCATGATTTTTTTTCTTACGTAGCGGAAATGGTCTTCCATAGAATCAGGCATATTTGTAAGGCATTAATATTTATTATTTTGCACTGTGACATTATTTTTATGCCATTTTTTCTCATTGATTATTCTCATTATTTTTTCACTACTGTAATATAGTCAGTTTTTAATGTCATGCAGTGTTTTTTAATCATTTATTCTTATTTATCATGTGTATTTGTTAGTTATCAAGTTATCAAGTATTTATTTATGTGTTTGTTGGTTGATTGATTGATTGATTGATTTGCTAATAACCAATTGCTTAAAGTTATTATATTGCTACTGTATTCTTTTAATTCACGAGTCTTTGATATGTCGCTGAGAAGGAGGTATGTTTGAATTATCCAGACATGCATGATGAAGACATTCTTCAGATGCCTTGAAGTCTTTTAACTTTTCCTCTAATGAGTCCACAGCGGGACATTGTAGCACAACTTAATTGTTCTAGAGAATGTGCAAGAAAATGCTCTGGGCTTTCAATATTTCACTGTTGACCCCCTGCGTTTTTGTTTGCCAGAGTGTAAACAAAGGCAGGATGGGGGCCAGACTGAATAGGCTTGAGCTGTAACCCGAGCATAGCACTCGACTCATTGTGGCCAGTTCCCGATTGCACTAGAACGAGAGAGAAACGTCCACGCAGCTCCAGTGGTCTCTGCTCTTCATATTCCTCGTTAGCGTAGCGGGCGGAGAGAAGAGAGAGAGAGAGAGAGAGAGAGAGAGAGAGAGAGACGCGCAGACAGAGATCAGACAACAGCACAAGCGCCCGATGCGTTAAAGCGCTCAATGTCAAAGTTGCTGCAGCATCGGAGAGCGATGCACTGACGCATTTACATCGCACTGACTCCTCCGTATCACAACACTGGCACAGTGACGGTTTCATCTACAGCTTGATGCTGTTCACTGGTGAGAGGTAACCTTCCTTTTTATATCATTAGAAACATGTGCATCATAACATGATACAGAGACCATTCAGAAAGACGTTATAAACCTTGTGCGTCTTTTCTCTAAATATTAATCTGAGATCTGAAAGAGGCAACTAAAGTGGTCCCGATGTCCGCTTCGCTGCATGTGTCCCAGTGCAGGTGACCTCTTCTTTAATCGCATGCAAAATTGCACCTGGTATACTGTAGAGGTGAATATCAGTCTTGTGCGAATAAAGTACAGGTGAAACGACTAGAAAATTCGTGCATTCCTGTTTAAAGAACACAGAAAGTTGTGCATGCCAAATAAGATCTGTATTGCATTGCAATTCTGTTACTGACGATGCATATTGCAGTTTAGCATCAGTTTGCATGGCAGAGACTGTATTTGAGATGCTGTTAACAAACTGATGGGAGTGTATTGATTATAATGGCACTGAAATGTCATTTGAAGGATTCTCAGAAATGCATGCTTGTTATCTAATCATTGTTAGTAATAGTTTTTCTCTGAATGGGCCCCTGGGAATTTTAATATAATGTGTTAATCTGCTCATGTTGTGCATGGAATACAAAGTGAAGTGAGGAGAAGCAGGTCGTATGCAAATTCTTATTTGGTCAGCATTCCTCAGGCACTGTGATCCATGAGCAAAGCTTACGGTGCACCACAGACTAGCACAGATGTCCTCCACTGATTCTGATTTGTTTTGTGGAAAAGTCTTAGAAAAACAAGAGAATAACAGATATTGCCAATCAGCTTTTGACTTTAAGGAATTTTTCACCTGAAACAAGAAAATTTGCTGATTGTTCACCCTCACCCTCATGTAGATGAGTTTGTTTCTTTATCTGAACAGATTTGGAGAAATGCAGCATTCCATCGCTTGCTCAGCAATGGATCCTCTGCAGTGAATGGGTGCCGTCAGAATGAGAGTCAAAAAAGCTGATTAAAAGAGCCTAGTCTCATGAAAATACGTATATAAATTGCAGATTTTTTTTTTTTGTATGTTGCGTTCTATTTATATGAAGAAATTGACATTGGCGTGCATACGATATTGACGTGCATATAATACACAGTTTTTGCATGCTTATGATACTCACTTTGTTGGCCATGCATATGATACGCATTTTGGCATACATATAATACACACTTACACCCTTAAACCTAACCATTGCATTGGGTAATCCATACCACTCCAGTCCATCAATTAACATCTTGAGAAGAGAAAAGCTGTGTGTTTGTAAGAAACAAATCCATCATCACTACATTTATACTTTGTCTGGCTAAAATACGAATCCTCTATCCATAATATTGCTTTCTCCAGTGAAAAAGTGGTCTGGTCTGAATCAGGACAAAAGGCTGCACAGCTTGAGCACAGTTTACAAGCCAAAACAGCTCTAAACAAATATGTGGGTGGATTTTGATGTGAGAGACAACAGGGGATGGGTTTTTTTCAGTGAAGCAAGCAACATTATGGATTACGGACTCTATTTTGTCCAGAAGTGATGGTTTGAAGTCTTGATGGATTTGTTTCTTACAAACACGCAGCTTTTGGCTTCACAAGAAATTAACTGATGGACTGGAGTGGTGTGGATTACTTGTGGATTATTGTTTTGTTTTCATCAGCTGTTTGGACTCTCATTCTGACGGCACCCATTCACTGCAGAAGATAATTCATAACATAAGCCTAGCAACCATTCAGCATGTTAATGTTGTTAAGATGCAGAGAGACCAAGATATAAAAGTTGAGGGTGCAGGCAAGGATCCAGATAGATGCGGTTTATGTGCATCATTAGACAAGTTCAAAACCAGAACTCAGAAACCAAGGTAACAGTAAATAGTAGGGAAACGTCAAACAGAGAATAGTCAGACACTGCCAGAGCAGCACTAGGAAAACACTAGCAAAGCAAGCAATAGGACTAAAGGTGGTTAAATACCAAGAGTCAAAAATGAAGCTGATAATGATGCTAGTTATAAGTTGGTGCCGCACATCAGATATGTGACCCTGGAGCACAGAACCAGTCTTAAGTCGCTGGGGGATATTTGTAGCAATAGCCAACAATACATTGTATGGGTCAAAATTATAGATTTTTCTTTTATGCCAAAAATCATATTCCATGAAGATATTTTGTAAATTTCCTACAGTAAATATATCAAAACTTAATTTTTGATTAGTAATATGCATTTCTAAAAACTTAATTTGGACAATTTTAAAGGCGATTTTCTCAATATTTTGATTTTTTTTGCACCCTCAGATTCCAGATTTTTAAATAGTTGTATCTCAGCAAAATATTGTCCTATCCTAACAAACCATACATCAATGGAAAGCTTGGAGGATATATAAATCATCTCCATTCAAAAAATACCCTTATGACTGGTTTTGTGGTCCAAGAAAGATTAGTGTAGGTTTACACTAAAACATTTTTCACTCAGTAACTGATAGCAAATTTCACTAATAATTACAAAGAAACAAAGTAACACACTGAATTAAATGTGAAATGTTGAAGTGGAGCAGTATTTTCTTGTAAAATATACTCCAGTAATCTTTATTTACAACCTTAAAAAACATTTTCCATGTATATCTAGCTGCTAAATGTATCAAACAAAGTTTTGAATATCTCTCCAAGATTTTGAAGACAAATTTGTATGAATTTGTACATTTGAATTTGTATTTATTTATACGGTTTCATATGACCTGCTCAATACTCAAGGTTTTGGGGGTTTTATGCTTTAAGAGTTTAAGACTTTTATGCTTCCATTTTGAATTACAAATAGTGGGGTTTTCTATGAATCACGTTGTACAAATTTGTTAAAATACTTACATTTTCTTGTGGGATTGTGTTGTTGCACCTGAACTTCTGGAAACCATGCAGTAGCTGGGTAATAAGATGTCAGCAATTTCAGTTTAATGAATGGTCCTGCCACTTAACTAACATTACAGACCTCTAGAACTACAAAGAAAATGATCAAGAATAGTGTGAAACAGTGAAAATAATAGCAAGGGTTGTTATTTCTACCAATCCACTACTGACACTTAACGGCAGCTAATTTCCCCTTAAGCTGGAATCGTATTAATTGAAAGTGGCCTTCACTTTCAACAATCACACCAGGTCAACTCACTTACTAATTACTGAATCCTTTAACCTCTTCTTCGAGATGAGGTTAGACAAATATGACCTCTGAAAAACCATATCCTGAAACATCCAGCCATCACTTAAAACAGGCCTAATGTTTGCGAAATTCCATAGAAATATAAAAAAAATATGAAAGCTGTGGGAGGCAGGATTTGAGCAGTGTTGATTTCGTTGACGAATAATTGTCGTCATAATTTTCGTCAAGGACATTTTTTTTCACCGACGACAACCAGACGATTACGAACTAAAACTCTTTTTGAATGACAAAAACTATGACGTAAATCTATTGACATTTTCGGCAACGAATAAAAACGAGACGAAAATGTTAGGGAGGGACGATCTGGGAACAGATTCATTCAATTTCAGCACGAACATGCTGCGTGGTTCGGAGGTTAGATGCGTACATATGAACCAGCGGGACATAAGCTAACATACACTTACATCTCATAAAACGTTCAAAAATGTCAATGTGTGGGAGTAAGAGAAGAGCAGACATATAGATAAATCTGACGACGCAAGAGAGAACTCAATCCGGTCCGGTTTTCTGAGCGCAGCGACTGAAGCATACACACACAGAAAGCGCCTCTCACAGCACGCGAGTACTCTTCCGTGTCGCATGAACGGAGAATTACACACAAAATGATGTCGAATTGTCCGTTTTGACGAGTATTCACGTAAACGCAGTTGATTACGTCTTAAGTGAACGTAAACAGTAGGGAGAACGTGTATCAGTACATTGCATCCATTGCATCCATGCATACGGTTTTAAAGGGACAGCAGCCTAATTTAGTTGCGATTGTCCGAGTCATTGATGTTAATCAAGCAACAAAAGAAAGACAGAAAATCACGCACTGCTCTTGACTGAAAAACTTTAGTAGCCCTAAAGATTAATCTAAATTAATTTATAGAAATAAATATGTCTGCTTGAAAGAATGAAGAATATGGTAAATAAGTTGCTATAAAGAATGCATAATTAGCCTATATAACCATTGGTATTTCATTAAAAAGAAGACCATGTTCTTGTTCTTTATGAGAAGGCATGTTGTGCATCACTGCCGTTAAATCATGATAAAACCTTAATATCAAACCTATATAATGAGTTTGGAAATTTTAGATAAATGCTTAATAAATGCACTGTAACTAAACCCATTAGATTTTAGCCGACTACATTTACTGTAGATTTAGTCGACTAAAACTAAAAACAATTCAGATGACTAAAACTAAATGGCATTTTAGTCAAAAGACTATGACTAAAACTAAATCAAAATTTGCTGTCAAAATTAACACTGGATTGAGTCCAAGAGCAAAGAATCCAGGAAAAACTAGTTCTTTGAAATTGTGAAATTGTGTTAGCAAAATATCCATCTTCAGCTCTCTTCAAACCACCGTGATTCCATGAAACCGTATTGTTTTTGTGACCATACATAGATGATCAAAACAAAACTCAAAGATGTCATCATTACCCAGACTCTACAGAACGCCTCCCTCATGGTTTGGCCGTAGATTACACAACTACCATTACCAACAGTGTTTACTACGAATTATCCATCCATATCCTGTTGCTTGTAAATGATACAGGAATACAGCTATCTGCACATTATCATCAACAGGTGAAGTGGTGTTGTGTTCTGACATTATATCTTAATGGGAAGTAGAAAGCATGCTAGTGGCTTGGCGATTTCACTGCTGTGTAATGGAAGCGTTGCTGGATAGATGTGAGCCGAGGGGTATCATTTACTCCGTGGTTAGAAACCAGGACAGTTGAACCCATGGGGTATATTCCAATTTGTTGTCCCTGTTGTACTCTACGGACCTGAATTACATTGTGTATGTAGCTTTTACCCAGAGTCCTACAAATTTGGACCATTAACATGTAACTGTCATGACAATTAAGCTTCAAATTTAAATTTATTCATAGATTTTCATTACCGCAATGCAAACAGGGGGAAAAATAGCAATATCGTTTAACTATGCACACATTGTGGTAGTATTTGCCTTTAATTTGTAATGGCTAATAACTCATTACAGTAATTGCATTACAGTTATGTGAATTACAAAAACAAGTCATATGGCTGAAATGTGAGCTGGGCATGTGGCACTTTCTAAGATTCACACATATATGTCTGAAACTAAAATAATATTTGCAGATTTACATCTTCACTATCTGAAGGTCCAATTCTCGCTATTAACAAACTATTAACTATGACTTTTGTCTCAATAAACTCCTAATTTGCTGCTTATTAATAGTTGTTAAAGGGGTCATATGATGTTGCTAAAAAGAACATTATTTTGTGTATTTGGTGTAATGAAATGTGTTTATGCGGTTTAAAGTTCAAAAAACACATTCTTTTCCACATACTTAAACCAATTGTTTTATTGTTTCTTCTCTATGCCTTGCCTTTCTGAAACGCGTCGATTTTTAAAAGCTCATCGTTCTGAAAAGCGAGGTGTGCTCTGATTGGCCAGCTATCCAGTGCGTTGTGATTGGCCGAATACCTCAAGCGTGAGACGGAAATGTTACGCCCCTTACCATACCGTGATGCCGTGTCCGGCCGGAGCGATGAGACAAAAAGCATTAAAACCCATTATAAACGTGGCATTTTTTCATCCAGTGGGGACATAATTACTGATTATAATGACTTATACGTCCCGTTTAGCATTGCACTTGCATCGCGCCGCATAAACATAAAACTATGTCTGCATTTGTGATCGGAGAAATGACAAACAACAAGTGCTACTCTACACTGCCCAAAAAAACTCTTGTTTGAATCGTCAGTGGCAAATTCTTAAAATATAAAAAAACGTACTTACAGTCTATGAGTCAGAACAGTCGGCATTGTAGTCGACTCTCCCAGGATCAGTAAACGTCCTCCATAAAATGCACTGCACACAAATTAATATTTGGGTTGAACTGTTCTGAACCTGTTGTAATACAACTTAACCACTGATTGCTAGTTTGTGTCCTCTTTTGGAAGACCACACAAAGTAGTTTCGCTTCCACAATGAAACACAGCGTCACACACGGCAGGCTAGAGTGAGCCGGTGGATTCGACGAAGGAGCGTCCGGAGGGCTTGCGGCAATCACATGTGACGACCCCGGGCTGGACTCTGCTTCATCCATGGTGAAAGCCGATCCGGTGATCCACAGCGCGAAGTTGATGTATTTCCTGATGCATGATGAAGCGGATATCGTCGTCTTTTGGAAGGCCAAACAAAGTAGTTTCGCTTTCACAACAAAGCACACAGCGCATTCAGGACATGGCGGCAGCAACAATACTACAATTGAGAATAAAAGTTATGCCGTCTTTCTTTGCGTGAACATTTTGGGCGGCGTTATGCAAATCTTCCCACATAGTGGGGTAGACATGTGGGGGCGTGTTAGAACGAGCCGTTTTAGGTAGGCGTGGTTGACACTTAACTTTTATAAAGAATATCTCTTTGGATTTGATTTTAGTCTTTGCAACTTTACAGATCTTCTTTATGCACCAAGAGCTTGTAACACTCCAAAGAGAAAGTTTAGGTATTGGGCAGGATTAGGGATGTAGAATATGCTCATGCAGAATATGTGATTTATATGAAATAAACAGCCATTATCTTAATAATAGGCATGTTAATAAGCATCTACTAGTTAATAGTGAGATTTGGTCCCTATACTGAAGTGTTTCCAGACTTTATTCTGCTGAGAAGCGAGAAAACACACAATATAAATGTTAAACATTACTAAACTAAAGGTATTTGTGATCATTTATTGAATTCAGCCAACTATAGAATACAGAAAACGGTCGAAAATTATCAGTCTTTATATGACATACATGTATATATAAAGTCAAAAAGACACGGTACAGTAATGCCCTACAGTGGAAGTCTGTGATCAATGGACCAGTCTGTGATGAAAATCCACACTGTTCTTAAAGTATGGCAATAAGGCATAAACATTATACTCTATGTGTTAACATATTTAGAGATGGGCTTCATAAAATTGATCGCTAACCTTGTGTGTATAAATTTATATCCAATATTTTAACGTCTGCCATGGCCATAAAGCTAGTAAAACCCATAACTTTATGTACTGTACACACAGAAAAATCTATAGACATATAACCAGGCATTCATCTTTTTGATTTAGTTGCACCCGTAACATTCCTGTTGGCTGTTGATTGATTCGTGGAATTGTTATTGATTAGTGAGGAATTTAGCGTTGCATACCAAACTACCATGTGACCAGATTCCAAGAAGATGAGAAACTACAGTTCTGGATTGTTGTAGGTGTGACCGGAGTGATGCAGAGAACCTGGAAATAGCTTCTGACTTTGCTTTTTGTATCCGTGTTGGAACGTCCCCTCCCATCTAGTCACCATGCAATATAACATACCATACAAAGTAGTTCATGCAATCTATGAGCCATTTTCCAACAGCCACTTTTTAGGTGAACGATGGCTCAATATTTCTTAATACACTAAATAAAACATCATTAAAAGACAAAATATCTGCAGTGTTGAATATTGATTCCAAATGAAGAATAGATTGGCAGTGGAGGTAATGAAGGCCCGGGACTTATTCACACCGTCTAAATAAAGCAGGGTAATCAGGAGCTGGAAATAGGATTGTGGGACGCGGTGATTATCTGTCTGCCGCACGTTACGCTCACACAAGAACCAGTGACACTATTTATTTCTCACAGCTCTGCCTTTGCATCTGCATGAGAGACCGCTGGCGTTCGGTGTGCTGAAGGCAGCCTGGGGCAGACAGCAGCTAATTGAGTTTGCCAGGCTGTCACTGGCCGCTGACGCTGATGAAAGCCGGGTCACAGTTAGGCGTTACATTCAGAAGTCAATAGGCGAGGGTGACGCTCACGCAAACGGGATTAATCTATATGTGCGACTGTTTTAACCAGGTCGTGTCTAAGGCCGTCACACTGGGACTTTAATGGCATTACAGGTAAGGGTCGCATTCATTTAGGATACAGTGTTGAAGATGGTAATTCCATAGTCAATATTTCACAGTTTGCCAATGAGGATGAATGCTTACAGAGAATCCGAAAAGTTTAGACATTTAATTTACAGTTGAAAAAATGTATTTGCATTAATTAGCAAACTATCAAACAAAGTGGTGCCTGGTAATATTAATGGTCACACTTAAAGCCTTTATATATAATGCATTATAAAAGTAGTTTTCTTGCATTAATTATACTTTATAATGCATTGTATGATCTCATGAATAATTGTAAACACAGCTGTAATACATTATAATACTTATCTATTTATTTTTACACCAAGTATAATGCATTAAAATGCATGACAAACAAACCTTCAAGTATTATAATGCATGTTAACTTTGTGCACAATTATTCATGCAAAGATAATTATAATGCATTACAACACACATAATGAATACCTTTATAATGCATTTTGCATAAAGGCTTTACGTGTTAACATATTAAGGAGGCTAAAGCTTTTCTCTGAACTTTGAACTAGTGTCATGATTAATGACATGGTTTACCATGTAATGTTTTATGAATAAACATTATAATTATTAAAACAGATAATAATGATTAATATTTGTAAATGAATAAAAAGAAACATCGTAAGAGAATTTTGGAGCAAAGAAAGCTCATACAAACAGGACTACTCAATGCAATACTCTAATAAGCATAGTGCATACAAATATTAGACAAATATGTTGTCTGTTTAGATTTGATTAATATTTATTATTGGCTTAAATATTATAGTATTGGCTTAAATATTAGCTAACATTTCTCCTGCTTTGTCCACAATCTTTGCTAGAATTTTTCAGTTGCTTTATCATTTTTTCTTGGTTGCTTTTTTATAATGCAAGCATTACAGATTTGAGTTTTCTGTGAAGGATTGATGCGATGCTTTTTTAGAATCTCTAGTGTAGCTTTTGAATGATACACAAATCAGTTATTTCAAATCCATTATTTGTGGGATTCCGAATCAGTCACTTATTTGCTGGCCTATCCCTGTTTCAGATGTAGAATTGAGTTTAAAGTTGAAGATGTCTGACTCCCAGTGGTTGTCTTCCAGTGAGTAAGAGAGCAGAATTAGAATATGCAGCTCTCGGTGTAATCCACTGACAGCATGCAGCTTAACTCGGTTTTGGAAAAGAGCGAATTTCACACCAGTGTGTATATTGTTGATTGCATGTGTTTATATGCATTACACCTGTGCAAACAGATGAGTGAAAGAACCTGAGCGTGTGCTCTGATTGAAATCATGCTGGACATTCACCCTCTCTCATCAGGGGCGCTTTCATTCACACCTGCCGTCCAGATCAGAGCGAAACTCATCATCAGCTGTTATTAGGGCTCTGATCAAAACCATAGCAACAGATAATGAGTGAAAGGGGAGAGGTGCAGTGCACTGTGGCAAAAGAAGCTAATCTCGATTAGTTAGCATCAAAATTAAGCCTTCTGTCAATGTTCCATGACAAGCATCTAACGGCTAACAAACGAAGTATGTGGCATTGAAATATCTGTTCATTTTTGTGAATCCGTTTGTTTGGACTCAATTTGACTCTCTGCGTGGCATTTTTTGTCTTTGTTTGACTTATTTTAGGTCACAATGTAATAACTTGGAGTGCCTCTTAAACAACTGGCTCCATTTTTGGAAGTCAATGCCCACTTTTCCTGAGCCAATCAAGTTCCGCCCTACGTTTTTTTTAACCGAATGTGCTTTCACTTGACCATGCATTGGATTTTGAAAGTAAAACAGATTGCGAACAGCATTTCGTGTTGATTTTAAAGGGGGTTTGTTGTGCTAGGAGTGTACCATGCTGACCACAGCACATAAAACAGGCCAAAAGCCCTGAATGTGCACTAACTAGAAACCTTCCTCCTCATACGGCCCTCAGTTTGCACTTCTCGGTGAAGCTGATTCCAGTGTGCATAGTGGAAAATATGTGTGGTTTCTGTTTGTATTGCATCTATAATGCCTCATAACATCGCTGTTTTATATAGGCTTTACACATTAACAGTATTAAAGGGATAGTTCACCCAAAAATGAAAATGTGATGTTTATCTGCTTACCCCCAGGGCATCCAAGATGTAGGTGACTTTGTTTCTTCTGTAGAACACAAACGAAGATTTTTAACTCAAACCGTTGCAGTCTGTCAGTCTTATAATGGAAGTGAATGGGAATCACGGCTTTGAGAGTCAAAAAAACATACACAAACAAAACCAAATTAAACCCTGCGACTCATGACGATACGTTGATGTGCAAAGACACGAAACGATCGCTCTGTGCAAGAAACTGAAGAGTATCTATATCATTTTTTACCTCTAATTTACTGCAATGTCCAACTGTTCTAAGCGCGATCTCAGACGCGTCTTCTTCTTCGTCTTGCTTTACGGCGGATCGCAGACTTATAAGTGCATTACCGCCACCTATCTCTCAAATAGACCATTGACACCCCTAATTGTCTAGAACACACTAAGATAGAGTGTCAATGGTCCATTTGAGAGATAGGTGTCAGCAATGCACTTATAAGTCTGCGATCCGCCATAAAGCAAGAAGAAGAAGAAGAAGACGCGAACGCGCTCAGGACAGTTCGGACATTGCATGAATCAGAGGTAAAAATAATATATAAATACTGTTCAGTTTCTTGCACAGACCGATCATTTCGGTTCGTGTCTTTACACATCAATGTATCGTCACAGCCGCAGGGTTTAATTTGGTTTTGTTTTGTATGTTTTTTTGACTCTCAAAATTGTGATTCCCATTCACTTCCATTATAAGACTGACAGACCGCAACGGTCAGTTAAAAATCTCTGTTTGTGTTCTACTGAAGAAACTAAGTCACCTACATTTTGGATGCCCTGGAGGTAAGCAGATAAACATCACATTTGTCATTTTTGGGTGAAGTATCCGTTAAGTTTAATTGCAGCAGTGTGTGTGATGTCTATAAGCGGATGCAAATGCTGCGATTCTGAACCGGGTTGCATCTTTAGAATCTCATGCACAGAGTCTTTCTTTTCATGTCTCCCCAGCATTCAGCCTTTTGTTGAGCTGCCTGTTTATAAAGAGAGCGAGCGAGCTAGACCCATGTTGCCATGACTGTTGCCAGCGTAGAGTCCATCTTAGTGTGTTACCCAGTTAAATCAACAGATCGACAAGAAATACTGCCGGCATGGTTTCATTTTGGATGATATTTTCTGCTTTTTTGGTAGGTGGATTGTTTTTATTTTTAAATACTCATATAAAGGAACACTTTTAATGCACATCTGTAGCCAGTTAGAATGGCACAGACTTTTGGTTCTTTTGAGATGCACTTTTTTGTTGTTGTTTTTGTTTTGTTTTATATTTAGAAACTGTACTGTAGGAAATTGATGTTTTAGTAGATAAGACTAATTACAGAACTGCAGGAGGGTTGTGAGTTAGTTAAAAAGCTAATAATTAAATTGTAACAATAAATTAATTAATTAAATAATAAAATATGAAAGTTAAATATACCTGTTAAAAAAAAACAGTGCTTAAATGTTTAAAACTATTTCAATAATAAAACTGTAAAATCAAATAAATATTCCAAATAAAACAATCACATAAAACGCAAAAAATGTTGGTTACCTGCATGTCATTGTGACCCTCATTCACTGAATCAGAAACAG
Organism: Sinocyclocheilus anophthalmus; assembly: GCA_018155175.1. Taxonomy (NCBI): domain Eukaryota; kingdom Metazoa; phylum Chordata; class Actinopteri; order Cypriniformes; family Cyprinidae; genus Sinocyclocheilus; species Sinocyclocheilus anophthalmus. The sequence continues at coordinate 294,724 of JADLZN010000940.1, forward strand.
TGAACAAGCAAAGATTTTTTTTAATTATGAGAATTATACCTTATATCCCGGGGTACTTCAGGTAATAGTTTTATGCACAGGCCTTTGAATAACAAAAATGAATTCTGATTCAATAAAACCTAGATAGCTCGTTGGCTCTATACTGTCTACACTGGCGCTGCCTTCTAAGGCAACATCCTTGCCGAATGACCCTTATTAGTGGTGGCGAGGCAGAAACTTGTGTCAATAGTGGGGGGGTGTTTTTTTCCCGTGCCCTATATTATATATATATCGATATAGATATATATAAATATTTTCAGACACCAGTTGCTTGTCACGTTCAAATTGTTTGTCATAGTAACGACACTAATTTGTGGCGATTCAGTGCATTGAGTTCCACAAATATGAATGCATTATTTGTAAACTGACTGTTAAGATAAACATTTTGCACAATTTAGTATCTGTAATATCATTGTGTTGCCACTAGATGCCTGTGTAGCCCTATGTAACAATCCCTAGTGGCTAAGACATTGCACTTAATTTACACATAAATCACACATAAATTTATTTTTATTACATTTTGATTTGGATACTATATACTGTACTACTACATATTGTTTAGATATTATCATGGCTACTTTTTTGTCTTTATCTGTTTTTTGTTAAATTGTTTTGTTGTTGTTTGAAACGTTGATTTAAAGTGTCAGTTATTGCATTTTTATTTCAGTCAAACCTATAAAACCCCTTTGTTAACCCCAAACTACATATAAAAGCTTTACCAGTGGCATAAAAGTAACCAATGCAGATACTTAATAATTTGCTACTCGTTAACGCGTTAACGTTCCCTTTAAATAACGTGACGCTCTGCCCTCTATTACGCTGCTCCATTAAGCGCTGTTGAAAGTGATGATTGACGCAGCATTCGACACCTCCGTGAATGCATTTACCGTTCTAATGAAGGATGTATTGATCTCGTGAATTAGCGAATTTTACTATACAGATATTTTTTAATTGGATGTTAAAGTTTATATGGGAATATGACATGCTGATCCTTTAACAATGCATTGGCGTAAAAAACGCACACCTTTTGGACAAATTTGCCTCAAATATTTGGACAAATGTGCTACAAAAGGGCCACAAATACTGCCTAAACAAAATACTGATTTGTGCACTTTATTTACTGTACCAATATTTTAAATTGGCCTTTGTACTTAGCTTTATTGCATGGCAAAAAAGTGTTACCTTGCCAAAGCACTGACAAGAGCCCACTGATCTAATGGCGTTGTTGAGGGCTCCAAATGCAAACTTGCATTCAGCAATCAGGCGGAAAAAAAAAAAAAAAAAAAAAAAAAAAAAAAAAAAAAAAAAAAAAAAACAAAAAAAAAAAAAAAAACAAAAAAAAAAAAAAAAAAAAAAAAAAAAAAAAAAAAAAAAAAAAAAAAAAAAAAAAAAAAAAAAAAAAAAAAAAAACAATTGCAGCACTCTGATTCTAGTGGCATACAGGCATCGTCAGATTGACAGTGCTCTAGCCCAATAATGTTGGGGTGATCCCCAAAAGGTGGGGTATATTTATAGTCATACAGTCATATTTCAGGGTGACCATGCCACTCTTTATCACAACCCTGCTAAAAGTGCCAGTACGTGCGCTCATTCAGCTGGTGGTGCCCTAGGCGACCGCCTAGCTCGCCTATGCCTAGAAACGGCCCTGACTAGGATGACCATACGGCCCATTTTTATGGGACGCGGCCTTGCCAGGGCTTCTATATTGCCTAAAATATCCAGGCTTTGGCTGTTTGCACTGTGCAGATCGATCGTTGTATGACATTCACGGAAGCTATAGAGAGCAGAGCAGAGGGTTCCTTATGCTTTCGAATCGCTCTCGCTGTACTTTGATGTCAAACACTGTTGGTATGACAGATTAGTGGATCGTTCGCTTAGATCCTCACCTTCTCACGCACCACGATTGGTTGATTATGTACAATACCTGCATGTTATTGGTCAAACTACTGTGGATGTTTAGTGCATATAAAAATCCTGGCCAGGACGTGTCCTGTATAATTGGCACATATGGCCACCCTAACTATGACCTCAACAAACTCCTAATTTGCTACGTATTAATAGTTGTAAGTTTGTTGTTAAGTTTAGGTAGGATCTAAAATATGGTCATGTAGAATAAGTGCTTTAATATCTTCATATGTGCTTTAAAAGTACTAAAACAGCCAATGTGCTAGTAATAGACATGCTAATAAGCAGCTAGTTAATAGTGAGAATTGATCCCTAAACTAAAGTGTTATCAAATGCAATTCAATTTTTAATTAGATTTATTTTCCAACACCTTTGACAATTTAGTTAATTATATTTCTTTTTCAGCCATCTTGGTTGGATGTTGTGCCTGAGTCTGCCTCAATGCATTTTGGGTTTGCCTTATCCTTGAAGCACACCTGCAATACTAACATAAAATATGTCCAAAACCATTTGAAGCAGTCAGAAGGCACAAGGAGTGTAGAGATTAAAATGGTGCCTACATAGGCAGTTCACTAGGTTTTAGAACAGAGTCATAGAAAACATTACACTGTCTTTGTAAATGTTGAATACATTTTCTTGTAGATAAATCAGCAAAGATTAGATTACACATACTTTCAGATAGTCAGGAATGCACAGGCTGCATTAACAGCAAAAATGGATTAAGTAAAAGTTTCAGTTTAGTTTCAGTGGCCTGGAGATATGAACTGTATACTTAAAATATTACCACTTAAAAGCAAAATATGCAATTTCCAGAGCTTTACATAAGCCTGGGGAGCTGATAAGCTTCACTTTTTGCTTGTATGTCTTCCAGACTGACAGAGCATCTACAAATGCTTTTCTACAGGCTTTTCATTCCAATTCCTAAGTCTCCTTTTTATTTATCACTTTATTTTCTCTTGGAGAAAATCTCCAAGAAAGAAAACCTGAGCACATGACCTTCAGTAATGCCCACAACCAGGCATAGACATAATAACTACAATCCTGTCTGAATCATCAAATGACCTGACAAACGTCTCCTGTTAATAATTCTAACTCCACCCAATTAGTGCATTAAAAGTTTTACTCTATTATGAGAAGTGTATGATTGTTTGCTATGAGCTCATGTTGTGATATTGTGCTCACTCAGCAACATAAGCAATAAGGGAAATATTAATTAAAGGAAACCACAAATGACCTGGAAAACCTGGCCAGCAAACATCTGGGTAAAGAACAACATTATCCAAATCCTCTTCTCTGAAATAAGCCAAAGAGCTATCATTAACTCCAAGGCTCTCTCCAAGCCAAAGCATTTTAAATGTAATGGGGTAAATGTGGCGCTTTTTCCTTTGGCCCTTGATTGAGTTGTTCAGGTTTTGTCCTTGGAATGGTTTTGAGTTTTTCCTGTCTGGCTTGACCTCTCACATTGTGCTGAAAGCACAAACAAATCAGCTGCTTCCTCCCGTCGAAGTTTGTCATGGAGTTAAAAGACAGCTGGTTTTAGTAATGACTGAGGAATAACTGGAAAATTAGAAATTTCCTGCAGCTGCACTGCACAGTATATATTTTTTTTACCAAAAGTGTGCATGGCAGGGAACTGTTGACTGAAATGTTGAATGTTGAGGGGAAATCATTCCTGTTGATAGCCAGCTAGCTTGGGGAGAGATACCCATAATTAGATGAAACTGAAAGGACTTTTGTAGTTAGATTCTTGGAAAAAGACAGAAAGTGTGTCAGCTTCGCTGCGTGAATCTGGGTCGCATTTGGCAAGGACGAGCCCACTAGTGCACGACAGACATACTGAACGATCTCTGCTGCCAGTCAGATACGCCAGAGGAATGAACTGTCCTGATCTTTCACGGTGCATCATTACACGGATGCATTAATGAGCTCATTTGTTAAGAAAACACCTCCTGATCACGCTTACAAGAATCCACAGTTCAGAATGACAAAGAACTAGCAATAGAGAAATTATGAGATGTTTAGGCCTATTATTTTGTGGAGGCTTGAATGGATGGTTAAAATTCTTACTAGTTCAATTGAAGAGACTGTTGGAAATAAAACTCTGTTTGCAACCCATTTGACTTCAGAATGACAAAATATGTAGGGCGGAGCTTGGTTTTATCCAGTTGGGAAGAGAATGTGTTAGTGCCCACCCACTTTTTCAGCGGCCTTGCTCTGATAGTTTCAGAAGTATTTTCCCACTGGGATTTTTAAAAAGTCTCTGTTAAAGCCATGACCCAAACCAGCCATCTACAAGGAGAACCACAACATTGCAAACTTCAAATTTTTTATTGAAAATAGGAGTATATATACAAATATTTCGTTATTTTGAGAGTGTAGAGAGGATGCATTGATTATGTTATTCACTTCATGAAAGTGTTAAAGTGCCCCTATTATGGGTAATGAAAGGTTCATATTTTGGTTTTGTGACCGTCCCCAACAACAGGTTGATGCCATGACCGAAGCGTCAAAAAGACATTCTTGTCATTATATATATGCCCATTCATTTTTACATACTTGACCCTCAACGTCTCCCAAACGATTGGAGATCAACGATAATTTTTCCAAACCCGATACTTTGCATGATCGTTAATCTGCGCTGATTGCGTGCCGAATTGGCGATTTTGGTCAATGTTATTTTCATTTCATTATGCGTGTAATGCCTGATAAAGCAGCGTTTGTGAGCGCAGTGCTGCTTTGTGTACCGTGTTAAAAAAATTGCCTTTTCATTCAGACCAACAGGAAAAGACCAACAAGTGGGCGGGCAATATCCTAATGTTTCATGTTGACATCAACATGAAACAGCTTGGGGTTCGTTTTGAAAACGACTCGTTTCAATGATTCAGAGACGACTCTTTCTTTTGAGAGACAATAACTTTATACATGGTGCACTTTTAGATTAAAAATTTTGCAGGATGTTTTCATTCACGTAGAGCTCGGTGTTACACACTGCATGAAAAGGTAATTTTCAAACATCCATAATAGGGGCACTTTAAGGCATAAAGAACTCTCATGGTTTGATGCAATTTGTTTGTCTTGATTCTCTGATTGATGGAGATTTCTCTGTAGAATCATGGTAAATGAAATTTTCAAGAGGAATTTCACTGTTAAACATTATTATTTTAAAAATAATTATTGATGTGGGCTGATGGCTTCAACCACAAGGGGGGGGCCCCCCCCCATTTTTTTTGTTTTTTTTTTTTATAGGCCTGTCTTTACCTATAAGGAAAATAAATAAGACTTTTACTTTTACTCTGACTGTTGCACACTACTGATTGCATTGTTAAAAGTGGGCATTACATATCATTATTAGGGATGTCCCGAGCTGATCTCAAAGATCGGGGCCGATCAAGCATTTTTTTTAACTGATCGGTATCGGCTCTCCTCAGCCCGATCCTTATTTTACATAAGCTGTCATGACGGTGACGTGCATTAAGTGGCAGTATTCGCCTTCCAGTAGATTTGCCAACTGCCATTAAAAGGAAAACAATATGCTCAAATGTGCTGTTCAGCCGCCATTAAAACCGAAAGAACCAGTGAGGTCTGTTCTAGCGCATCACACACATTTGAACTTCCGTGTTCAGTGTATTTGATGCACACTTTTATAACGATCTCTCATTAATTTATGGTTTACTTTTATCTGCCGTCAGACTATCTGAGATATTGTTATTATAACGCGTTGCTATGGGTTGTGTATTGCTTCAGATTTGACTGACAGTCTGGCGTTCTGACAATGTGAGCTTCATGCTTTCTAATCACATCTCCACTTTTTTACCTTTATGTTGCAATTATACTGCTTTTTGTACATATAAAATATAAGAATTTTACATCAGTAGTCCCATATTCTACCAATGTCTTTATACAGTATGTGCAAATATATACAGTGGGGAAAAAAAGTATTTAGTCAGCCACCAATTGTGCAAGTTCTCCCACTTAAAAAGATGAGAGAGGCCTGTAATTTTCATCATAGGTATACCTCAACTATGAGAGACAAAATGAGAAAAAAAAATCCAGAAAATCACATTGTAGGATTTTTAAAGAATTTATTTGCAAATTATGGTGGAAAATAAGTATTTGGTCAATAACAAAATTTCATCTCAATAATTTGTTATATACCCTTTGTTGGCAATGACAGAGGTCAAACGTTTCTGTAAGTCTTCACAAGGTTTTCACACACTGTTGCTGGTATTTTGGCCCATTCCTCCATGCAGATCTCCTCTAGAGCAGTAATGTTTTGGGGCTGTCGCTGGGCAACACAGATTTTCAACTCCCTCCAAAGATTTTCTATGGGGTTGAGATCTGGAGAAAGGCTAGGCTAAATGCTTCTTACGAAGCCACTCCTTAGTTTCCCGGGCGGTGTGTTTGGGATCATTGACATGCTGAAAGACCCAGCCACGTTTCAACTTCAATGCCCTTGCTGATGGAAGGAGGTTTTCACTCAAAATCTCACGATTTCATTCTTTCGTTTACACGGATCAGTCGTCCTGGTCCCTTTGCAGAAAAACAGCCCCAAAGCATGATGTTTCCACCCCCATGCTTCACAGTAGGTATGGTGTTCTTTGGATGCAACTCAGCATTCTTTCTCCTCCAAAAACGACAAGTTGAGTTTTTACCAAAAAGTTATATTTTGGTTTCATCTGACCATATGACATTCTCCCAATCCTCTTCTGGATCATCCAAATGCTCTCTAGCAAACTCAGACGGGCCTGGACATGTACTGGCTTAAGAAAGGGGACACGTCTGGCACTGCAGGATTTGAGTCCCTGGCGGCGCAGTGTGTTACGGATAGTAGCCTTTGTTACTTTGGTCCCAGCACTCTGCAGGTCATTCACTAGGTCCCCCCGAGTGGTTCTGGGATTTTTGCTCACAGTTCTGGTGATCATTTTGACCCCACGGGGTGAAATATTGCGTGGAGCCCCAGATCGAGGGAGACTATCAGTGGTCTTGTATGTCTTCCATTTTCTAATAATTGCTCCCACAGTTGATTTTTTCACACCAAGCTGCTTACCTATTGCAGATTCAGTCTTCCCAGCCTGGTGCAGGTCTACAATTTTGTTTCTGGTGTCCTTGACAGCTCTTTGGTCTTGGCCATGGTGGAGTTTGGAGTGTGACTGTTTGAGGTTGGGGACAGGGTGTCTTTTCTACTGATAACGAGTTCAAACAGATGCCATTAATCCAGGTAACGAGTGGAGGACAGAGGAGCCTCTTAAAGAAGAAGTTACAGGTCTGTGAGAGCCAGAAATCTTGCTTGTTTGTAGGTGACCAAATACTTATTTTACCGAGGAATTTACCAATAAATTCTTTAAAAATCCTACAATGTGATTTTCTGGATTTTTTTTCTCATTTTGTCTCTCATAGTTGAGGTATACCTATGAGAAAAAATTGACAGGCCTCTCTCATCGTTTTAAGTGGGAGAACTTGCACAGTTGCTGGCTGACTAAATACTTTTTTGCCCCAATGTACGTAGAGAGAGTGTTTCATAATGTGACCTGGGCACAAAAGCAGTCTTGAAGACGCTGGGGTATATTGGTAGCAATAGCAAAATACATTGTAGGGGTCATTATTTATAAGTTCGATTTGTCTTTTATGCCAAAAATAATTCGCCCGCCCATTTTTAAGTAAAGATCATGTTCCATGAAGATATTTTGTAAATTCCTACCGTAAATATATCAAAACTTCATTTTTGATTAGTAATATGCATTGTTAAGAACTTAATTTGGACAACTTTAAAGATGATTTTCTCAATATTTTGATTTTTTTTTTTGCACCCTCAGATTCCAGATATTCAAATATTGTCCTATCCTAACAAACCATACACCAATGGAAAGCCTATGTATTCAGCTTTCAGATTATGTAAATTTTGACTAAATTGACACTTAAGACTGGTTTTGTGGGCCAGGGTCACATATTTGTATACACACACACACACATACTTTTACTCTCAGCACATCTCTGTATACATCGGATTGATTTTAATAACTTTAACGCACTTGAATTTTGCATAAAACACTAGGAATATACAAGTATCGGATCGGATTGAATGAATCAGATCGGAGGCACAAAAAACCTGATTGGGACATCCCTAATCATTATCATTATTATATCATTTGGAATGATGAGCACTGATGAATTTTGTGCAATAAAGCCCAGAACATCCATTATAAAATAAGCTAAATATTGATTACATATTGACTTAATTTAACCTAGTTTTGCTCTGTTCAGTAAGGCAGTGCTGTAGGGATCAACTGCGTCAAGAATGACATCAATGACTCTGGGGCTTTCTGTGGTTCTGTTCAAAAGTTCCTGAATGAAGAGCACTTTGACTCGCATAATTGACGTTTTATTCTTTGTCATTATAGTGTCCATCATTTTGAGAGAGTTATCGAGTGCACTTTTACAACAGCTTCAAGACCAAATGGAGAGACGAAAATGACTGCTCTCACCTATCAGACAAGAGAGCCATATAATTGGTTCTGATGCTAAGCTCATTTTCAGATGAAAAGCCCTCGGGGATGACTTTGCTTGGATAGGCGCTGCTGAAATCGGCAGTTGAGAGGAATGTTACTCCCTGTGCTGTGGCTTCCGTTTTTATTTATTTTTTCCAAATGAACTTTGAGGAGGTCTCGGGCCATAATTAAGGAGGAGTAAACATCTAATGAAGGAATGCTGGAGCACTGATTGCTGTTTTATTGTGTAGTCTAGTGAATCAAGGAACCGTTGCAAGTATGTTGAAATACACAGCACCTTGGCAGGTCCTCTGCCTCACTTTGGAAAAAAGCACAAAGGTAAGACCTTATTATTTTAGAGCTTAACATGGACTTGGCGCTGTCCCTCCACAATTGTGTGGTCTTTGAAGTTTTTTTGAGGAGCAAGGATAAGCTGAGGGTTGTCTGATGCTGTGATTGTTGAGACGATTGCAAATGAGTTCAGTTGTGGAGTGATGAGGAAGCTTTGCAACATTTAGAACAATTTTACATTGAATACGTAATATGTAAAGACAAAAATAGTGTTAATAGCTTGTTACAAATGATCACTGAACAAACTTTTGTGCATTCTGTCTGTAAAATCTTTATAGCAAAAATTTGCAAAATGTCAGTAAAACCTTTGACATTGCTGTCTAGTATCTTTGTGTTATCTGTAAAGCAACACCAATTACATTTTTCAATGCATTCAACTCGAACTGATGAACAAAACATGACATGATGTTCATTTTGTATCACTCTTGTCTATTTTAGTTGAGATCACGATAACATTTAGACATATAATTAAGTTGAAAATGCAGCCTAGCTGCTTCTTTTTCTGGAGAACTTCTCCGTAACACAAAGCAGGGTTTACCACAGCACAGCTCTGCCTGCAACCTGGATGCCAAATTTAGAGTAGATGTGTTCTATTTCTCTTCTCCCGCTGGGCTTGGAAAGCAGGTTAACCAAGAGTTTGAGGGCCACACTGGAAATGCCATGCTAGAAGTTCACTCTAAGACTAGCCTTATTGAGCTGTATATAACAAGTATCAGTTAATATTTGGATTACACTTTATTTTGCAAAGTTATTTACAGACAGTAGAATGTCTAAAGTCTACAATCAAAATAAAGTGTGAGCAGATATTAAGCAAATAGTCTACTAATAATCTAATGATTGCTAGCTGACATGTAGTTCCAAAGTTACTTATAGTTAGCAGAATGTCTAAAGTGGACTATCGAAATAAAGTGTAACCAAAATTATTTATAATTTTATTAAGTGAGCTTCTAATTGTGTACTTTATTTAAGTAATATCTGAATTTAATAGAAGAAATGACTAGTCATCCAATCTTTTATATCCTTAACACATTCTGTTAAATTAGATCATTTAGAAATTGAATGATATGAAAAATATAGCTGAAAAATATAGCTGAGTATAATCAGCATAACAATGGAAAATAATCCCATATTTTCTAATAATATTACAAAGGGGCAACATGTATATTGAAAATAGCAGAGGGCCTAAGACAGATCCTTGTGGCACTCCATACTTTACTGGCGTTAACTTAGATAATTCCTTATTTACATAGATACTATGTAAATGGTCAGACAGGTGGGATCTAAACCATCTTAATGCTTTTCCTGAATACAAAGTATAATTTTGTAGTCAGTCTAAGATTATGTCATGATTAATGAATTTTAACACTGTTATTTTCCTGTTTATTAATCTGAAGCTCCTTTGAAACAATCTGTATTGTATAAAGCACTATAAAAACTCATATATTTTATTAAAAAAAAATCCAAAGCGATGTGTGTGTGTGTGTGTTCTGTGTGTGTACAGGTATATATGGTTTATGAGGGACATAATAAATGTGTATGAGGATATAAATGTGTATAATGACATGGGTACTACAACGTAAACATGGTTTGAGGACACTTCCGGGTCCCGTAAAACAAAGGCTTAAAAAAAAAACCCCCCATACATTAACGGTTGTTTTATGAAAGTCAAAAAAATTGCCAGATGTTTCCGTGAGGGGAGGTTTAGGAGGTTAGGGCTGGTTAGGGCATAGAAAACTACAGTGTGATACAGTATAAAAACGATACGCTATGGAGTCCCCCTAAACCACAAATACAAGATGTGTGTTTGTGTGTGTGTGTGTGTGTGGTGTGTGTGTGGGTGTGTGTGTGGTGTGGGTATAATATGGAGACATACATATGTATGTATGTATAAAGGAATTAGCTGTTTTTTCTTCCGCTTAAATGTGCATTAGCTAAACCATCCTGAAAATAATTTTAGCCTGATTTGAAACATAAACTTACAAAACAGTTTTTGAGATTTCAGTGGGAGATTTGACACGTGTATGATTAGAAACTAGGTGTTATCATAGCCACTGAATGGATTTTACTTGCTTAACAAAGTTTGGTATGGTTGAGAAGATTTTAGAATACAATTAGTATTATTGGCCTGTCACTAATAGGTTGGTTTTAAGTCAATTTTGCTCCCTTGACCTTTATTCCATGATGTCTGGACAAGCCTGTGAGGTGTATAAGTGTCAGTGTACTGACATCCCCTGAGTAATGGACATAAGCCATTAAGCCACTGTAATTCAGCTTTCACTAACTGGTTTTGGTGCCATTTTTAATGGCCCTTAAGCCAGGTTAATTTCAGGACAGTAAGCTGTGTTCCAACTAGCTCTACTAGTTGTAAGTACTAAGGCTAATTGATACAGTTCTACAATGAGTTTCACAAAACAATATTTTGATTGGGCTTTGCTTACGAGACCATCCTTGTTTTCATTTAGGGTGTTGAGGTTTCCCATTTTACCCTTGGGCCTGGCTGACAACATCCAGATGACCCTCTTCCAAATGTCTTCCCGTAGATTAGAGGTCATATTTTAGGCAGGGCGGTGACAGGGTGTTAAGCACAATGTCCTGGGTGTATTGTCTTCCTCACCTCCTTGTCTCTAAATACGTTGTCGTTTCAGTCTACAAGGTCTACAGGGACAGCTCCTCTGAAAGCTGAATTAATTTTGTCCTTTCTTCAAGAGGTTTTTGTTGTATTTGCATGTTCTACAACAAATAATATTTGTATACTTTCAGAAGTTAAGACAGTAGGCAGTATTTACCTAAGCATAAAGTGTTCATGAGCTTCAGTTTCTTCCCCTCTCTCTCATCTGGCTTTGAGCTTCTCACTTTGGAAGAGTGTTTCTCTTCAAAAACAAAAATGGTTGTGTGAAACAAAAGAAATTCTGAAAACTGTGCTTGATGTTCTTTTTTGGGCATTTGGAGTAATTTGGGATTGAAGTATTCAAGCCTTTTGAAACCATAATAAAGCTTTGAGTAGGAAACAGGCTGAAGTTTATGTTCATTGCTAACTGATAACTTTCCCCTCTAGTGACCTGCATGGAAACAGCATTCAAGATTTAAAAGAAAAAATTGTAACACTATAACAAGTATTCAGTAATAAAGTATTTATAAATCATTTGCAAACTATCATAGTTAATTCATAGTTCAGAAAACAGCATAACAATGGTAACTAAACTCATGTTTCTAATAATGTTTTCAAGGGGCTGGATGTAGACACTGAGAACAGCAGCGGGCCTAAAACAGATCCTTGCAGCACTCCATCCTTACTGGTGTTAACTTAGATAATTCCCCATTTACATAGACACAATGTTAATGGTCAGACAGGTGGGATCTAAACCATCTACTGCTTTTCTGAATACCGGATAATATATTTGTAATCAGCGCGTATGTACATGAGTAATGAATTTTGCAACATTAACACTGTTATTTTCCTGTTTATTACTCAGAAGGTGCTTTGAAAGTGTCTGTATTGTGAAAAGCGCTATGTAAATTAAAAAATAAATCAAATCAAATCGATATATTTATTCAAAACAGGGGAAAAGTCTATTTTTGTGTTGCATTTTATTTTTGGGTGAGCATTAAATGATATGCATGGAAACAGCATTCAAGCATTTTAAGATAAAATTGTAACACTTTATAACAAGTTTACAGCAATATAAATAATTTGCTATTATAGTTAATTCATAGTTCAGAAATTGTAGTCTATACAATATTAACACATTAATAGGATACATACAAAGAGTGAGTTATTTACTCGTTGTCACTGTAATTTACTAATTATTACTGTTTAATCACCTCAGATAGTAATATAATAGAAATATATTGATGATATAAAGAATTTTAATACATTTTTATAGCTGTAAATACATAAAAATGTCATTGTTTCAGATGCTCAAACATGCAAAAAAAAGTACATTTTTGTACCTGTAAATGTTACGTATAAATATCTACGTACAAACAATGAGACTAATCTGATTTGAACCAGTAATAAAGGAGTTATTAATGTTTCATGAAAACATGAAACAGTTATTAATAGTAAATACACACTTATTTATGAATTGATAAACATTTATGCTTAATGTATTTGTAAACATTTTAGGAACACTTATTATTAATGCAAATAATGTCAACTAAAAGTAGGTTTAAAGCGTATAATTAATGAAAATGTTGTATTTTCCTAGTTTAAATTGAGAACTATTTATTCCTAATAACCATCAACTGCTTTACTACTGGTTTAAAATACTGTATATCAGTGAGGTTTAATGTTAGATTAATTTTAAATTAAGCATAAACTAAAAGTTTGCAAATGTTTTATAAGTGCTTTGTTATTGTAACTTATTATAAAGTGTTACTGATACAACCAGCTTATATTTATTGAATGACAGTCATGTAATATTTCACTCTGTCCTGAACATATTGATTGATTTGACCTCGTTTCTACAGCTTTCTTTCAAAAGCCGCAACGCATTTTTCTCTCATTGTGTAAACTGACTGTCATTTAATCAGGCTTTGCTTTTGTCATTCCCACTTCCATTCATGGAAACCCCTGGACCTTTAAGCTCTTAAGGTGCAACTGTGAGGTTAATCTCAGTAGATGTTGTTGCTTTGTGTAGGCTGTCTTGAGTAAGACTGTTTACAACTGCCTTTTGAGAACAGTTTAAAATGATGTCTTTAAAAAAGATAGTAATGGCTGTTATGAGTGGCTTTGAATTGCTGCTATGTTTGAGCTTGGAATGATTGTTGTCATTTAATAGTGTATTAGCCTCACTCAAGGAGGTCTGTTATATCTGAGGAGAGCTGCCATTTATCTCGACTGCCATTTACAGTATCTGACAGCTGTTTTGCAGGCACATCAAACCTGGAATGACCCGTATGTTGTTGTTTCAAATAGTATCTTATCATTTTGATATTTTTGTGACTTTCAACTTTTTAGTTATAGCTTAGAATATCCTAATTAATATTTCTTGCAAGATTTCATGACTTTTCATCTCAAGAATATGACAGTATCTTATAATTTCAACTTCTCATCTCATATGCCTTACTTCGACTTTTCATATCATCATTTTGCTTTTCATCTCATAAATCTAATTTAGTATTCCAGAATTTCGACTTTTGTCATTGCGACTTTTCATCTCAAATTTGACCTAGAATCATATAATTTTTCGACTTTTATGTCAGTTTCAACTTTTTATGTTATAAATATAAGTAATAATGTTAACTTTTTATCATAATTTTGACTTCTCATTTAGAATCTTAGAATCATATTATATATGATATTATAATTAACATATTATTTTGTCATTTTCTACTTTTCATTTCATTAATATTGACTCTGTATCTTATAATTTGCAACTTTTTCATATTCTACTTTTCAACCTCATAAATAGATTTAGTATTTTTCATTTTTGACTTTTGTCAATTTCAACTTTGTATATTATAAATATGACTTAGATCTCAAAAACTAGTGCTGTCAAAAGATTATCGCACCAAATAAAAAAGTTTTTGTTTACTAATACATATGTGTGTGTGTGCTGTGTATATTTATTATGTATACTGTAGATCAATACACACACATGAATGTATATAATTAAGAAAAATATGTTATGTTTATATAGTAAATATATTTATATATAATATAAAAAATAATAATATAAATATATAAATGTATACACATGTAAATATTTTCAAAATATATACACGCATGTGTGTGTATTTATATATACATAAACATACACAGCACACACACATATATTATGTAAACAAAAACTTATTTTGTATGCGATTAATCACGATTAATCGGTGGACGGCACTACTCATAACGTTTGCTTTTTCTCATTTCATGACTTAGAATCATATTATTTTAACTTCTCATGTCATATTTTCAACTTTTCATATTGTAAATATGACGTCATATCTTAGAATTTTGACTTTTATGTCAATTTCAACTTTTTATATCATAAATATGACTTGGTAGGTCATAATTACAACTTTTATGTCATAATTAAAAGAAATTGACTTCCATAAAACACTTTTTCAATAAAGTAGCTTGACTGCAGCTACAGGTACAGTACATCAAATTATGCAAAGCTTAAAGCACGACACAAAATATAGTTTGTCAGTAACCTCCCCAACACTGCACACAGCACTGTGCATTATTATTATTATTCTTGATCCACAATGACACACGGACTGTGGGAGGAAGGAGCTCTCTAGCAGAGGATGACACACCCCAGCCCACTGCTATACCAACATCCTCCATTAGAACACACTGCCGTTCCAGCCATTCCTTACAGACACCTTCCAACTAGAAAGAAGAAGGAGAAATGTACAAAAACCACCGCAACAACCCATGTGTACTGTTTTGAGCAATAACACTTGTACTCTTTTGAGTAATATTTTAACACATTTCCCAAGAAATTCTTTTCAAAGTTTTAAGATAGCTATGTGAAGGGGTTAAATACATAAAGGAAATGAGCTGCAAAACATCAGACGCTATTCAAACGCCAGTAAAAACTCTTTAGTATTGAGATGTCTGTTGTTTCTGGGTTGAGATGAAGGTTATACTGCAGTCTTTGTGTATCTCTGAACAGAACCGAGCAGGTGGTGTTATTATTAGCACAACGTCTCTTTGGCTTTCAATTCGTGGCTGAATCTCTTTTGCTCTTATCTGTATTTCTATTGTAGTCCCATTTTAAAGGCACTTGTTGCCACAAGGACATTGTAGTGTTACTACAGCGAAATCTCACCAGGATTTCGTCAGGGACGTACTGTACTAACTTCTATTTTGAGATTTCAGTGAAAACAATAACTAGACATCTATTTAAGCATTTACCCATAAATTCACAATGTGTTCTACATGACCTGATAAGACATACAAATAGTACACTTCTGTGAGTAAATTCCTGAAAAGAGCACAACAGGGCTGATTAGATACTGAGAAAGCGAACACAAATCACTTTGTAATTATTCTGTTTATGGGATGGTTTGGTTACTGTGAAGTGTGTGAGTTAGGTTTAGGATTAGCAAAAAGCATTGGTAGTAGCCTATAGAGC